>WBMY01018267.1:136203-147691 GCA_013397315.1 Donacobius atricapilla | reverse complement strand
GAAAGAAAGAAAAAAAAAAAAGCAGCAAGGATGTGAAAAACCTGTAAGGAAACCAAAACAAGAGAGGATGAGAAATGAAAACTCCAGGCTACTGCAGGAGGGAAATTAAATCCTAAAGTGTAAGGAGTTTGTATGTTTCCTGTGCTGAAAGCATCAGACTTCAAACATTTTGCAAATGGAGTCCAGGGGCCAGGTTTCCTTCTGCATAGTTTGGTGTGCACCATGCTGGGTTCCCGTCAGCTGCCTGGCTCCAGATGTACAATTGCCCTGCTTAGGCAGGAGTTGGGATGGGAGGAGGACTCTCTGGTGGTCTCCTTTCTTGGTGTCCCTCCTTGGGACTCTCCCTTGCTTTGAGGCTACTGGTGTCTGGGCAGAAGTTAACACCGTGGGTCTTCCAGGTGCTTGTAGATAGCAGCTTGACCTGGTTCTTTAGCTGGTCTTGGGTCAAAGGGTTACTCTGACTCACATGCTCCTTCTTTGGCAGCATTTATCACAGGGCAAATAACTTTGGTGTGTCTTAGAGCTCCTTTGTCATGGGTGTGTGCCACCAGAAAAGCAATAAGGAAGGAGCAGGGAATATGGGAGGAAAAGGTCTGTGTTTTCTGTTCTCTCATTCTTGCCTCAAATTCAGTCTGAGAAACTCTAAGGAGGTGTGCCTTGAAGTGGAAAACACAAATTGGAAAGGACTGGAATTGTGTTTTGTTAGATCCAAAGGCGGCTTGTGGCTCTGACACCAGAAGTAAAAAAAAAAAAAAAAAAAAAAAAAAAAAAAAAAAAAAAAAAAAAAAAAAATCCAGGCTGTGCAAGCTGGGGGAGCTTTTGCTCTGTCTTCTGCAGACCCACTGAGTGGGGCTTTGGAACCAAGGACCTTAAACCATAATTTGAACTCTGTCTCTTCATGGCTGCCTCTGTATGAGGCAGATGTTGAATTGCATTGCTTCCTCCTCATGTTCACCTGCAGACCCCCACAGACTTGGCTAGTAAATTACCAGCCCCAACTTCTCCACAGGAGACTGCAAAGTAAGTAAATATTCTCTTTTAGAAACTTCTTCCCAGTTGAATTGACTCTCTTGGTATTTTCATGCATTTTAAGAAGTCAGAACAGTTCACAATTGAAAACAAGCAATGTTTAGCTCCTGTGAAGGGAAATAGTCAGGTACCAGAATGACTGTCATTTTCACCATGCTCCTACTAAAGAGGGTGTTACAATAAGCTTGCTTGTTTCACTGGAGGAGAATTCAGCAGCCTTGATGGAAACCGAATGAGACAGGCAGGGTAAATGGATTTTGCTGGGGGAATTGAAAGCAAAGAAACACGCACGTGCGGTGGCTGGTCAAGAATTAACTGTGTCTTGCAGAAACCGGGAATGTATTAGGGACAGAGAACTAGGAAGCCCTGAAACAACATCTGTCTAGCTATATTTAAGATCTCTTCACCTGTGGTATGACTCCAATGGCAAATTGGAGGCAGTGAGCTAGGTGGCTCTGTTGAACTGTCTCACTGCATTTTGGCTCTCCATGGGCTGGAAGAGTTAGGGGTGTTGAGCTCCAGCATGCTGCCATGCTGGTGTAAGGTGAGTCAAGGGGGCTTCCTCCAGATGCAGCATCCCATGGGATCAGCATCACCTGCTGGAGGTGGCCAGGAGCTTTTGAGAACCACTGGAGTAGAGGAAAAGGTCAGGTGTCTCCTGGTCCCTGACCCCTAGGGGAGGAGTGATACCCAGCCTTGCTTGCAGGGGCTGGAGGTTTTGCAGTGTTTTCTCACTTTTAGAGGGTGGTGCCCAGTGAGCACAGTGTGGGGATCACTGTATCCCTTACTGGCACAAAGCACTTGTTCCCTGTTCCTGATGCAGCATCAGCAAGGACTCTGCTGTTGGAGTGGTACCTCTGTGCTGTCTTGCTCACAGCTGTGTGGAGGGCTGGGGAGATGGGGCCCTGGAAAGGTGTACAGCGTCTTGTCTGTGCCCTCTTCTGCAACAGCTCCCTGCCATAACATGAAAACAAGGGTCCCATCCTGCAGCCCTGCAGGCTCTGAGCAAAATTACTTGTTTGCACCATTATAGCTACAGAAAAATGATCTTCCAGGGTTGGGGGCATGAGGATGTATTGGGTCTGTGTGCAAGGCTTAGTGGTGGGAGGCGGAGCTGCAGAGGTGGTTTCTGTGAGAAAAGCTGCCAGAAGCTTCCCCTGTGTCCAACAGAATCTATGACAGCTGGCTCCAAGACAGACCTGCCACCAGCCATGGCAGGCCACCAGCAACTGTGGTAGAGGCTCTGGGATAACAGGTTTGAGAAATGGGAGGAAAATTTGCAGTTGCAGCTGGAGAAGAGAGGAGTGAGGGTATGTGAGAGTAACAGCTCTGCAGACAGTGAAGACTTGGAGAGAGGAGGTGCTTCAGGTGTCAGAGTGGAGATTCCCCTGCAGCCCATGGTGGAGACCAGGGTGAGGCAGCTGTGTCCCTGCAGCCCTTGGAGGTCCATCCTGAGGCAGATACCCATGTGCATTCTGCGGAAGACCTCACACCATTGCAGGTGGATGCCCAAAGGAGGCTGTGATTCTGTGCTGGAGCAGGCTCCTGGCAGGACCTGAGGAGAGGAGCCCACACTGGAGCAGGTTTGCTGGCAGGACTTGAGGCCCTGTGGGGGCCCACACTGGAACAGGCTGTTCCTCACCCTGTGGAGGGGATCTGTGCTGGAGAAGTTGATGAACCGCAGCTGGCGAGACAGACTCACATTGGAGTAGTTTGTGTAGGACTGGCTTCTGTGGTAGGGAGCCCACTCTGGAGCATGGGAAGAGTGTGAGGATTCCAGCCTCTATGGAGGAAGGAGCAGCAGAAACAACGTGATAAACTGACTGCATCCTCTAATCCATCCCCATTCCCCATGGCCTCTGTGAGAGAGGAGGTAGAGAAAATTGTGGGTGAAGTTGAACCCAGGAAGAAGGAAGATGTGGGGGGAAGGTGTTTTAAGATCTGGTTTAATTTCTCATTACCCTACTCTGATTCAATTGGCAATAAAATATATTAATTTCCCCAAGCTGAGTCTGTTTTGCTAGTAACTGTAATTGGTGAATGCCCTGCCCTAATCTTGACTGAGGAGCTTTGGCTGTATTTTCTACTTTCCCTGTTCAGCTGAAGAAGGGAGTGATAGATTAGCTTTGGTGGGCATCCAGCCCAGGTCAGCCCACCAGAGGGGACTCTGAGCTTTATCCCCTGGGAATAAGTAGGTGGGAGTCCAGCAGAGGGGTGCACAGCATGGTTGGGTGTGCTGTGCTTCCCCCAGCTTGATGAAGGAGCCTCAAAACTGCTGAGGGCTCTGTTTAGTGTGTGAGGGCAGCTACAGCAAAACAGCCTTTCTGGTGTCATCCTAAGGTAAACTACCTTGGCAGTAAAAAGTCTGAGTGCCAGAATGAAATATCCTCCTTAATCACACCCCAAGATACTCCTGTAGCAGAGACTTCTTTTCCAAACAGGAGTGACATTGACCAGATATAATGCACAACAGCAGACTCCCTGTGTAGCAAATACCACCCAGTGTATTAGGAAGAGGGTTTTAGTTCTTACATGTTGACTGTCTTGCGTCCCTGGTGAGCACTGAGGCAGAAATACGCTCATTAATAAAAAAATATTGTGCTCTGCCTCTTGGTAGTGACTCTATTTACTTTAGTAAAAGGAAGTTATATTCTCCATCAGTATAAATCAGAAATAGTTGCCAGTGCTGTATCCCTTGGCAGGCTTATGAGCTCCAGCTAGAGATGAGGAGCAGAGGCACTCAAATAGGGGGCAAATAATAAGCAAATTATAAAGCTTATCACTTATAAGCTTATAAAAAATAAGCAAAACCAGGAAAAAACTGATGAAAGGTCGGGCATCTCAAGATAAGGGAGGTTGCTTGAGTACAGGTGGCCTGGGAAATGCTTAAGAAGTGCCTGTTTAACGTTAGAGCACTACCTGTAACCCATGAATGCATTTGGATCTTGAGGCTGATAATTCAGGCGTGGCTCTTGAACTGTTTGTTTATGTTTTCTGTGCATTTGAAGCCGGAACACCTGGAGTCCCTCTTCAGTGCCTCAGACCTGTGTGAGGTGCAAGGTGGAGATGTGCTTGGGCTCAATGCCTTGACTGTAGATTCACAGATGCAGCTGGATCTTGCATTCTGTGTTGGAAAGGGCTGGATTTGGAAGCCTCTGTTGTTCAGCAGACAGATGCTGGCCGTCTCTGTGTGTTGGTTAGTGGCACAGACCAGTTCAGCATCATGGTTGGTGTCAAGACTGAATGGAAGCCCAATACTTCAGGATAAGAGGATGGGGAATCAATGTTACATGGGCCCTGATAGCAAGGGTAACCTAAGTTTGTTTCATCTTTGCCAAAAATTAGGTCCTTCCGCTTGTGAGGTGTACCAGCAGCCCTGAGTTTTGCAGAGATATCAGTGTCCCTCCTGTTTCCAGCTCTGATTGGTGCTACAAGGTTCCGTGTGGCCCCGCTACTTTTTTCCTCTGTATCTGTCCCACATCAGCCTCTCCCTTGCTCCACAGCTGGCACAGCCACTGCCTGAATTTCCCCTTCCCTGCCTATAGCCTGCCTGCATCTCCCTGCTGGGCAGCAGGCACCTGGATGCCCTCTGAATGGAAAGGGAACTTGCTGGCCTGGAGCTCCCACTGGACTTAGAGGCAGACAGTGCCTTGGGGAGATGTAGAATGATCACTTTCCAGTTGCTGTCATGTCAACAGAGGCTTGCTAAGGAGCCACAGCTGCTGTGGGATAGGCTCTCTGTCTTACTGGAGGGTTTGTGTCCTCTCACCAGCCCCCTTTCCTAGGTTAAAGCCTTTGACCTGATGAAGTCTGGCAAGCTGGAATCTTTGTGAAATGTGCTTTGGGAAGGGCGTTGCTTAGCATTGAGCTGTAGCTGTTCATTGCAAAGTAGCAATGGGGTTTTTACCTGGTGACAGCATTCCTGGGTTCAACAGCCCAGCAGGAGGCTTCCTGGACCCAGAGCTGTGCTTATGCAGCTGCTCCAGTGGCTTTTTCAGCATCCACGGAGTCCTGTGCCACTGTCATTGCTGGAGGGTGTTGCACAGGCTGGAAGTGCTTACAGGTGGTGTCAGTTTGTCAGGTTGTATCCTCACTGAGTATCTGCATCCTGGTCTCTCCCACTACACCTGAAGTACAGGCAGGTACCTACCTGTGGGCTCAACATTTCTGAGTCTGAATTTTAGCTTACTAACTATTACTAGCTCCTTTCCTAAGGGAAAGCTGTCATCAGTTTTCTCTCTTCAAAACATCTCTCTCTATTTCTCCAAACAGGTTAAGTAAAGTGTTTCCTTTCCCATAAAAACTGTCCCCAGGTGTTGTTTCCTATTACTTAACCAATGGAGAGAAGTGTCAGTCCGATGGACCAATAATATACCTTTTTAGCACTGCATGTTATAAAAGAAACTGTTGGAATTGCAAATAAAGCCTTCTTTCTCTTCTAACAACTGTATGGAGTCAATCTCGTTTCATGTCCTACTGTGACACCTACCTCCCCCAGATACTGCAAACACAGAGCATTTTCAGTGTGAACTACCTCTGTGCTTTTCACTGGCTTAGAAATGCCCTGATCTTTATGCTAATACACTTCCTCGTTCTCCTCTGGCAGGGCTGGGCCCTGCTGCCCCATACCTCTGGATTTGTCTTCCTTACCTCTCCATCTTCTCAGGCCCCCACACCAGCCTGGCAGTGCTCTGGGAAGAAGCAATCATTGGGGAATGGGTACCAGACAGGAGCAGGATGAACAGAGAGAGCATGTTGGTGTATCCTAGTCAGCAGTGCCACCTGCGACTGTCAAATCTCCTGCCAGCCAGATGCTGCCCGTGGATCCCTTCTCCCACGGGCAGGCGTGAAGAGCCCATTGAGCGCCTTTTAGCAGGAGGCCAAGGCTGCTTCTCGAAGCTGGGAAGACAATGAAGGCGCTGAAGCAGCCAGAACACGGCCGGGGGCAGAGGGGGACAGGCAGGCAAGGGGAAGCCATGCAAATGGGGACTTTGATGTGGCTGCAAGGACTGGGGCTGGAGCATTGTTCCTATCACATCACATCAGTTTCACATTCCTCATGCAGGAGTGATCAACGCTTTCAGGACCAGACAAAAGAGCGGGGAGACGAACAAAAGCGAGAGGGGGGGCTTTACCTACTGCAGAATAGAGGCAGAGGATGAATTGCTCTCTTGGCAAGCCATGGAGATGGGCTGGCGGTTGCTGTGCTTTAGAGCACCAGCTTAAAATTTTTCTCTTTTATTTAGAGGAGGGAAAAAAAAAGGTAGGAGAAAGGATTTCCTGTGTGTAAAAGGAGGAATAAATAAGATAGACAAATATCTGTGATCCTCTTACATTCCCTTGCCTGGTCTCCCCAAGTGATGGCTCTCATCCTATTGCAGATGTGTCCTCCTGAGAAGAGCAGCTGGCAAACATGGGTTTGACCCAGACTGCAAGGTGAGAATACTTTCAAAGGAATATTCTCCCAAAATCAGCATGGTGAATGGGCTTGGAGGGGTCTGACCACATACAGTGGAAGACCATGAAGTTTGCTGGCATCAGCCCTGGAACAAGGGGAAGAGCCATGTTGGAGAGAGCTGACCACTGTGCCCAGCTCTCCCAAGCTGGGGTGTGAGGAATAGAAGGGTGGAGGAGGTGAGGAAGTACTTCATCTTTGCTACTGCTCATTCTGGGGTCCTGCCTGTGGCTGCTTGTTCAAGTCCCTTCACTGGGCCGGGTTTTGCTAGAACTGGAGAGCAGGGATAGGGCCCAAGGCAGAATATGGCACATGTCCATGTGTGTGTGTGTGCTTCTGTGCTGCCATATCGGCCTTTCCTGCAGCCCCAGTGGCTGAGCCCAGGGTCACTGAATTCTGGCTTTGCTCACTTGTTTTTCTATTCCTGATGTCTCCTGGCTCTTGCCTGTCACTGACTTCTCTCCTCTCTGTGAGCCTGGGGTCCCCATTCTGCCTTGCCCTCAGCTTCCTGCTTTCTCTGGTGTATCCCCTTACCTCAGGAAAGAGTGCATTGTACCAAATCTCTATTTTTCCCTTCCCTGCTATCTTCAGTTCAGATTTTGCCTGTATTAAGTGGAACTTAATACATCCTCAAGGATGCTCTAACCTCTCAGCCTTTCCCAAAACCCTTTTTCCTGTGGAAGCACAAACGTTGAAGATTGTCCCTCCTGTACAGCCATCCCCTGCTCTCTCAGCCCCATGCACTGCTCTGGCTGCCCTCCCTTAGCCCTGACCCACGGCCTCCTGCCTTCCCTCTGCTCCAGGCCCCTCTGCCTGAAAGGCTGTCAATCAGGCTGAATTGTCTGGTGGTTTTGTGATGTGGAAAGACTCCCACCAAGGAGTCAAGGGCCAGCCTGAGACCTTTTAAACTCAATCCCATTTGTGTCTTAAATCAAACAGGAATCCAGGTCCTGGGATGGAGGGGGAGGTTTAAGGGGATGCAGAGGCTCAAAAGCCTCCACTTCTTTCCCCCCCTGCCCCCGCCTCGAGTTTTCCTGGAGCCCTTTCCCCACCTGCACTGTGTGGAGACGGGAATGTGCCCATGGCCCTGGAGTTTAGGGCTTTTGTCTCTACAGTCCTCTGCTCTGGGGATTGGCAGCATTACTTCCTTCAGTGCTGGCCCTTTGAACCACCCTCTGCCCTGGTGTACGTGGCAGAAGTGGTCCTCTGAGCGAGGGTTGAGGAATGTGCTCAGAAGTGGAGACTTCTCTAGGGAAAGGAAGGTTTCTGGGATCTGCTGTTGGAGCATATGGGGCTGGGCATGTGGGCAGAGCTCAGCGGCATCTCTGGTCTCACCAGTTTATGGTGGCTGCTGCTGCATGAGAGGATGCGGGTGCAGAGGACAGATCAGTGACTGATATCCTGCAGATGGTTGCAAGGTTAAAAGTGATGTTTTAGCCTCCTCCTAAGACTCTACAGGTAAGCTTGACCTTACTGGACTGTTGTCATTGCAAAGAGGAGAGTGCCCAGGTCGCTGTCCCTGGTGTGCCCATGGCTCAGTGGCTTGAATCACACAGTGCCTGGTGTTGAAATTCATCTGCTGGTGCCCAAAGAGAGGAGATAAAACCAAAATGAGATGTCCCAAATTCCCAATCTACTGCCAGAATAGGGCATCAGGGCAGGCAAGGAGTGTTAAACACGCTCCGCTTGTCATTACTGTGTATAAAGATGGGTTCAGTCTGCAGAAGGAAGATCATCTTAAATGGCAGGTCGAAATTTCTGCTTTTTTCTTTAGAAAGGGATTAGACAGCAGCAGAGCTAGTACTGCCTGAGATTGAGCCCCATTCCACCTCACAGGGTTTGCTGGGGGCCCTTGACCTAGGGCTGCAGCAAAGAGGAGGGAGAGCTGGGCTGGGTGGGGACCCAGCTTTTTCAGCTTAGTTCATGTCTTTCTCTGCCTGCTTGTGAGCAAAGGGTTTGCTATTCTTTTTTTTTCTTCCAACTTCTTTCCAAAGTCTGTATAGGTCACAGATTTCATTTTGTCTTCCCAAGGGTAAGTTGCAAGTCTCTCTTCCCCTGATAAAGCCGTGTTTTCAGGAGAAGCCTGGAGCTGCCTTAAGACAGCACAAGTTCAGAAATGCACTGGCTGTTTATTTTTTGTGTTCTGGGCAAAGTCAGAGCTGCTGCCGGTGCTAAGTAAATACAGAACTACCCTCATGAGTGACTGCATTAGCCAGGGCCATCCTTGCTGCCTGCATGAAACCAGACAGATCTGTCTGGGGACTGGAACAGCAGCTTTCTTGTGACTAGCAAAGCCAGAGCCACTGGCATTTGGATTACCAGCTCTCCTGTGCTTTTAACAGAGTGCCAGAGTTTGACAAAACCATTAAGTTAAATTAAGCCCTACGTGTTTCAAATGGATTCTGAGGCTTCTGGCTGACTCATTAGTAGAGCTATCTCTTCTCCCTTTCGTCTTTCTCTTTTTTTTTTTTTCTCCCTTTCGTTTTTCCTTTTTTTTTTCCTCCCCCTTTATCCATTTAATTCAATCTCTGTAGCTGGTTTCACTGCTGACATTTAAAAGCAACATGTGGAGACTGAGGAGAGACCTGACATTAGGATGGCACTGATGTGAGCCCAGACATGCCCGGTCCCTCTGTGGTGGGCAGAGAGGATGCTCGAGGCAAGCGCTGGGTCCCACAAAGCCTGCGTATGGGTTGGCCAGGGATGCTCCGGTCCCTGCAGAGCCCACGGCTGCCTTGCTTTTACCCATTGCCAGTGTTATTTATGGACGGAGTTGCTGCTTTGCTGGGCCGTTTCCAGAGGGCAGAGAAGGATGCCCTGGCTTCCCCGGGGCTAGCAGCGAAAGGGCAAAGGATACTAGGAAGCGTCGGTGGGGGAACAGAGGCAGCGACAGGACGGTCTGTCCGAGTCACCTTGACTTGCCTCCGGCGAAAGTGAAGTACTTTAAAGAGGCACAGGGCGATGACCTTGTAAATGGATGCGTGACCCAAGTGCTTCCCTGTGGCGTCGGCTTCTTTGTGTCCCTGATACTGCTCTTCACGCCTGTGGGGAATCACTGGGGCTGGGGGGTGGTTGCTGGGATCTCATTTGCACAGCTGCGTCTCGACTGTGCCAGCTCTGCTAGTCACTGATGTGAGAAACGCTGTCAGCCTTTCCCTGTCCCTCTAACGGAGCTTTTCGTGGGGCGGCACAACCCCTATGAGACCTCACTCTGGCTACCGACGGAGCTGTTGCTGCCCTGGAGTGTATTTTGGGGGTGGCCTGTGGGGTTGAGGAGGGTGAGCACGAGAGGGGCACCAGCACCTACGCCACTAGGATTTGGAGGGATGGATGAAGTCTGCATGAGGACCAAAGGCAGCTGCCTCACCAGAGCTGTGCTGCTGTTTGAGAGGTGTTAGGAAAGAGGGAGAGCTTTAGCATGCAGTGGTCTTAAAGGCCAGGTAGAAAAGCACTGAATAGTATTGGAGTGAAGGTTTTACAAGCAGTAAATGTGCTGAGGGGGATCTGATGGAGCTTGTGGACCAAAGAGAAGATGCAGCAGTGGAACAAAGCTGGAAATGGCTTTCTGCTGGTGTCTGAGGCTTTGCAGTGCTCTGATGTGTTGCTCGGTAGTCCTGGTCCAGGGAAGCACACTATGCCCACAGCACACTGCTGTACTGGCAGACAACATCCCACATAGAGGCTCCTGTTCCTCTGCCTGAAAACTTCAAAATATCGGTTGTGGATGATGTGGGGACTGCAGGCTTTGGAGAATCTGGTCTTCACTGCTGGAACAGCCTTCCCACTGAGCAGGTCGGTGCTCTTTGCACTGAAATGCCCTCAAGTGCCTCTGCTCCTGTGCACCTCTTGCCCCTGGGTCTTTGCTGCCTGGGCCCCATGTTTATCAGATCACTCTGAGATGTGGCCTCTTGACGCACACGATCTCCCTTCTTGCTCTTCCTGTCACAGACTGTCTGGAGGGAAGCCAGGAGCCACACAAGGGGAGCTTTCAGCAGATCAACACAATTTGGTGTGCAAAGCTGGAGTGTTAACCCATGCAAAGCGCATCTGGGTGAAGCCTCGAGAGAGTGTCAGCACTATGGAAGCTGCTCCCATTGACAGCCAGAACGTGGTGCCCATCACCATACCTCCCTGCTGTGGGCACACGGCCGCCCTGGCCCCTGCCATCAATGTCTTGTTTCTCTGGGTGCTCTCTCGTTATTTCCATGTTCATTAATGCTGATACGCTCAATTGCATCAGCTCATTTTGAGGGACCAAGTGCAATCCTGTGCCTTCATTTGCATCCCCACTGCCTAGCTGTTGCCCAGGCAATGCCAGGTGCTTTGATATCATTACCCAGCCAACTGGCATCCTCTCTGCCCCATTAACCTTCCTGTAATTGACTTCAAATTGAACAGGGAAGGGAAGGGGAGGGGAGGAGGGAAACTGTCTCGAAACAGCAACTGTTTGTGCCACCATGGAGCAGGGCTCTTTGTTTAGTGAAGAGAAAACTGATAGCTGTTTACAACTGGGTACAACTAGGTTTGGGAAGGGCTTCTTGTCTGTTAGGAAGCTGTGCAGTTTGTCTTGTTTTGTAGATTTCCCCACCATCATCTCCTGAAGGAATGAGATGTCAAAACTCCTTGGGGTGGTTTTGGGCAGGGGAACTCGGGGGTTTTGTGAAGAAGAATGATGTTGGGCTGCTGGGAGCAGTGAGTCTGTGTAGCCTGGGGAAGGGAAGGTGAAGCAGGATGTTGAGGGGCATCATGGCAGTCTCGAATTTCTTGATGGGTAGGGAGAGGAAGAAGTGTTTTTTGTAAGCACCAAGGGACAGTGCAGCAGACCACAGCCCAATCTGGGGTCAGCCATACAGGCATTGAGAATTATCTTACCCCCGTGTCAAACACTGAAACAGGACTAGGAGATGGGAAAAAGTCCTGCCTTTGAGATGATCAGCCCTGACTTACAGAGCCTCTATTCCTGAGATGGCTGGTTCTGCAACCCCTGGATGGCATTAAGTTGAG
>WBMY01018267.1:118070-136166 GCA_013397315.1 Donacobius atricapilla | reverse complement strand
TTTCCCTAAGTCTAAAACTTAAATGTTGAAATAGTATAAAACTTCTCTGGAGTTTTTCCCATTTAAAGGTAGAACTTGTTTTTGTGTCATTTTTGTTTTGTCCCCTTTTGAGCCATAGTCACCCAAACAGATGCTTCACTACTGATTCCCTACCACTGAATTGGCATCTTCTATCCGCTTGAGTCAATTTTATTTATTCACCTTCTGCTTGCACAGCACTGCGGTCACCAAGTCTTCCTGTGTTTGCTCATGACTTGTGCTGGATGTAATTCGTTAGGCTTAATTGAGCTGCCAGAGGAGAAGGGCAGTGCAAGAGTGGATGGATGGAAACCTGGGCATCAGCTTCTTGATTGCCAAACCCAGCAGAACTGGTCCTGCTCCAGCAGAGCCCCTGGACAAGGCAGGTCTGTCCAAAACAGGCAAGTGCTGAGCTTCTCTTGCAAGAGAAGAGCTTCCCATGTTCTTCAAAGCTGGGGCAAAGGGGTGAAATACTTTAGAACTTTACTGCCTCTTATTCTTTATTTACTAATATTATTGTTTTATTACTTATTACCCGTTAACTATTAAGAGAGGAGGTGATTCTGCACTGTGTTCATAGCTTTTCAGAAGGAAGAGCTGAGGAACTTGTGCAAGGAGGGATTTCTTAAGCTCTAGGATTTCAGATGGCATGATCCTTCCTGCCTGGCATGGGCTGGTTCTTGCATTGCTTCATCTCCTTATTCCCTGCAGGATGAGGAGTCCACACAGGACCAGACAAACCTGGGGCTTTTTGTACAGACCTTGAATTGCTACTGGGTTGTGGTGATGGGGAAACTGCTCGTGCCCTCCAAGAGAGGAAATCTTTATTTGGGGTGAGCCCTGGGGCTGTCACTCCTAATTGCTGTGTTATAGAAGAAATCTGATGGAGAAAATCGCTGGCACTTGTGGGTGGTGGGTTTGCACTGGGGTCTGACTGTCAGCTGGGAGAGGGTATTGAAACTTTTGGTTGTCACCGTGCTTGGAGGCAGGTCAGGGATGGAGGAAGTGAAGTATTAAGAGATCCCTGGGCTGAGGCTCACAGCTCAAGCTGGAAGTGGTATGGCTGTGTCCTCAGCAGCTGTCTTCAGGAGCTCAGGCCCCTCATTTGCACTTGCAGTCAGTTAACCATGGTGTAAGGGGCACAGGCTCTGCCTCTGTTCCCCTAGAGCTAACAGAGCTTAGTATCAATTAGCAGCTTAATTTGTAATTAATAACTTGCTGTCTCTTTTCTAAGTGGCTTGTGGAGGAGGCTGACACAGGAGGCTCACACAGCCTGCAACGTGCTGTCATCAACTGCCGAGGAACATCCTGAGATTTGCGGCATGGATTTGGACATGGATGTTGTTAGAAAGCAGGGAAACAGCCCTGGCAGGGGTTTGGGATGCAGGCTGTTCTGGAGATGAGTCTGGGACCTCAGAATTCTAATGCTTTTCTGTATTTGCATCTATGAGTGCTGGCTGATAATCCTAGGACAGATGTTGCTTACTGAGCAGCGATCAGTCCAGGCACTTCCACCCTTGCAATCCTTCTATGACAGCCACCTCAGCAGTGCTGGGGGCTGCCTGTGTGTCTGGTGGCTGCTGCAAGGGGCTGGCATGCCATCGCTTCCCTCTGCGAGTGAGAGCTCCTTCAGCAGCACAGGCTGCATGTGCCCCAGTCCAGCTCAGGATCTTCCTTTCTGGGGCTGACACATGTCATTTTCCTGGCAGGTCTTTGTGGGTTTCCGTTCTTGTCCATATGCTTTGCTGGCTGTACCATCCTGTGGTGGTGTGGGAGGACTCCAGCTTACCGACTGCCCTTTGCAGAGGCCCTTGCCATGTAGAAATTGGAGCTGCCTTGCCAAAGGTGGCAGTGGGTGAAGAGACAGCAGAGATACCGTCAATCCAGGGCCACCCAGCAGGGATGAACTTGCCCTTCCTTGAACCCTGGGGAGATACGCTAGCTTCAACTGTGTAGTATGTTGCTCTGCAAGTAGTCTTCCTGGTACTGTCCTGCAAGGAAGAGCTGGATGTAATGATAATGATCCTATTTCTTCCCAATCCCCATTCTGCTCTGTACTTCTCTGGCATTCATGCTGCATGTAAGTTGTCCAGAGGACTCCTGCCTTTGTGTCTTGCTCCCAGGCCTTGCACCATCTGTCCCTCTCACTTTTCTTGGAGACTGTACTCATTTTAGGACAGAAGTGCTGTCTTCCTTTTTCTTTAGTGATTATTCCTGAATGACCTGTTGCTGTTTCATTCTCTGAGGAATCAAAAAAAGTGTTCATTACAGGGAGAAAAAAAAATCTTCTATGCTTCACTTGGCAGAGGAGAGATGGCATAGAAAATTCAAAGCGGATGTGTGCAGCTGGTTCCAGGGAACCACTGGAAAATGATAGCAGGAATGTCAGCACTGAGGGATGCTCTGCATGTCCCAGGTGGAGTGGGACACATGGTGTCTGAGGGATAGATTTCTTACATCATTCCAGCCTCACTTTCCCTGTGTGAGTGATGTAACTGGGTTTGAGATGTTTGTGTTTTTCCATTTCAAGGCTTTTCAGTGCCCAGCTGTTTAAGTCAAGTGTTCTCATAGCATTTGAGGCTCTCTGTGCAGGGAGAGATTTGCATCTGAGTTGTTTGGCATTCATTTGATGTCCAGTGGGTCTCCTGTCTGGAAAGGTCTGCAGTCGGGTCAGAAGCTGAGTTAATTTGTACTGGAAGGCAGGCCCACTTTGTTTTGCATGCTGGTTTCTTGCAGAAATCCCGTTTGAGGTATTTGCTCTCTTATTGAAGCTGTGTTAGGAGCCATGACAGCCTCCCTGCAAGGCTGGAAAAGGGACAACTAGCCTGAAAGGTGCAAATTAAACCTGTGTTCAGATAAAAACTGCTATTGCACTGTTAATGTGGACCTTTCTTCAGAGTTTTGAGGCTTTTTGCTTGCAATTGAGGAAGAAATACTTACCAAGAGTCCTGTGGGGAGTAAAACAGGCTCCAGAATTCAGTTTGCAGCCACATTGGATGAAACACTTCAAAAATTCAGGGGAAAATTGCCAGAGGGTCTTTAACTCTCATTTGGATCAGCTCATGAAATGATCAGATAGGGCAGACATTTTGGCACAGCTTGTCTATGAGGAAGGAGACTTGGGAAGAGCAGCTGTGTGGGGCTGTGGTGCTGCAGAGAATGGGGGATGTGGCCACTGTTCAGACACAGGAGATGTTTGGTGTGAAACTTGATTATCCAAAAACTTTGTTCTTCCCTGCCTGGGTGCCAGGCTTGGGACCTGTGTGGGTCATCTCCTGTGTCTCCCCAGGAATATAACCTTCAGGGATTGCTCCAGAGCTGACTTTCAGCTCTCAGTAGTGTATGTTTGCATCCCAGTGGGCTGTCACCACTCTCAGCCCAAGGACCATGAGTGCAGCAGGAAGGGTCCCAATGGGCTGGGGTAGAGATACCCCAAAAGCATGTGTATGGGGAAGGCAGATCCAGCTGCAAGTCTGGAGGGGATTAAAATCAGGAGACGCCATAAACCCTCTTTGCTGTTAAGATGCTCTCAGCGCCTTGTGGCAACTCTGTGCATTGGAGATGCTGTTTGCACCATCCCCAACTTGTCCCAGCCTGGGGGTGCTCCTGAGGCCTCAAATATACCTTTTTCATGCCCTGCAGCGACATTGTGAGGGCTTTGATAGGTAGAAAGTGATCCCTACTGAGTGTGTCAGCACTTGAACTTTCTTTCATCTCCCTTTGCACCCCAACCAGCCCAGGGAGAGAGCTGGGAGAGAGACCCATCAGTGATGCCAGGGCTGTGCCATCTGTGGAAGGTCTGGTGCCAGTGGAGAGCCAGCTGTGGGCTCCAAAGGGTTAAAGAGATGCTGACAGTAAACAGAAAGAGAGGACAAAGCAAGTCTGCTGTAATTATGTAGCATTTATTATTAATACTCTGGAATTGCTGGAAGCAGGCTCTGTAATGTGAATACTGATACAGAGGTTTAGAAGACAATTTAGCTCATCTGTCTGTTAGTTCCCTTAGCTCCGGCTGGCAGTGAACTAAAGCCTTGTTTGCCACTGCCTTGTTGCAGTCCCTCCCTCTGCCCAGAAGTGTTTGCTGTTACCATAAAGAAACCTGGTTTTGTTCATCCTCTGGCCGGATGCTGGAGCAATGCATGGCATGATCCTGGATAGCCAAGCGAGCCTTTAATCCTTGACCTGAGCTTTCCTGTTTGCCAGGCATGGCCCAAAGCATGGCACTGGGCTGGGCAGAGCCATTGCCTTTCTGAGAGCAGCACAGCCACAGCTGATGCTGGAGTGGGATGTCCCAGCTCCTGGGGCACAGGGCTGCACATCCTTGGGGCCGCAGCAAGACCACATGGCATGGGCTGCTGCAGGTTGGGGCCCACAGTTCATCATGGGGTTGCAATGAAGGGATAGGGCAGAAGAGCTTTAGGAAGCTGCCTGGGAAGTAATTCGGAAGTTGTCTAGGAAATAATTAAAGGCTGCTGGGGTGGAGAGACCAAAAGGAGGTTGAACCATCTGTCAGGGGTTGCAACAAGTTTCCTTTTCCTTCTGCAGCTTGCTAGGATTTGTCATTCTCACTTCTGTGCAAATTTCTGGGTTTCAGCCTGGGTTTTTTCTGCATATCCTGAGCGTATAGGACATCCATTCCTTTATGTATTATACAGTAGCTTAAAGAGGATTAAGACAATAGCTAATCTAAATGATGAATGATGTAGATTGCTCAGCCTCTGAGCCACCGTGGTTTTTCTTCCACACAGATTAGTCAGCTCAGTAGCTAAATATTGGGGCAAACAGTATAAATCCATACACATAAGCTTCTTTGGCTTGAATAGGATAGAGGGACTTTGAAATGGGCTCCGACACCACTGTGTGTCTTGTTGCAGCATCTACGGCCGCCTCGCTGACACGACAGATGGGGAAGGAGGCTCGGTGGTGGCTGGTGCAAGCCCAGGTGGCCAAGGAAATACAGCATCCAGTGCTGCTTGGTCGATGCTGCTATCAGACATGGATGGTGGCAGGAGAGGGAAGGGATCGATGCTGCTCACCTCCCTGCTGCTGGAGCCAGCTGTGTGCTGCTTGAGCTGGGGAGGCTGATCCAGTCTCCAAGAGAGCAGCCTGCAGAGGGATGACATGGGCTGGTGGGGTTTTATTTGCATGAAAAGGCTGGTGTGGCCGGTACCTGCCCTCTGTCCCAGCATCAGTGCCAGGAGGGTGCTGGCAACCCCCGGGGACTGTGACATGTAGGAGAGAGCTTGTACCAGCACTGGACTGACAACAGGTTTTTCTTAAGCTCTGTAGCAGAAGGATTAAAATCTTTTATTTATATGCCTGGTCGAGTCTGTCAGAGTTGTGTCAAATATTTTTTGACAAGCAAAAATGCCATTTGCCTCAGCTTAATGAAAAATGATTTTTATTTTCTCCCCCCTTCCCAGGAACTAAAGGAATTGTAGTTTCAATTGCAGACCCAAAAACTCCTCAGGAAAAACAAAAAAAAAACCAAACTAACACATCACAAAACAAAACCTAAAACCTGATTGTTGTGAGAGTTGGCTGTTAAAAGAGTCTCTGGGCTGACGTTTTGGGTCTGTGTAAAATGGGTCTGGAGAGCATTCAGTCATATGGTATCTCCTTTTATGAAGCTTTCTGGGCATATTATTCTAATGACGTTTAATGGCACTGATTTCTTCATCTTAACTAAGTGGGTCTTTTCCCAGTCCCACATAATTTTAATTTGTTCTCCTTCTGAGAAGAATGAGAGCTGGGACTGGCTTGCCTTGGCACCGAAGAAGAGCTGTGTTGGTGGTTGTCTTATCCCTCCTGGTGGCAATGCATCTGGCTGTCTAAGGCTGAGGGTTGTGTGGAGGCAAAGCTTGCATCAGGACCAGCACTTGTCAGGGGACCTGTTCTTGAATTTTTTCTGCTCCCCTGGAAATAATTTGTTTTCTGTTGTTTAATAGGGAGCAGTGTGGACATTATGGTTTGGACAACAGTGTGTCTAGCCCCAGGTCCTGTAGCTAGATAAGCCCTGCCTCCTTCTTCTTCCCAGGCTGAAAAGCCTTGGTGTGCTTGGAATGCCCTGATGCAGAAGATGCTTTGCTCCCCTTCCCCTGTGCCGCGTGTTGTCGCACTACTCCCTTTCTGTGAGGACCAGAACCGTGTGCGGTAACGAAGTGACAGTCACATAGTGGACTTGTACAGTGACAATATGGTCTGGTTTGGGGCAGAGGAGTGCTGGACCCTGTGGCTTGGGTCAATGACACCTCAGGACATGGGTACGAGCCCTGCTTAGGAATGCAGGGTGGATATGTGTCTGGATTTTACCTGGTCTCCTCATTGAGGGAAATCTGGGTTAAGATTCAATCTGGGTCATGGCTCACTGTGGGGAAGCTCTGGGTGCCACAGCTGGAACTGCACACTGATCCCTTCAGCTACCTGGGTAGTGTGGGGAGAGACACAGATACTGCAGGCTTAGGAAAAAGATCATTGTCCTCCACACCCTCTTTCCCCTTCTTTCCAGAGTTTCAGGCAAGGCTTTCTTTTCCTATGCCCTCCTCTTTGGGCACAGACCTCCCTTCTCCATAACCTAGCCCAGTGCTTGGCAAGAGAGACCCTTTCTTGGGTGCCAGCTGGGAGGAGGGTAGGGCAGTGGGACAAACTGACAATCACTCACTGCTCATACTCATGCTGTTTGTCTGTGCATCTGACTCAGGATCAAGCTGTCACAGCCCAGTTCCCTGCCTTGTGTTGCTTCCCCTGGGAGCTGTTGGGAGGCTGCTGGAGCCATGTGGTAACACGGGTCTCGGGGAGGCAAGCAAGGTCAGATGTCTGCTTAGAAATGAGATTGGCAATGATGCCACCAGTGCTGACAAATGACCTGTCATTAATCTCTGACTCATGGCAGCAGAGAGGGCAGCAGTGGAAGAAACCCATGAGGTCACTGGCAGCCTCTTTCCCTTGGGACCTGCAAACAACTTCCACCCTAAACCTTCTGCGTAGGGTGGGCTCATCCCCCAGGATGGGAGGGGGTTCTTTTCCTATACACCTGCCCTGAGTTTTTGTGTTTGTGTACAAGTGCCTGGGACAACTCCCAACGAGCTGCAGTCAAGCCCCTAAACGTCTGGGAACTGGCACAATCATACAGTCCCTCTGGGAACTGGATTTTGTCTTGTGGCATAACTCTGGCTCACCACTGGTGCAAACAGGATGAAGGTGGAAACGAAGCTTGTGTTATCAGTGTGTTGCAATACCCTTGTGAGACACGAGGTGCTGTGCTTCTGGGAGATGCTGCAGGGAGCTGGAGGAGACCAGACTGGGATGCTCAAACACTGTCTGTGCTCCCTCATACTGGGGCACTGCCGGGGCTGGGTCTGCAGGCTGCTCAGCCCTCTTGCAGAGCAGCCTTCCCCCCCGTCCTGCTCTTTGAGTTTCTTCTCATGTTTTTATAGAAAGGGGTTCTCTCCTCAGTCGCAAAATACTCCTTGGAGGTTATAGCCAGACAGAAAGGACTTTCTGTGGTAGTGGATGCTGGTGGAGATGCTACACTCCCTGCTCAGTCATGCTGGTGAGCTGCACAGGACTGAGCTGCCTTTTAGGGCAGCTGCTGGTGCTACAAGTAGAACCATTGCATATGTGCAGGGAAGAGGTGACTTTCTCCTCTGGACTGTTTGGGGGTTGTTTCAGTCTCTTTAGGACATAAGGAGATGTGGTTATTCCACCTCGACTCACTCCAGATGCTTGAACCTCTCAGCTTGCACCGGGGAGTGAATGGGCAGCAGCAGGCAGAGGCTGCAATGTGGGATTGGGATTTCTGTTCCTGGAAGGGCAGAGGAGAGGGGTGCACTGATGGAGATGAGGAGGTGGTGATTTTGGGGAGTGAGGGTTGCTACCACCCCAGGCTGCTGCAGCAGTGGCACAGCCTGAGTGGTGCCTCCAGGACCTTTCCCCTCTGCCTCTGCTGAGCTACGATTTAATTTTTCACTTTTCTTCCATCCCCTCTTAACTGGAAGAAGTCCTAAATAAAGTTGCTGTCACTTTTATTTATGGGCACAGAGGAAGACATGGACAAAAAGCCTGTGTGCTCCTGATAGCTACAAAGCATCTGGCTGTTTTTCCTTGCTCACCTTGATGATGCAATCGATCCGGGCACAGGCAAGCACCCTCCCCGGGTGCATGGGGCTTCTACCTGCCCCTTCCCAGGGCACTCCATGAGGATGGATGGGAGGGGGCTCTGCGTCTTGGGTCCTGGCTCTCAGCTGTTGCAAAGCTAGGCTTGTCTTGCAGCACCTGTCCTAAAATCCTGGACCCCTGAAAATACAGATGCATGAACATGCCTGCCTTAAGAATCCATCACAGGCTTCTTGTCTCCATCTTGATTGGTTCCAGTGAGGTCAACTTTTTTTAATAACTCCTGGACTTCAGCAGGGAAAACTATTTCCTTCAGGAAATAATATAATTAAGGCTGCCTGACACTTCTGATTATAAGCCCCTGTCTTCAGTTGCTTGAAACTACGCCAGCCTTTAACCATTTGGACTGAAACTTCACATGTCTCTGCCTCCGGCTGAATTTTTTTGGAAAATTTTAGCAAAAGAGTTTTAAACTGCTCTCAGAACAGGGTTGGGGGAAAAAAAAGGCACTCATTTATCCACAGTTAAAAATAAAATTTAAGAAAAAAAAACACGACAGAAAAATTCTTGCAGTTGTGCTGAAGAAATTCTGGTATCTTGTGCTGTGAGACTTGGCCTGATAGTTTTGGGGAAGGTTTTCAGCCAGGCATCAGGGTTCTGCTTGTTGCTGATGCCACAAAAATCCACCTTCCCCGTGCCAAGTTGCAATGCTTTGAGTCGTGCGGCTGTGAGCATGTGTTACCCACAGCATGTGCAGGGAGCTTCCTGCAGCAGGAACTTCTCTGCCTTGAGCATACAGCACTGCAAAACCTGTGCCCCCCAGCTCCTGTGTACGATGCCTCGCTGCTGGGACATGTTGGGCCCCTTCTGTTGGTGCAAGTGAAATTCATGGATCCCTGATCGGCATACCCCTAACTTGTGTTGGAGAAATATTTTTGGCAAATGCTGTGTGTTCGGATTTTTCTGTTGTTGTTGTGGGTTTTGTTTGGGTTTTTTTGTTTATTTGTTTGTTTTAATTAAGCAAGTGGTTCAGTTATCCATTAGCCCTTGCTGTGCCATGCAGATGCATCATGTGGGACACGCAGCATGCCACGAGGGCTGGGCTTCCTCCAGCATTTTGGAAGGACCTGTTTAAAAAGTTAGAGCTTTTGCAAGGAGGTTTCTCTTAAGTCAGCTTGTTGCTACAGAAATGGCCAAAGCAGGAGTATTTCTGCGGGGCAGCCCAGACAGGCCCTATAAAAACATTGATGAAGTTCCCTGACCATGGCACTGCTGAGACCTCAAGTCCTGGTGATGCAGGGTGAGCTCAGCAGTGATGCAAGCCCTCCTGCAGGAACCTGACCCAGGACTTGTTCCTGCTCTGTGGCAGATAACATTTGCTCCTTATGTGAGCCCACCTCAGCTCTGATCAAGGCTGTTCCTTGATTATGGGGAAGCATAGCTCAAAGATCTTCCCTCTGGGTCAGCAGTAACTCATGCCTTCAGCTGGTCACCTGTTTTGGGCATGCTGAGTTCCTCCAAAATCCAGTTTGAGCTCAATTTGAAGCGCCTAAAAAGCAAGTCTTGCGTTGACTTCCGTGTGGAAAGCTGGGCTGCTGGTCCTGTGTCAGGGCTGGCTTATCTGGCTCAGCACGGGGCACAAAGGTGGCAGGGAATGTCAGCCCTTTCCACAGGTTTCAGAGATGTCTCTCAGAAAAGGCACTGGGATTTTGCACTTTCTACCTGTAATAATGCACTCCCTCCCTGAGGGTACTCAGTGCTAAGCCCAGTCTCTCTTCTCAGGTCCCTGCCAAGCTAGAATTAGAGCCCAGGAGGGTCTCATGATAAATGAATCTCATCTCTTGCTGTAGTCTTTCCTCTTCCACTTCATCTGTGAGTAGGGAAAAACCCCAACACCTACAACCAAAACCGTTTCCAAAAAATAACCAAAGAGTTACACTGGCATTGCAGAATGAGAGAAGGCTTGGTGGGGAGCAGCCCTCTCCCCTCCTTGCCAGTCACTCCTCAGGTCCGGGGTGCCTGGCAGAACAGCTTTTGAGCGATGGGGCATTGTGGATGCTGGGCTTGGGGCAGCTGGAGTTAAATTTCTTGGTGGCTGACACCTGACAAGTGTGATAAATTGCGGCTCACTGTGGCTGCTGGCATGACAAACAGTCTGCTTCCATCCTTGTAAACTCTGGGAAAATTTTGTAATTATTTCCAAGCACTTTGCAAATGAGGGTTTTGCGTCAGGCACCCAGTGTAGTTTCACGGGTTGGTCATTTATTTATTTAGGTTTTGTAGGTAGGTGGGAGGTAGATCAGGGGTTGTAGTTTGGGTTTCTTCAGCATCCTCCCATTGGCTTGTCCAAGCTTTGCATGAGGTCCTGGGAGGAACTCTGGCAAAGCTCATCAGCTGAAGGGTTGGGTGCTAATTAAAGCCTGTGGTGTTCCAGGCTTGGAGTTGCTGTCACCCTTGGGAAAGAATCTCTGCAGGAGAGTGAGTCCCAGACTCTCCTCTTGCCAGTGGGTTTTGGCTCCTCTTTTTCATTTTTAATAATGCAGAGCCATAAGATTTTTTTTTCCTCTTCAAAGCATTTAAAAAGAAGTGGGGGGAACAACACTACCTCAGCCGCAAGAGCTGGATAATGAGCCCAGATCTCAACTGATAATTTGTTTGTCTAACACAAAAAGCATATTTCCTGCTGTAAGGGAGGGCAGCACTGGTTACAGTAATGCTTCTGACTCCATCTCACCAGGCAGTGTGTCAGACCTAGCACAGAAAGTCCTCCCCTGTTTCCAATCCTTGGTGTCTGTGCTGCAAAGCTGCACAGGCATGCTTTCCTCTTCACACTCCAGGGTTCAGTCAGATTGGCCTCTTCCTGCACTGTGCAACACGTGTGTGAGGCTTTTCAGGATTAGGGCTCAGGCAGCACAAGATCTCATGGGCGAATGCCTTGGTGCTGGGCTGACAGTGTGGTGCTGCTGTGCTGTTTGGTCTGGGGAGCATTGCTATCTATCTTTAAAGAAGATCAGAGATGGCCCAAGCTGCAGGGGTCTGTTTTCCCCTCTCCCATTTCATGTCTCTGAATCAAAATGATTAAGCAATACATGCTTTGGGGCTGGACTGTGATGCTCTTGTGGGACGGCTCTTATTCTAACTAGGTTTGTGTTTGCACCGGTTACCCCCAGCTGTCAGTGCTGGGAAACAGATGCCCCCCCCACACCACCTTGGTTGTCTGCTAAACCTGAAGCAATGGCAGAGCTTCACCTGGTAACCTGACATGTTGTCTCTTCTAGTTTTTTGAAGAAAATCCCAGATCTGAGCAGCAAGGGTTGGACAAGCGGCCAGAAGAATCCCCCAGACGTTTATGAGAAATTGGGGACGCCCCAAGGACTCTGGACTGGTGGAGAGGTAAGAAATGGGTTAAAAACCTTGCTCACCCAGCTTATCCTGAGGTGATGTGCTTTGTGGGAGTGCGGGATACGTGTCTTCTGGTGAGGATGGTGGTGTTTATTAAAGCGTGACAAGACGCTGCTCCTGGCTCTGACGTGTGAGTGGCCTTTTAGCTGCTTTACAAAGTGGGCAGATGCTCAGAGTGGTTATGTAGGATGTGGAGGGGCAAGTATGGATGAACAGCCTGGAAAATGCCCATGTTATGGTCTGCCCATGGACAACCTCTCTATAGAGAGCTCTATCACTTGAAAGCTCTTTGGGAAGCTCAGAGAAACATAACCCAACCACAGTTGCAGAGGTCCTGTGTTGTGGCTGAACCACTCTGGAGCAGGTAAGTGTCACCCAGCCCAGCTCTGTCGTGGAAGGTGACATACCACCACTTGCAGACAAGCACAACTTGGAGCTCTCATGTCTGCTGAGTGATTTTTTTCTTTCCTGCCCTAGCAGACTGCAGCATCAAGGATGAAGTGCATGGGCTTTGCTTGAAAAGGAATGCTCCCCTTAGGAGACCACCACCACCAGCAGCCATGGGCAAGAGTGGTTGCCCCACATCTGAGGCCTGTTGCATGTGTGCTCAGTATGGGGCTGTGGTTACAGTGCTGTTTGAGGAGGGGTTTGGGATCATGTTCTTCAAGCCATGGTGGAGCAGGGAAGGAGGCTGGAGATAGAGCTGCCCCACTTGGGGATGCAGACCCTGTAGAGCCATGCTGGGGAAGCCTGGTGCCTACTGGTGCTGTGCCTGAGAAAGGAAAATTATGAATTAAAATTTAACAAGTCTCTAAATGCCAGACAAGGACATCTTAAGTGGGAATTGTCACTGTTTGACTAGTGCAGGCTCTTACTTAGCTAAACTGCATGGCTTTAATTATGTTGATCCTAGAAAGCAATAGCTTACACTGAAGAGGAGAAACTGTTGACCAAAATAGTACGAATGATGAATTTTCCCTGTGCAGCTTCCCTGCCCTCTACCCCTGCATCATGCTTCCCAGAGTTGTTTTGCAGCCCCTTTAACCCTGGATAAGCAGAGTCCTTATCCTTTGAGCCACAACCAAGGACAGAAATGCTCCCTGTGTGCATGCATCATTGTTTGCCCTGGAGTTAAAAGGTCAAGGTTAAGGAACCCAGGGATGGGCAACACCTAATGAAGCCACAGTGGGGAGTGGGCTGGGGCCTGGGCATGCAGATGCTCTACAGCAGCAAAACCCCGCCCTTGACACTGCTCCTTGGTGGCATCCCTGGAGCAGCATGGAACAAGGACTCCTTCCCTCCCCGTGCTCAAGGTAGATCAGCCCACCCACGGGACTCCTTGCAGCTCTGCAAATAGAGCAGCTCGCGCAGGGTACATCGCTAATAATACCAATTACTGTTACATGCTGGCTACGAGGTACACTGGCAGCAATGGGATCCTGGGGGGATGAAATGAAAGCGATATAATATGGTGAGATAAATTAGCATTGTAAAATTAGCTGTGGGTCTAGTCAGGGATCTGACAAATGTGTCGCAGCTTGGGTACAAGCTCTGAGCGCTGCTGAATTGGATTTAGTGGCCCAGAGTAGACCAGATGGGAGCAAGGGAAAAAAAAGAGTTTGAGGGGTCTCCATACATATATGCTATCAGTCAATGCTGTTTGTTTCTTCCTTGGATTTGTGGAATGATATGTCCCCTGATGCCTGCTCGTATATGGCAGCAAAGGAGTAAGAGCCCAGCCCAGATGATGTCCTGCTAGTGGAGCTTGAGCCTGGCAGAGAGATGGGAAGGGGGTTGGAGAACCATCAGCAGGCTGGTACTCCTGCCAGCATTGATGCATCAGCTGCCAATCTCTGCCCTGAATCACTGGCTTCCTCTCCTGGGTTTGCTCCCAAAGGATTTGGTGGGAGGTGTGGCAGGCATTTGCACAAGTTTTGGCTGTGTAGGAAGGGTAGAAAGCTGATTTCTGCCTCCTGTTGTTGCAGGCTGACCTGTTTTCCCACACCTGGATGGGCTCTAGGGCACGAAGATGTCTAGAGCTGGGAATCCCACAGCCTAGGAACTTCTTCCTGTTGTCCAAGAGTGTACAACCAACTCTTTCCCATCCAGATGCACACTTTATTCTTCACCCTCTGAGGCAAAGGGTGGAAGCCAGGAAATGGGGTTTTGTGCCTCATGGAGGCTGGGAAATGGATGTGGTCAGTTCCAGTGGGATCCACTTCTTGGTGGCTCATTAGGACAGGCTCCACTGCAGGGATATGAGCACTCCTGTCCATGAGAGGATGAGAGCCTCTCATGGATTTGCAAATGCAGGATAATTGCATGTTTAATGGCTAACATAGTCCACAGGATCTGGGGAGAAGCAGACATGATTTAGGTCTGTTTTCATAAGGCATGTTATGTGACTCACTATAATAAAAAAGGGAAAGAAAAATTCTGAATATGCTTTGTAATGCCCTGCAGTGGAGCTGAGGGGGGGCAGAGGGGTGGCAAAGTGATGTGTGAGGCCTCTCCCAAGTCATGCCATGATGGTGCAAGAGGAATGGTGGGCACATGGCAGATGTGTCTGCAGGAGGGAACCAACTTGTCACATCCCTGGGGAGGAGTTTGTAGAGGTCAGGCTACTGCAGTTCTGCAGCAGCACCAGCTTGAGAAACAAATCCCAGGGGATTGTCTCAGCATTGCCAGGAGAATCTGCAGAGAGCTGAGCCAATTTGTATGCTGAGCCCGTGCAGACAGAGGCCGTAGGAGACAAGCTGCACTTTGTGGGAGGTCAGCCTGGCCACTGCCACTAGTCCCTGAGTGCTGCCCTCGTGCTGCAAACAGGGCACAAGGTGCAGTGGTGACACATTTCAGGTATTTCAGGCGCCAGCCACAACCCCAGGGCTGAGTTGTCCTGGCAGAACCAATGGGGAGATGAACTGCAGCAGCGGAGGGAGCCCCTTCCCTCAACTTCCCTGCTGGAGAAGCAGTGTTGTGGGACCACAGCAGGACATTGAGCCAGTGGTTGGAGTGCCAGTAGCAGCATAAATAGAAATGCAACTTCTTGGCTTCTTGTGCAGCTATGATGTATCTTGTTTATATTGACTTTCTTAAACCTCTAAAATACATTGTAGATTGATCTACAAAGCTGCAAAAAGCACCTTTTTCATTTTTTTTAAAGTCTAAAGCAATTTTCTGCCCGTTCCTTGTGGTTGGCTCTGAACAGACACATGTCCTGTTGTCCTATTTGAGGCTGGCATGCCGCCACAGTGGTAGGATGTTTAGCAATACTTGATCTAGATCGATTCAAGCCCATTATCTGTGCTGCCTGGGACTTGGTGGTGAAGGGGAAGAAAATATTCTCCCCAAACACATCAAAGCCGTGATAAGGACACACAGTTAAGCTCTATTTATAGATGGACAGATGTCTTGCCAAAGCTCTGCTGCTGTCACTTGATTATGCAGTTTTTGAGTGCTTAGCAGTGTGTCCCCTCCAGGCGCAGCCCCAAGCAGTACTGTTTCTAGGTGGTTTTTGTCCTTCTTCCAAGAAGGGACCTGATATTTTGATACTAAGAATGAAGTGTCTGAGAGGTTTTTTTCTTGGAGTTGGTGACTAAGGTAAGGTCAACAATCCCTCATCTTGTTCTTGGATATGCATAGACCTACAGAGCCCTTGGAGCTCCAAAGCAGAGCTGCCATGGATGTTAGTACATCAGAACTGTGTGACTGAAGATTAAGCTGAGGGTTCATGGCTTAAGCATGGGCATCCTCCATCTCCTGAGATACCTAGCTCTCAGCTGTGCCATCCTCCCAGCAAAGAGGTTTTTCCTACTGTTCACCCTAAACCTCCCAAGCACCAAGGTGTAGCCACTGACATGTTGTATCTCA
The DNA here is from genome assembly GCA_013397315.1 of Donacobius atricapilla. Taxonomy (NCBI): domain Eukaryota; kingdom Metazoa; phylum Chordata; class Aves; order Passeriformes; family Mimidae; genus Donacobius; species Donacobius atricapilla. The sequence goes on along the minus strand of WBMY01018267.1, from coordinate 120,761 downwards.
GGAATTTTCCTTCTTTATCAAAAGCTATCAAGGATATTTGAATCAGGACCAGCTGCATATTTGGAGTGGTTCCCCAGGCCAAGTTGTCTCAGGTCTTGTTTGCAGTGTATGTGCACATACATGTGCATCAAACATGAGTGTTTGATTATTGAGGGGCTGGTGGAATGGGTGAGGTGAAATGGATTAGCTAATCCAGATTCCACTCCTGGTGTGAAAGAGTGCTGGTGCTCATTTGACAGAGTTGCCCTTCATTTCCTTCCATACATTGCTCTGTCCACAGAAAGTCTTGAATTTGGGAATGGGAGAAGTGCAAAGGCTTCATTCTGCTTAGCCTTGAGTGTTGTTGTTAAAAGTGCTGTGTCGGTTTTCTCTTGGTTCTGACCTAGACAAAGGAGGGAAAAGCTCCTAGCATCCAGTGGGAAGCTTTTGTTTCAGGTATGCTCACTGTCACTTATCTTCTTGCTATGGCTTGATGTGAAGAACCTGGCTTGGTGTCTTCGACAGCTTCCCTGGATATTTCAGTGGCCTTCTCTGAATTTCCTTTAGTAAAATAACACTGGGACTTCCCCTGGGGCTCCCAAGACTATGGGAAATGTCTTGATGTCATTGAAGTGCTGTGTGACGTGCTGGCTATGCCTCTGCTCCCACAGCCCAGCCTGCTGTTGATCCCTTTGCTGCCTGGGCAGGCAGCTGGCCAGGCCATGCTGGCACAGAGTAGGTGTTCCTATACCCAAGCCCAGCACCAAACCACAGCAATGAGCTGGAGAATTTTACAATTAGTACTCTTTTTTAGGCCTCAGTGAACTATGGCTCCAGGAGGGAAATTGTCATATATGGGCAGGTTTGGGGACTAAGACCTGACTTTTCATTTATTTAACACATCATCAGGATCAGGGGCAGGATAGGTGCACGATGGATCCTGGCTGCTTGACATTCCCAAGGCTGGAAGAAAGGAGATTTCTCTTCCCCAGGGTGTCTATAATGTGTTTGACTGCACAGCTCCTGCAGAGCCCTCCAAGCACCATTTGGTTTTAGTCTGTCTCCAGGGTGCCGCTCAGCTCTGCTCGTATATTCCTCTGATGAGTGGGCAAGACAGGAAGCAAATACCTTTGCTACAAAACCACATATGGGCTTTCAGTGCGTGATGACACTTCCCCAAGCTATCTGTATAGTGAATGGATTTTTCCTCCTGTTTGTTTATATTCACAGGAGTGTTGCTTAGCTGCTTAGGTGAGCAATAGATGTCAAGAAAGATGTCAGTTTCAGGAGAGGGCTTTAATGCAAGTCTTCCTGCTGTTCTGTGTGATGGATGGTGGATGAAACCCCGGTGCGCCAAGAATCAGGGAGAAGGAGTGGGGCACTCTGCTGGGTCTGGCACAGGAGCCATGGTTGAGAGAGTGGCTGCAGCAGTGCTGGAGGTGGCATTTTACAGCTGGTCTAGGATGCTGATCTACTGTGTGACCAAGCTGATAATTCAGTAGATGAGAGGTCTGATGGAGGCAAGCTGTGTATTCCAATTGAAAGAAATAACCATCAGCAAGAAGGGCTGAACTCTAAAGCCATTTCAGAGGGCGTCATGGATGCTGTGGGTCTTGTGGCTCCTGGAAGGCCTTGGTGGTGGATGCCTGGTACACTGCATAGTAAAGCCGGAATCCATTGGGCTGCAAACATGAGATGCATTTGCTTGGGGTGGGAGCTACCCCACTGAATCCCAGCTCTGAGACTTGGGGAACTATTGTCAGCCTGGTGGAAGGCATATGTGTGTAAAGTGGGCACTTGCTGCCTCAGATGAAAGGGAAAAGTGCAGACCTACTTCCTTGTAGCCCTCCTTGATGCCCAGGGAGAGTGGCTGGAGGTGGGGATTTACTGGAGGAGCTGTTCAGCTGCAATGCAGATGGGCAAGATCCCACATCTAGGTGGGAAGAGGAGTAAAGGGCTCAGCTGCACACACCGGGATGCCTTCCATGGCCATGACACTCCCAGTGTGGTGTGCCCAGCACCAGTGAGGTTGTTCAAAGAGGAGGTAGTCAGCAGCACTGATTGCCCTCTTTAGCAATGTTTAATGTATTATTTCCCCCTTCAAGATTATTCTTTTTAAGCTCTGGATAGCTCCAGGAAGCCTGGACTGAGGCACATGCCTCCAGGGCAATTTACAGCACTCACCAGTCCCTCAGCACTCATTATAGCCCCCAGTGAGGACACCTCAGTGCTGCCCGTCAGTAAGATCACATATTACTGGCTCTCTTTTCTTCCTTTTGCCCCAAATCTTTCACTTTGCATCTAAAAGGAGGGGCATGCAGGTGGGGAGCAGCACAGTTTATAGATCAAAGATTTATATGCTGCTGCAATGCTGTATTTTTCCCCACCGTGACACTTTATTGCCACAAATTACCAAACAGGCAAGGTTACGCGAGTGACAGCAGGCTAAGCTGTAAAGGACAGGAACAAATGTCAGCAGGAAAAGTACCCAGAGGAGAGGGGGAGGTCTGGCAGAAATAAAAGAAGGTGGGACAAGCATCAGAATCAGTTTGCCTTACAGTGGGATATATGGGGTGAAACCTGGGAATCAGTATGCCATCTCTGGTACATGGGAATGGGAGAGCAGCTGGTAGTCAGGGTTGGGATTCTGTAAATCTTTTGTTTTTAACTTTTTTTCCCCTTCTCTCCCTAAATTGCCAGGTCCTTCCCTTC
>WBMY01018267.1:102151-118030 GCA_013397315.1 Donacobius atricapilla | reverse complement strand
TTTGGGGTTGTTTTTCTGTAGAAATGGCAGCTTTTCAATTGTGGAAGGGGTTTTTTTTTCCTTCAAGGTGGTGTCAGCAGGGAGAAGTAGGGGTTCTTGGGAGGTTTTGGTATTCAGAAGGTTATTAAGAGGTGTTTTGCTGTGCAAATGGTTGCTGTATTTTCTTACTTTATGGTTGTGAAGAGTGCAAATATCCCAGTCTTGCCCTTTTAGGGGGCAGGATGGTCCCTGATCTCCGTCTGTATTAATACATTGAATATCCTTGATGGTGTATGGGGGACAAGCACCAGCCCTTGGGCAGAGGAGTGTCCAAGACATTCTCTGGCTTTGGTTGAGCGACTCTGTCTGCATCCACTCACCCAAGTTAGATCAGCTTAACTTCAAACAAATGTAAAAACAGAGAGGCTGGAGTTTGGCAGAGGTATTAAGGGTGCCTTTGAGCTGGGGATGCTACTCAAAGCTGCTGGGGAGCTGTCATTCTATTATTCTTGCAACAAAACACTAGCAGAGGAGCTGAGAGCCTCAAAGGCTCTGGAGCCACAGCCAAAATTGCATTTAACTTGCAGAAATGTGCTGCAGCCATGGGGCTCACCACACCAGACCCAGGGAGAGTCAGCTCTGACATGTGCCCCCCTTGCTGGCAGCACAGAGGGGATTCAGGGGCACCTTTGAGCCACAATGGACCATTACACAGGGCAATTTGACTTGTCTGTTCCCACGCTTGTAAAAGATAATTTCCCTTGAATCCCTAAGCTATAACCCAGGTATTTAATCTTGCTTGAAGGGAGCATGTCTGAAGCATGCAGGGCATCACAAACAATAGTAAGCAATCAATAGGCTAAATCCTGAGGTCTCTTACCCAGACTTTGCTGGAGTAAAGGTTGACAAAGTGCTGAGTAGTTACTCCAGACTTCAGCCTGAGCTGAGGGTAGAAGTGATTGACTGATTTATCGATGATGCATTTCACTATGAATCTAGCCTGTCTGTTAGTCACAAATGCTCATTTAAGCATAAATCGTGGTCTGCCATGAGCAGATAGCTTCTCCTGCAGCAGTGCTGGGCAGAAAGATTTTAGATGAATGGCTTATTTGGTGAAAAATAGTTTTGGATCAACGCAAGCAGCTTGTGTTTCTGTGTTGTGCTTGGCAAATAGTCTCACAGAAGAAGGTGAAAGCCCATTTGCAAAAAAGATGAAGAGCCGGATTCTGACATGATGTTTAGATCTCCTTTCCAACTGGTTTTAGGTTTTCTTCCCAAATCAAAAAGCCAGAGGAGTTTCAGAAGATTCCTCTGAAACACTTTTTCCCTGCCCTCTGAAACCCCTTGTCCTTATCCTCTGTTCCTGGCTTCTGCAGCAAAACCAGCGACACACAGCACTTCTAAAACCTGACACTGACTCTCTGTGAACCCGCACCTCATTTATTTTTAGTTGGCCCAGCAGCATGAGGGCTCAGGCTCTGGCAAGCATTCATTCAGTGCTGCTGAGCTGTGGTCTGGGATGTGTAAGGCTGCTGGATTTGCTGCCCTGATGGGGGACAAGGTTTATCCTGCCTTGCTGGAACCTTGGAAGGTTTGGAAGCAGGATACAGCAGCCAAGAATACCTCAGCCCCAGTGCAAGGTTGGGCAAAGCTGCTCCGGCTGCAAAAGTCTACACAAGCCCTTTGGAGTTGTCTGTGGTGTCACTTTCACCCCAAACTCTCAGTAGCTGGGATGTGGCTTGCTTGCTCCCCTGTTCTCAAATTGCCACCCTTATTCTGGTTCCTTAAACTGAGTGGTTTCTTACTATTTAGGAAAAAAACCGTGCTACTTATCATCTCCATAACTGTTTTTCTTCCTCATAATGTTGCTTTTTCTTTGTTTTGAGCCTGGCTGCTGCTGGTTACATTGCTGTGGATCCCAGAGCCTGTGCTTACTGTGGCAGCACATGGGTGCATCCGGGGTGGATGCTGTAGGAAACCTCTCAGACAGATTTGTGCATGTGTATATGCCTCTCTCAGTATTTCCTGTTAATTAATGGACACTGGAGTCTGTCGTCTGTAACAGCACTCACTGGCAGGTGATAAATTGTTTGTATGACAAGATGGCAGTGAAAGCCAGGCGAGCTGCGGCTGTCGGCACTGGGTTTGGGAGCCGGGGTGAACATCAGTCAGTAACTGGATGGGAAGAGGGTTGGTGAAAAGCTCAGCATCTGATTGCAAGATCCCTGAGGAATCCTGCCTGCCTGTGCTGGAGGAACCCTTGCTGTGAGCTCCAGCAAAAGGGCAACAGTGCTGCACCAGACCCCATGATTAACTGGCATGCCCCAGCCCCGTCAATGCTTTTTGGTGTGGAGGCAGGAGGAGGAAGGATCTTAATGCCATCCCTACTCCACAGGGATGGATGCTGGCTAGAGCTTGTAGGATAAGCTTGGAGGAACCTCTCCTGACCCACACTGGGTTTTGCTGCCTCTCATACCACAGAAAAGGTACTGTACCAGGGGCTGGGATCTGTTCTCCTGCAGTGCTACAGCTTTCAGCAAAAACTGCTTGGCAGTTGGGGTGCCCTGCAATGCTGCCAGCACCAGAAATCCTTGACATGCTTTACCTGCTGATGCCAGCATGCTAACTGTGGCACAAGGCTTGGCTAGGCATCTCTGTGTGGGACCGGTGCTTTTGGTGACCTTGATGGGCAGCCTTCATGGCAGCAACTGTGTCTACACCACCAGTAACTGGGTTTAAACCTCCAGCAGTGGTGGTTGAGGAGCTATTTTGCAGAGCTTCCAAGGCTTAATGGATTTGCTTGAGTATGGGGCTGGATGTGATGGATCGGGGCTGCTGGTGTTCAGAGTGTTCTCAGCCTGGTCAGTTGTGGTTCTGAGCCCACACCACGAGCCCTGCATAGCAGACTCATCCTAGGGAAACAGTGCTGGCACCAGAGTCCAGCCTCCTGGGGAGCAGACATGCACTGACATTGCTTCTTGCTGCATTCCCAGTGGGACTGGTTGCTGCTGCAGCCCTCTGTGTGCTGTAAGCTGTAAATCCATCTCCATTCTGGCTGGCATGCTGAACCTGGGGTTTAATCACCCATTGTGCTCACTGGGACTCCAGCAGCAAGAGCAGGGATCCCACTCAGGAGGACAGTGTGGGATCCGTGCTGCCCTGGGACCTGTTGTGCTTCCCACAGTGCAGGGGAGGAAGTCTACATTTACTGGGAAATGGGATTATCTGCTCCCCCAGCTGGGGAAAATAATAATAATAAAAAAGTGCCTTCCACTAGGTCATGAGCCATTACCTCGAGGGGCCCTTCATCAGCTGATGAATTCTACTTAATAAAATAAATACTGGGAGAAAATGTAATTGGATTTCATTTATTACCCAGTTCCGCCTAGCAGCCCCAGATTATACAAAAGCAATTAGAGAAAGCTCTCCATTAATAGCTATCTTCAAGCCGCCCAATGGGTTCATTCCATCAAACCTTCTGGCTTGTGTATTTTCCTCTCTTGGAGCTCACTCCTGGCCGGGGGAGGATGTGGGGCGCGCAGCGCCATTGCCAGCAGCCTGCAAACAAAAGCAGCCCTGTCTCTAACATTTGCACAGGCATCGTCTTCCCAAGCATGTGGCTTCAGCCAAAGGGTATCCTGCTTTAGGGCAAGAAGCCAGAGCACCTGGGCAGTTTGGCTGCAGACTAGGGCTTGGTTGTGTGGTTGTCCCTTCCCTGGGATGAGAGCATCCTTCCTCCGCTTGGCATTGCCATGCAGTGAATCTGTGCTGCTTGGCAGTGGGTGGGTGTGCAGAGTCCCTCGGGGGCATCGAATATCATGCTGTCCACCTGAGGGCCTGGCTGCTTCTCTGATGCTAATTTTTCCTGTAATGCCAGCAGGTTGCATCCCAGCTTCCATCTCTGGCACCTTGCAGGGACACACAATACAATACTTCTGCTTCCTTGTTTTTTTTGCTAGGAGCACAAGGAAGGCCTGGTAAAGCTTGCTAAGGCTGGGCGGGGGAGGATGATTCATACTATCTCCCTGAAAGTCTTACGGCAACACAGGGAAGCATGTTTGAGGATACTCACAGGGCACAGCCCAATGTCTGGCACCTGTTATCACTGAGGACAATGGCAGGTTAATCTGCATCAGAGACTTAATCTCGTATCTTTTTTCATTATCCCTGTTTACAGTGGTGGATAAGGAAGACAATTACAGTGACAAAAGTAACTGCGGGGAGAGACGCTGAATGATCTTGGAGGACGGTTAGCAAGGAATGGTCGGTGGTGGAGGTAGAAGGGGATATGCACATCCCTTCCTGTGTGTAACGTGTCTGTACAGCCATGAGAGGGTGCAGCCCTCTCCCTCACTCTTCCAGAGCTTGAAGCCCTGGAGGAAAATTGTCTGGCCATGCTGCCTGCTTTTGGGGCAGTCTCATTTGTGAAGAGACCACATTTTTATTCCACCACAGCAGATGCAGGGCTGGAGGGAGAAAAGGGATTTTAAAGGCTGGTCCCCTTGCAGAGTGGAGGAGGAGGGCTTTAGGGGCCAAAGAGGTTCTTAGCTTCTGCCTGGGGGTGACATTGTCTTCTCATCCTGGTTGTCACTCTGAGCAGAAGCCAGCACCCTTTCTCAGCTCAGACAACCAAATCCGTTCAGCTGATGGAGCCAGAGTGGCTCATCAAGGATGTACCAGCACCCTTCATGCCTGGGAACCTGCACTTGGCTCAGGCATCTTTGGTCAACCCTGCTGTAAATACACTCTCTTCCCCACTGCCTCTTGCTGTCCCCTTCACTGGCTCGCTTCTCATCCCTTCCCCTTCATGCCACAACATCCCTGGCACAAGCTTGGGCTGAGAGTAACAGCACAGCCAGGAAGGAGCTGATGTTTTGTTTCGGACAAGAAACAACATAAGGCATAATGCAACCGGAAAGGTGAGGGCAGATGGAGAGGGCCAGCAGGGCTGTGTGGCTCTTCATCTTCATTACAAGGCCGATGTCTGTGGTCTTGCTTCCGTGCTGCTTGCCAGCAAGGGAGGCATGGCTAGCGAGCAGAGATGTGCAGGGAGAGCTTTGCTTACAAGAGGCAAGGCTGGTCCTACTGGATGGTGAGAAAATTGGAAGGGGAGTTACAGAGGGAAGCAAACATGTGAGTAGGGGAGTGCAGAAAGGTGATGTGATGGAAGACCCAGAAGGGACAGAAAGGATGGTCTCCTTGATGGGAGATGGCAAATGCCTTGTAAATGCAAGCTGCCTGCTCAACCTGGGTACTCATTCTGGAGAAAGGAGAAGCAGGGTGTTTGAGGGCATTATAGAGGAGAGGCTGATGCTGATGTAATTATGGAGGCAGGAGATTAATCTTGGTTGTTGAGATGGAAGGTGGTATGATGGCACCTTGCTCAGAGGGGGAAGAATTAGTGCATGAGATTGTGACACTGTGGGTCTGAGAAGAGGGCTGAGGTGTAGAAGAAGGTGGAGACCTTTCTGGCATGGAATGAAGGATGTGCAAAGGTCAAACACTAACTGTTGGGCTGCCACTGACATTCCCTCCTTCCCAGAGCAACAGCTTGTCTTTGGCCTGAGGGTTAACCTTGGGCTTGGTTCTGAGATGACAAAGGAAACTCCAAAATAAGTTAAATCCAGCCTCCAAAGAAGAGTAGGGACCTGAAAACTACTTTTCCAAGCCACCCAACAGCAGTGACCATGTGAAACCTTCCTTTTTTACCTCATGGTTTATTTTTTACAGGAGTCTTTTATTTATACCCCCTTAAAATCCCTGCTGTTAAAGCAGCCTTATTAGGATGCTGCCCTTCACCACGGAACTCTGCTATTGAAAAAGAACATTAAAGATTCAACAAATAGCTGAGAATTGGGATTGATCCTAACCTCCCATAAATGGGAGTACCTTCCCCCATTAATCAGCCTTGGTTTTCACTTACAGGATGATGGCCTCAGTGCTACACTTCTTCAGGACTAAAAGCACGTTAAATATTTATCACAGCTGAGTAGTCACTTCCCCTGCTATTGCCAACTAAGATCCACTGCTTAAGCCTGCATTGGCGTGACAGGTTATGTAGAGAGGTGGCATGCCATTAGGAAACCTCTTGTGCCAACATACTCTGCTCATTTGCTGTGCTAAGCACAAAGAGGTGGTGGCATCTCTCATCTCAAAGCATGGTCAACATGGGTCTGTATTGTAAAGTCTCTCTGCTGGCATTTTGTACTATTAAATTAAATATACTAGGGATAAGACACTTGGATCTGCCCTTCCGCAGAGAACTGGATCATCCACACTCCTCCATGTCTTTTTCAACCTCAAAAATAGGATTATTGCATCCAAACTGCTCTGTAGGAGCAGCCCTCTCTCTGTGCTGACGCTTTACTCCATGCCAGGGTCTTCATTAGCAGTTCAGTGTGACGCTGTTTACATTGCTGTGCCTGGAAACATCCCCCAGTTTACGACCACACGCTCTCCTGTGCTGAAAGGATGCTGGCAGTACTCTCTGCCTTTCCTTAGGGTGCTGGGAGAGAGTTTTTATTGCCTTTCGAGGTTTGAAATGATGACAGGGTGTTCAATAATCCAATTATTGGTCCATACATACATAGATACATCCTTGCTAATTGTGCCAGGTGTGCCCTTAGCATTTCAGAGAGCAGCTATTTTAAGACCATCTCTGGAAGCTGCCTTTCCATTTTGCTCTCTGATCATGTGTGCTGGCATTTCTTTAAAGGCGGCGCTTGACTTTGAGAGTTGCTGATGAACCTCAGAGGTTGGAAAGAACATTGGCTGCTCCCTACCTGAGGTGCCCTGGAGTGCTGCTGAGAGCAAACTCTGAGGCACAATGGGGTTTATCTGCTCAGGAAAAGCTCCCTGAGATGTTGGATGGAGTTATACTTCTGCACTGGGGCTCAGCACAGACTTCACTTGGCCAGTTCCAAGAGCTGAGATTGAGCTGTTGCTGGGTTAGTGCTTACTTTTTTTTTCCCCCTCTTGTCTTTTTTATCCAGCTTGTTGGTTTGTCATCATCATGATGCATCTCCCTGTCTGGGCACCCACCCCCCGCCGCCCCCACCTCCAGTTTGAGCTGCTGATGTGCGCAGCCTTGTTGTAGCCGTTTACATGTACGGGCGCACAATGTGTTTCATTATCCTTGTCTTAAACTTGTTTTGCTGCTGTCACGCACCAGAAAAGTTAAACACGTCTGATCAAAGGCATGTAAACACAGCTTCAAAACAAATGCCCTCCAGTCCTGCCAAAAGCACAGAGCTGTCTCCGAGCAAATCATGTCTAGTATTCCCCTGCCTGTGCCTCCTGCTTCTCCGAGCGGGTGTGTGATGCCGCCTGATCTCCGGGAGCCTTGTGGGCTGCTATTTGCAGCAGGGAACGGTTGCCCACTGGTTGAACAGACAGCAGAGAGGATTTGCACCAGTGAGGCAGCTGGGAGGAGAGCAGAGCCTAAGTCTCAGAGCAGAAGGGAAAATCTTGCTGCATCCTTACATGAGAGGCAGCACACCCCAATGGTCTGCTACTCTGGTGGGTTGAGGGACAGCAAAGCATGGTACGAATTGGCTGGAAATAAAGGTGCCAAGTGTACTTTTTCCAGGTCTACCCTCATGCTCCAGCTGGTGTATTATCCTGGTGCAGTAGCTGTAGGACCAGGAGCGCCCAGGCCTACTGCTGCCTGTGCTGCCAGAGCCTCACTAGGTTTTGGCTTGGCTTGAAGGAGAGTCAGCCAATTGCATCATTCATGGGATGAGAGGGGCCGGGTTAAGGATTTGGGGATGGTCCCAGACCAGGAGATGTTTCTGCTCTGCGGGGTTCCAGTCCCTGGGGAACACGGAAGGGTGAGGTGAGGTGAGGTGAGGTGAGGTGAGACTTGCACCCCTGGCTCAGGGACTCTGATGTCACTTGATTTCCCATGAGATTGATAAAAATAGGGAATTCTCTACAGTACTGGACAAGTCAGGTTTTCATCTTACTACAGCTTTACAGAGCGCTGGACATGCATCTTAAATAGGAATGGAAATCTTTGGGCTTTTGCAGCCTCTGAGGGCAGGTGTTTTCAGAAAACACTGGCTCCTTTCAAATCTGCCAAATGTCTATTCACAGCCTGGCTACCAGCACGGTTGGCAAATAGTTTGGGAATTCATGAGCTTGTGAACTGACCTGGACTCTGCAAATGAGTTGCCCAAGGTCTTTGCCAAATGCCTTTGAATAACGGACATGTCAGAACCAGATGGGGTTGCAAATGGCAGGTTATTAGTGCCCGATGCCTGTGCCAAGCAGTGCTGCACGTGTGTGCAAGCACGCAGAACGTGCAGGGCTCATCCCTAGAGCAAATGAAGTGGCTGGGTTGCTGCAGGTAAGATGATCCAATGTGTCTCCTTCAAACCACCTAACTGCATTAACAGTGGAGATAAAATCTCTGTGTCCCCCACATTGCGGCTGTACAGTAGCAGGCAGGCAGTCTGTGAAATGCCCTGCAGGCAGTGGGGACATGGTCAGAGGTTAACGATGGTGTCAACCTTCATAAATCATCCCTAATGAGGAAACGTTGGGTTGCAGCTCTGAGGCATGGATTGGCTGCGTTGTCTTCCCTTTACTTGGGGCTGTTTCTGCCATTTGGTTTCCAGGATTATCTGCGGGAGGATGAAGGCACTGGAGGTTTTCCTGTGTGACAAGGAGTCCTGAGCTCTTCTCCTGACACAGGCTGGCTGATGTTCTGCAAAATAAATATATTTCCCCCCTTTTATTTTCCCTAAGGACCAGTTCGTGTGTCCCTAGGATGCCAGAAATCTTGGGCTGGAGAGTATTGCCTGTGTCCTTGTGTGGAGGAGCAGCATACTCTGCACTTGCTGATTCTGGGTTTGGGATGCCTCCAGGTAGAACCCAAATCATAAAGTCTGGCTGGTACAGTGCTGCCCTTGGGCATCATTTTGGTCAAAGGACTGCAGGGACTTCTCTCAAGCTTTTTTCCCAGCCCTTCTCACCTGCATTGGAACCACATCATGGGGATGTCATGAAGTCCAAATGCTTCGTCTGGGGGAATCTACAAAATAAGTTGTACAAGGTAGGAAGATGAAAAGAGGTTATTATGTCCCCACCAAAAGCTGCCTCTGGGGCTGGCAGTGGTGGGCTGCTCTAGGCTGTGTGTGGTCCTTGCAAAAGCTGCCAGACACCGGCTGGGACACGGGGAGGAGTGAAGCAGGGTACAGTGAATACTCCCTCCGATTTATTATTTATAAAGTACTGTCACAGCCCTGGAAGTGTTGGGACTCTCAGAAAGGCTGTAGGAATGTACTAATTAAAGAACACAATGGGAATGTAAATTGGGAAAGCTCCCCAGGGGAAAGCAGCACTGAGGGGAGCTAATTTGCCAGTCCCCACTCCTCCCCTGCAAACCGGCTGAGACACTGGAGCAATTAAGGAGGAATTTGAGTGTTAAATATAATCTGGAATTGTGTTTTTGCCTTTTTTTTTTTTTTGTAACTGGTTTATTTTTCTCTTGGTTAAGTGTGTTACCAGTTCTATAATTGCAACTTTAACCCTCTGTTCTGCTACAATAAGGGCTTTTTGTGGGATTTTTTGGTTGTGGTGGCGGTGGTGGTATTTGTTGTTGGAAAAAAATTCAGGTGAGTCTGCTAGCACCAAGGTGGCATGTCACCTCCTTGTGTGATGAAGGATATATGGTCCCAGGGCAGGGCTAAGAGTAGCTGGTCTGGTAAGAGACAGTCCCTGATTTTGGAATCATAGAGTCACGGAATAGTTTTGGTTGCAAAGGCTCTTAAAAATAATCTCACTTCAACCCTGCCATGGGCAGGAACACCTTCCACTAGATCAGGTTGCTCAGGGCCACATCCAGCCTGGCCTTGAACACTTCTAGAGATGGAACATCCAAAACTTCTATGGGCAACCTGTTCCAGGAATAAAGTACTGATTGTCAGAGTTGTCTCCTGAAATCCATCCTAAAAATATGGCTTTTTTGGCTGCTCTTTTTTCCTGCCCATTTCTATTCTATGTGGCCTGGCTTACTCTTCTGTGCTGTTTTCACTTATCTTGCCCTGCTCAGGAAGTACATGTACTTGGTGTCATTTGAACTGTGGCCAGTAGCGTGGGCTCAGGGTAGTGGCTGTAACTTACTTTTTTCCTGTCAACTTCATTTATATAGTCCAGGGTGAGAAAACAAGTGGAGAGACTGTCACAGATGTGAGGTGAAGTAAAAACATGCTGAGGCTAAGGTGGTCAGCAAGGGGCGGCCATCAGCTCATGTGCTGCTTGGTGTTGGGTTCACAGGTCAGCTATCTCTGTGTCTCCAGGTATGCAGTGGAGCAAAGGGCCTATATTATGTTCATGGGCTTTGGGGTTTTTTCTTTCCTTTATCTTTAGCACACACTTCAGTGTGCCGTTTACTGGAGGGTCTCCAAAGCTTGTAAAAGAACTTTGAGAAGAAAAACTGGTGTGATTGTAGTTGGGATTATTTGTGATGGATTGGTTGTTTGGATCATTTTAAGATCTTGTTCTTAGGCAGGCAGCAACTAGTGTGTTGCAGGGTCCTCCTCCCTCTCTCATTTTTATCCTTCTGATTAGCTTGAATATTTATTACATTTTATCAATAGGCATTAGTTGCCTGAGATTCTCATCCATTGCTAGCTACCGTTTGCAAGGGTTTGAGAGCTCTCAAAGCCAAGACATTGACATCCGACATCGGAAAACATCATAGATGTAGATTCATGTGATAATGAGAACCCTCAGAGCAGTAGGATTTTGTTTGGCCGTGGGGGCTGACATGCTCTGGATAAGCTAATGCTTTTGTGATAGAACAGCATCCCGGGTCCTAACCCTGAAAAGCCTGAATTCAGCCTTGCATGAAGGTTGCAGAGCATCCCCCTTTCTCGCAGGGATCTTGAGAAGGGAAGCCCCCACCTACCCAGCTCACTGCAGCTGGTGATTTCTGCTGCCACTAGACCAGGCTCCATCCCCAGGGTCAAACCACAATACTCCATGGCCTCCTTGCTGTAGCTGCTCATTGACAGCCTGGTGGCTCTTCATCTCCTCTGCCCACCTGGATCCAATAGCTGGGTGTGGTGAAAAGTCAAACCCAAGCCCAGGAATTTGGGGAGAGCCCCTCCCTGGCTGGAGCTGGATGAGGTTCTCCCTGGCCAGGTCAGGACAGTCATCTGGTGGGGCTGCCTGTGGTCCACATCTCCCACCACGGGCCACATCTGCCACTGGACAAAAATGGGCCCTGGGGTTTCAGCATTGTTCAGATCTCTGCCAGGATCCGGAGCAATCCCAGGCCATTTTCCTCTAAAGTCTGCCCATACTTATTGCCATTTGTTCTGGTTTATTTTTCCAAAAATAAAAATTGGTTGAAGTAGTACAAATGCTGGTGAGGAAACAGGCTGAAGGAGCCTGAGGAAATAAAGATTTAGAGATTGTGCTGCCCCTCCTCCCTTCTCACCCCCATCTCTGAAAAAAACATGGAAATGTAGAATTTGAAACCCTTCCACCCTTTTTTACTGTGGAGCCTACACACTCCATCTAATAACCACAGCAGGTAGTCTGGTGAGGCCAAACAGCAGAAAAGTAGTATTTTCCATATTTGAAAGTGGGAAGGGTAGGGCTGGGAACCTGTGGTGGAGCCAGGAGCATGGCTGATACCTCTCCAGTCACTGGCTGTCCATTCTTCTCTGTACTGCCTGCAGCACCAGTGATGGTGTTTTAGAGACCATGCTGGGACCTGCTGACACTCAGGATTGCAGTCAGGTTCCAAAATGGTATTTTCCAATGTGACCTTTGACCAGCCTGTGCTGAGGTATCCAATTCTCCCCAGAGCTGGTGCGGATCACTCTCCCTTCCTCCCTCTCTCACCATCTGAAGTTAGTTTCCTCTGGAAGACAGGGGTCAGGAATACTCGGGTGCTGACGGATCAGTATGTGCTTTCCTGGATCGGGGCCTTGCATTCCTCCTGCCCGTCCAACTAGATGCGAGAATCGCTTCAGGGCTTGCAGCGCTGGGGAAATGCTGCAGTGGGGCATGAGACCCAAGCAGTGCAGCAAAACCTTTCACCTGCCGCCACTCCTGCTGCTTTTCTGCTGGCAAAGTAACTCACCTCGACTGTGGGGATAAATTAAAGTCAAGGAGCAACTGCTGTGCACTAGGCTGGGTCAGGCTGGTGGTGGATATCGGTGCTCAGTCCTAACCCCATCCAGCTCATTTAACTTTCTGACCTGTGAGACAGTAGCTTCCCGCTGGGAAATAGCCCTCGGCTTTGCTTGTCCTGTCTTTGGGCAAGGGAAGAGGCTTCCTGCAAGTGGGCAGTGTGCGATCTCAGTCGGGGTACAAGGTAAGTCGCCTTCTCTGTGGGTTTGTTTGCACAGCTGTGGGTGGCCATGCCCACTACAAGAGCCCCACATTCTTCCCTGCGCCGAATATCTGGGACAGGCATCCCTCCGCTCTCCGCGCACTTTCATTTCCGTCACCGAGCTTGGGGATCCTCACCCGAGCATCCGAGCGCTGGGGCTGGCCCTTCATCATCCTGCTGGTGCTCGTTGCCTGGGCGATGGCACCACATCCTGCTGGTGCTCCTTGCCTGGGCGATGGCACCACAGCCAGCTCCAGGGTGTCAGCAGCGCCGGGGGAAAGCTGCCTGTGGGAATGCCACCTTGGAATGCACACGCAGTTGCTGCCGTCCCGCTTGGTGTGGCTCGGGCAGCCCGGCTGTCAGAGCAGGAAGTTCTCTGCGACCCCAGGGCGCTGACAGCCTCCCTGCGCAGAGCCTCCGCTGTCACCTGGTGTGTTGTTTTGTTTCTCACCAGCCTTCCTGCTGCCCAGCTAAGCCCTTCCCTGCGTGCAGATTTTATGGCCGTGCCTCCAGGACGCTGACAGCCTGCTGACATCCGTGGGTTGTGGGTTTTTTCCCTTTGCTCGGCTGCCTCCATCAACCTCCAGCATGAAACCCATCTTCATGCTAGCAGGCGCTGTGAGATTTTCATGGGTTCTCTCTGTTCTTTTCCTGCTTTGCAGAGAGCTCCAATCCTGCCCCATTTGTCCAGAGACTCCACAAAGTGGCGAGCCCCGCGTAGACAGCGCACTGGGGCAGCTGCCTGTGCTGGCCCTGGGATTTACTACAGGCAGTTTGTTTTCCTGAGGAAGTTCCTTTCCAAGATAGCATATGGTCTTTTATGAGGTCTGATCAAGTAAGGTGGTATGTGTGCAAGCAGGGGGTGGTGTTTTTTTATTTATACATGTATTTTAAAAGTTTTATAAATAGCAGAGTGATGAGATGCTTTCTTAGTCCACAACTGCATATCTTGTGCCTGTGGTTTTGCTGAAATTATTACCGGATCCAGAAAGCAAGTTGCTCCTCTGAAACTAGGCAAGGGCAGCACAAATACTCATGTCTTGAAAGACACACATATTAGCAGTATTATTCTGCAACACTGATGCAGAATTGTTCTCCAGGAGGGTTATTCACATCACCAGAGGCAGTCAGCCACAAAGGTTGTGGGGGAAAACCAAATACTTCTGCACACAGCTTGCTGGCCCATTGAATTTCTTCAGAAAATAGCAAGAGACATAACCAGTTCTTAGGGGGCTAGGGCTCAGTTTGCAAATAATTTTCCTGTAATAAAAAATAAAAAATAAAAAGATATTTCATTGTGTGTTTGTGGGCAGAGCTGGAGAGAGGAGCTATACGCAAGTCTCCAAAGAGTCTCTGGGGTTTCACTGGTGGTGCACAGCAAGTCCTGCATGGAAAAAGGACTAGACGGAAACTTGCTGTAGAGCTGCTTCTGCTTATATTTGTTTTTTGAAAAGCTTTGGCTGAAAGAAAGGAAATGAGAAATGGAGGTGCGGGTCTTGGGTGTTAGCTTTTGGGGAAATTTCTTGCAATGACATTGGAAGGAGGATTGGCTGAAAAGCGCTGTAGTGATAGAAGAGGGAACTGTGCTATCTGCAAACCTTTCATTAATGGGTGGTTAATAAGTGATGTGCTAATGGTGTGTAGGGACCTGGTTACTTGTGGCTTTCCATCTGGGAAGTTTTAAAAGTATCTACAGAGCTGTATCATCTCATTTATAATTTAATGCTACCATCTCACCTCCTCCCCTTCCCTTTCTTCCTCTGTGTACGTTTCTTTCACTCTTTCCAGGCTGGATGCAGCAGAGCAGGAATCATCCCTTGGCATGGGGTTGTGTTCCCTGTGGGAAGCCTGGCTGCCAGGGAGGCCACCAACACATTTCTCCAGGTGCTTTGGGCAGCTGTGGAATCCATAGCAATATAACCACCCCAGTGAGACCTGCCCTACCTTCCTGTTGGTTTTCAGAGTTTCTGCTCCTTTCCCCTGCCTTTACAGAGAAAAGTCTGGATGTGAGTGCTTAATCCCCTCTCCCACAGTGACCCCCCGCGGAGGCCACCCTGCTGACAAACATAACACCGCACTGAAGCCACCCCTCGAAGCCACCCCTCGGCACATCCCTGGCTCTAGGATTTGTTTTTCATTTCCTCTTGGTCTCCCCTCTCTCCCACTGTGAGATGTAAGGGTTTGGCAGCAGATCCCATTCACCCTGTTTGCGTTCCTGCAGAGAATCATTTCTTCGGGGTGTTGTGTTAGCAGCAGTGGGGGGCTGAACTGAAGCCACTGATGTCTTCTTGAAGAAGATGTGAAAAGCAAATTTGTGATGCATGACCTAACCTCCTACCTCCTTGCCGCACCCCAGGGGATGACCACCGTCTTCCCCAGCTCTTTCCTTTTTGAGCTGTTCTCTACACTCTATTTTTTCTGGAAAGTTTTTAAGCTATTCCTATAAACTTCTACAAAAAGAGGAGACAAAATGTCACCCCTGTGAGATAGAATGACAATAGAACTGGTATTTCCACTACTTTAAAGCAAGCCATCATCAGATGGAACCAGGGTTTTCTTTGCCATGTGAGAAAAGTATTACCTAGAAGCAAAAACAACAACAACAACAACAACAACAACAACCCGAAACAAACAAAAAAACCCAAACCAAACAAATCCTACCTTCTGAGTGGGATATAGACTCATCAGCCGATTTAGCATCTGCACCCAGGCTCTGCTGCTTGGCCAAACCTACATCAAGGTGTCACTGCAGTCATTCCCAGTTTGGTACCAGCTGTCCTGCAGGCATCTCTAGTCGGTGCCTACATGATGACAATGTGATGCTGTGTGCAGGCACTGGTTTTTATGAAGATCAGAGCTGCTGGTTGGGGTAGATGATGTTTCACATGACAAACTTCTCTTCTTTCTGCTGTAGGAATGGCCATGAAGCCATTCATGTAGAGAGGAAGGATTTCGGGGACAAGAAGCTAGCTCTGTGTGTGTGCGTGTGTAGTGGTTTCACATTTGCCAGATTTGTATTGTTAAATGTAGTGTAGTGGTCTATCTTTCTACTATGGAATAGAGTTAGAAGAAAGGCAAAACAGGCTCAACTTAAAGATACAAACAGTTAAATTTATTAACACACACTAAAGGGCAAACAAAAAAACCCCCATGAAACCTTTTTAAAAGCACTCCCCTCCCCCCTACCAACAGTTTACTTTTCCATGAAACAATGTAAAGAGACAGAAAATCAGAACTCTAAGTCAGTACCACTTATAAAATAGCCTTTCATTCAGTCTCTGAGAGAGACAAGTCCCTCCTGATTTGTTTTCATAACTTTCCACAGTCTGTTTGTGGCTTTCAGCTCCCACAAAAGCAGCCTGCCCAAGAATCTGCATCTGTGAGCCTCCCAAAATGTGGCCTTTCCCATGACTACATATGTGCCATGGACTTACACATGGGGTTTCACCTTTTAAAGATGCACAGCTCCACAGCAAAGGATTTTTCATTCTTCACTGGTGACGAGGCTTCAAACATCTCATAGGATCACTAGATTACAGTTTCTAATTCAA
>WBMY01018267.1:81018-102128 GCA_013397315.1 Donacobius atricapilla | reverse complement strand
CTCAGGGACCTGGCTCAGCTCTGGCCAGGGCCAGCTCTGGCACAGCCCTGGGGGTGGCGGGGCCTAAGTCCGGGCCTTGCTGTTTCCCCCGCCTCCACCCTCGATGTTACCTCATGGTGAGCTCGCAGAAAAAGTGGTCATTCCCAAGATTTCATCTGTATTTAAGGCATGTGTCCCAGGGCTGTACACTTGTATCCAATTGGCCAACCTGGATGTCAGTTTTAAAGCAGATAACTAATTGGTTTTTTACCATTCATGCCAAACCAATACAGCGTGTTTATAAGGGAGATGGGAGAGGTATATCCTTTTGATAGATAGATACTTTTACTTTGGCTCAGTAAAGGGCTGAAGAAAAAGTAGCCCTGAGCTTTGATTGAAGGCATGGGTGCTGCTTTACCAGGAAAATATTAATTGCTGTTGTTTGCACTGCTGCAAGATATTTACTCAGTGCCTCCTGCCAGCAAGGGTTTATATCTCTCAGGAGCAGCTCACCCAGCCGGAACTTGCCTCACATCCCTGTTTCTGCCTCCTAGTGGGGCACCCAGCCCAATGCATATGAAGACACTGGGATCAAGGTACTGGATCAAGGCTACTGTGCCAGTAGCTCCTGCTTTAGCTTCTTCTGGACACTCAGTGCTCTCACCAAAACCTTTGGGAGATCTTTCCAGGGCTCAGTGGGAGCAGGAGGTAAATGCCTCCTCCTGGTTTTGTCCTTTGTTTCTGCCTCCACCATTGCTTGCTCAGCTGTCATCCTGCTCTCTGCAGAGGGCAAGTCTGGTGCCATGAAAAAACAGCACCAGGAACCTCCTGTACCCAATGCATGCGCATGCCCAAGTTCAAAGCCACCTTTCCATAAGGGCATCATAAACCATGCTGCTCCTAGGCACATTTCTTACCTTTAGCTGAAGTTTTTCTGGGAAACAGACACAAACTGTTCATGTGAAATTATTGCGAGGTGTTTGCTCAGTTCTGGGTGTGCATTGAGGAGATGCAGGCAGTGCCTCGCCATGACCCAGGAGCCTCTGCTCAGTCCTCTGCTCTTGCAGAGCAACAGAGCAGATAAGAGATAGCTGCCTCAGGTTGTACACTTCTTTTTTTTCCCCAGCTTCTCATTTGGGATGAGGTGAGCATAAGCAGGGATTAGTTAGTTAAGCTGTGACAGTTCATTAAACTTCTTGGACTTTTTCTCTGCATTTCCTCTCCAGACACTGATTGTGGCTGAGCTGGTGTGGGGGTGTATGTGCAGATACTATGGGACCGAGCAGGCACTGGAAATTTTTAGGATTTTAGTTTCCAGATGCCCTTATCTATTTGCAAAGCCCAGCAAGTACCTGCAAGAACTTTTGCATTTTAGATATTTCTATTTTGAAAAGCCTCTGGAAGTAAAGTTCATTTTCCTTGGCTATTTTTTTGCCTTGAAGCAAGCCTCTTTTTGGTTAGGAACTGATGGCTAAGGCTTAGATGTGTAAAACTTGGTGAAATTAATGGGAGCCATGGCCTGAATCTCCTGCACAGCTCTTAAATCCTCTGACTTGTAAACAAGGAACCTACTATGCAGTTGGCTTTCAGAGTCTGCCAGAGGAAAACCCAGAAGGCTGAAGGTAAAACTAGAGGGATGCTCAGAGGGAAGGGAGCAATGTCCTGTTTCGTGATTAATACCTTGTTAACTGCTGCACAAATAGTGGGGTTGGAGCTTGTAGTGGTGAAGAGTGTCAGGGCTGTGCTGGTGGGTTTGACCATCCCACCAGTCTTTTTTGGCTCTGAAGCCTGTGAAATCCCATTTTTCAGGCTTTGCAAGGAGACCCCAGCACTCAGTACTCTCTGGGCTCTTGCAATGGCTTTGGCTGCCCCATTGGGTTACTGTGCATAGGAATGTGCTTCTGGCTGTATTTTTCCCAGTGTGAAAAAGTCATCTTGGAAGGGAACTTAATTGCATGTAAAGCTGTGCCCACCCCACAGTGAGCTTCACCCTGCATATAGCACAGAAGGGGCAGCTGAAAGTAGAGATGTGAGAGCATCTCTTGTGTACCCACAGAAATCTCATTTGATCCTCAGTGGTGGGAAAGGAAACGAAGCAATAACCCAGGACAGTTTAATAGGGTTTGGGTGAAATACAGTTGTTTTTGTAAACTGGTCTCTGTGCAGTGAGGGCTCTTTAGCCCATTTGTTGTGCTTGGCTCTGCTCTGGATACTGGCATCAGCTGCTCTGCAGGTGCACATGTCTTTGGCAGGAAGGAGCTGGGATTTGGGGATTCCTTTGTCGTGGGAGGGGGGAGAGCAGGGGGGTGGATAGGGAAAAAGCAATGAGATGATGGTTGTGTCTTTCAAGCGAGTAGGACACACTAGGGAGGCTGAAGAACACAGCCCAGGGTTCAGTCCTGTCTCAGAGAGTCAGCTGGAGAAGGGGGTCCTTTCCTGGTGGCTATTCCTGCTTTTCCTGGGACAGAGCAGGAGTGAATCCTGCAGGCTGTGGGGCTGTGGAATTAGGGTGAGACCAGCTCTGGTGAGCGGAAATTTGCCCCAGAGACAAGGGCAGCTGAGACAGGGAGAATTTCCTGCCATGGCCTCAAAATCTTGACAGTCTGGGGCAGCAGGAGGGTTGTATATTTCCAGAGCAGAGCCCATAGAGATGTAGAGAGATGACGTTTTGGGAGATTTTTTTGCCATGTACCTACCTATTGTTTTCACCTCTACTTTTGCTCCTTCTTTCCTGCCTTATGCTGTGCAGGGGACCAGCAGAGATCAAAGAGGTCAAAGGCACAAAACAAAACAAAACAAAAACCCAAACAAACAAACCAAAAAAACCCAGATGCCCCTGAGGAAGTGGTTTCACCCTCCTAGCCAGTGGTGGGACAGAATTCCCAGGGCAACTGTCCCCAGTGCCCTCAGATGTAGTTCTTGGGGGGCATCACTGCTGTGAGCATCCCTGTGCTTGCCAACTGCTGCCCAATTTTGGAGCACAAGGACTCGTGGGAGCAGGCTGAGAGCCTCTGTAGCACCCTGGACAGGTGCTATTGGGCCCAGCAGACAGAGGAAGGGAAGAGGCTGATGTTTACCCCTGGAAAACCTTGCGGATGAGCAGAGCTCTGCACGCTGGCACAAGCCCAAGGCATCTTTGCTTCCTGCCACCCTTTCAAATTAAACAAACGATTCATTTTATTTCTTTAATTTTCCAAATGGAAGTGAATTGGCTGCGCTGGCAGGTGCTTGATTGACGTTCCAGAGAGGATGGGGGCTGGGGGAGTTCTCTGATCCATGCCTGCTCCAGCGGGGACCCAGCCCTACTGGTGGGGACCACTTTGACCCCTTAGGAACAAGAAAGGGATAGTCGGGTTTCAAGTCATGGGTGAAACAGCTGCAATGCTGAGCTCCTTTGAGGTCTTTCCAGGGCAGAGGAGAGAGCCACGGAACCCCCAGTGACCCCTTTAACTCCTGGCATTTGGTATTTTATGAGTGTGGCTTTTCCTCTTGTCTTTATGATGCTTTGTAGGGCCTTTCTTATGCATTTATTCAGTCCGTGCCTGCTTCACAGGGATGCTACCAATAAATGACAATGGCTTCACTGCTGAAGAGGACAGAGTCCCCTTCTGCAAGGAGGTTTTGGGATGGGATGCTCCCACTGGGGACCCACAGAGAAGGCCATGCACCCCTGCCCTTCTTGATACTTGTAGCTGCACCCCTAAACCTCCCTGGCTCTGCACACAGATGCAGGGCTCTCTGCAGAGCTGGCTGCAACTCTCCCTGCAGTGAAATAAGTGTCCAGAGATGGAGAGGGGAAGATTATCCCCACTACATGATAGTGATTATCAAATCTATCCGCTGCATCAGTGAAATGAGAGGCAGCTGGTGGCTCGCTGCCCGAGTGCGTGGCATGTAATTAAGGTCTAGCTCACCAGTCTCTCTAAAGATCCCTTTGTAATCTCTGGCATCATGGTCTCATTCTGGCTTTTTACCCCTGCTGCTGTTTTTCTGTGCTGTTTTTTCCTCTCGGCTGCCTTCTCCTGTCTCTTGGTGAGCAGCAGTGGGGTAGGAATCCTCCCCTTGACCCAGTCTGGGGCACTGGAAATTCAAACCCTCAGGATATGAAGGCACTGTGGGCTGTTCTGGAACTGAATCAATGCTACTATGAGATGCTACTGAACAGTCAGGGCTTTTTCACCTTGCCTCTATCTCTCTGAAGCATCTTAGCTGCTCCATGGGGTCCCTGGGAGGGTCTTGGCTGAGCATGTAAACCCCCAAGCTGTTCCACTGTGGAGCAAGAGAAACATGGTTATGACATGGTGATGATTCTAGTCTAAGTATTAAAACAACAGTTTAATTGGCCATTTGAGGGAGGAAAAAGCAATTCTCACATTCCCCTCACCTGCTCTCAAGGAGGAAATTCCCCCCCCTGAATTTCAAACTGGGGCTTATGTTCTTGGGACCCATGCTGCTGCTGCTCTGCTTGGTAAAGGTGTTACCAACTCTCAGTCTGTGGCAGTGGGGAAACCGAGGCACAGCATGCTAATGCGATGCGTTTGGGGCTGCTCAGCCTGTGTCCCAGGCCAGCAGGACTTCCAGCAGGGCAGGGACTGGCTGTAGGACAGCAGAACCCACAGCAGCCATGTGCCAGCCCTTTGGAGTGATGGCGTCTTACCCACTGCCCCCCATCTCTGCAGCATGCCCTGCTGTTCCAGCAGCCAAAGATCAGCTGTGCAGGGGTTGCAAGCTGGCAGAAATGGAGTTTCTGCTTTCTCTAATGCCCTGCCTATGGAGGGCAAAACCCTTGGTGGTTTGAAAGAGGAAAGGTAAAACATGAGCTGTCTGTGAGCTGCATGGCAGCCAGAGGGATGCAGATAAAAGCTCTGCTGTCTACCACAGCAATAAACTTCATCTCTGGCTAATACAGTAGTGAAAAGGAAACTCAGCAGCTGGTTTTGTAATCCAGCACAGACAAGGTTTTCTGGGAGACACTAGAGCTGACTCGTTTTTACGTGGGCATTAGAGATGTGACAACTTAATTGCAGTGAGTTCTTTGGAAGGGGAGCAGGAATCAATAGGTGTTGGGTAAGACACTCGTTTTAAGATAACGTCTATTTGTTAAATTATAGTAATTTGTCTCCGTGCAGCCTCAGAAGCTGTTAATTGCGAGCAGCCCAGAGGGTCAGCATGCTCTGTCCCAGCTTGAAACCCTAATAGTGTCCATGCTCTTTGGATGCCTGGGATGGGCATGCTGGCAGTGCTGCCGGCTAGTGGTGCCGCTGCCGCGGTTCAGGCAGTAGGGTCCCCAGCTCCGGGGGACGCTGAAGGTTATGAATTCAAGCCCTTAAGCGGCTCCTGTAATCCCTTTTCGGGCGCGGAGAAGAGGCAGCCTCTTCAGTTTCCAGAGCATGAAGGGTCGGAGGGTATGCATTTCCCAAAGGCCAACCCAAGACTGCAGTGAGAGCCGCCAAAAATACTCAGCTTATTTGGGCACAGTGGGGATTTGCCTTACAAGGCTGGAGAATAGTTTGTTAAAAAAAAAAAAAAAAATAAAAAAAAAAAAAAACCCAACCAAAAGCAACAACAAAAACAACGCACCCTGGGACCAGATGCTGGAGCACGCTGGAGTGGCAGGGAGGTCTCCATGGGCTCCCTGGGACTGGCTCTGCTCCAGATGTGCATGTAGAAATCCCCATGTTCCTGTCCTGGTCCCACTAGGACACAGCCCTCTAAGACTTTTCTCTCCACAGCTTTGGGCTGACATGCTCTGGGTTTACAAGCATGTTGCAAGCAGGAGAAGCTTCAAGGGGATACTGCTGCTCCTCAGTGGGTTTGAGGAGAGTGCTCTCATAGAATCACAGAATGCAGAGGGTTTGAAAGGACCTCCATCCCCACTGCCATGCGCAGAAATGCCACCCACTGCATCACAGGGCTTTCGTGTGACATGGTTGGACAGATGAATTCCCCCAGCTAGTGCATGCTGCAGACCTCCTCTGTGCTCCTGGTAGCTCCTGGCTCCATGTCTCTTTAAGCCACCTTATAGGATGTGGATCCAGTGGGACACTGCACACCTGTATGTGAAGATGCCACAGGAGTATGGGATAGCTGGAGGTGATGGGTAACACTTGCAGGAACTGTTTCTTTCAGCCCCATGCAAACCACCCCTCAAAAACCCTGCATTTTCACAGGAGGCAAGAAAAGTCAAGACAAGCACTGTGTGTTTTCTACTCAACATTTTGCTTAGAGCATGTTTTATGTTTCTGATTTTTCTCTCTACTTTTTTCTGGCTCTTCTTTCACTCCCCAGCCGTGTGAGCACAACCTACTGCCACCTGGTGAGAGCTGTCTGATGCTACACATTCCCCCGGGCTGGGACACTTCCCTGGGCTGCCTCCCTACCTGGTAGGCTTTGCCCTGCCCGGCTCCTCAGAGTTCACACAGCTGGTACACAAAAGCAGCAAGGGACTGGGAAGAACAACATCCAGATGAGAAGATTAAGCAGAAGAGGCCCTTAATGGAGCAAGAGGTCGTGTATTCTCTCTGTCTGACACTAGGGATATCTGTTGTGCAGTGATGTTGGTCGATGGCGCTTGAAGTATCCTCCAGAGCTCTTGGGAAGCAGAAGCACACAGAACCGGTTTAGTTCTGTGCTGTGGCAGTCCAGCGGAGGAGCAGGACCAGGTGGGCCCTGGTTTTCACTCCGCATCCAAAATGGGGCTCAAAACCATGCAGGAAATAAGCCAGGGGACAATTCTTTCTGCATCTCAGCCCTTCAGCACAGAACAGGGTGAGGGCCTTGTATAAGCAGGCAGTGGCCACCCAGGGAGACCTTGCCAGAGACAGGTGGTGTTTCTCTTGGAGTAGGTCAGGGCAAGGGAGGAGTGTGATCCAGTCACACCAATATCCTTCCCCCGGTACCCTGGAGATGGCTGGGAGGCTCTCTAGGGAGGACAATACACAGAGTAGGTAAGAGAAGAGCTGCTCAAATCTCCTCTTTGGTCAGTAGGGTTCTCTGCAGAGAACTTGAGGCAATTTTCTTTGCAGGCCATGTAGCCAGCAAGCTAGCACTGCTCACCCAGGGCTTCCAGCCTTTGGTACAGGCCCCAACATGTTTCCCTGTCTGTCTTCAACTTCCACTTACCCATTAGAGTGTTAGCCCCTGGATTGGTACTGGAGGGTTAATAATTGAGTTCTGCCTTTGTCAATGGCTGAGCCTTGGGTGCTGGAGGGAGCAGGATTTGACCTTCCCACTCCCATGGTCTCTCACCATCTCCGTAACCAGCAGAGATCCTAGCAAGAAGGGTTATGCCCTTGCTCCCTGACCTGAAAGGGCAGGATGCTCCAGCACAACCAAGCACAGAGCAATGTGGGTGTACTGGGATCCAGGGTATTTGCAGGCAGATGCCACCAGGGCAGCCAGGAAAGTCCTTTGCATGTGGGCTGGATGTGTCAGTCTGCACCAGGCTTTGTGTTTGCATGTTGGAAAGGACATGCGTGTTCATCCATNACCTGCTCCATCCACCCAGCAGATTTTTGGAGCTGGAGAGCAACTATGGAGGGGTCTTGTTGGGGGAACATGAGTCCAAGGGAGAAATCAATCCTGTCATGACTGGAGCTGAAATATTGGAAACACCATGTTCTGATCCAGCAGCTCTCGAAGAACCAGGGCTGAATATGGCACCAGCTATTTCTGGCCGCTGGCAGCTATTCCTGGCCTTGACCCCAAGGTCAGTCCTTTTTTCTCACCTCCTTCCCTGTGCACTTGGGTGAGCTCAGTGTAGGGTGTGCACACTCAGCCAGCTATAAATAACAGCAGCCATGGATGACCCCTTGGAAGGGCTCCGAGTGGAAAGCATCCTCAGCTCTGCAGGCAACCAAGATCCCCTTCCCCAGCCCAGCTGAGGGTGATGGGCTCTGCCTTCCCACTCGGAGTAATTGGGTGTTTTCTGTGGACTTTTGAGTCCCAGAGCCCCACTCTTCCCTGTAAGCAGCCATTCAGACTTTCAGGCTGAGTGCTCATGGATGAGGGGGTTTTTTTAATATATTTCTTGAAAGCCAGTCAAGCTTGACTTGCTGTCCTGCAAGACACCTGGGTTGAGGTATCTTTTTTCCTCCAGATTTCTTTTCCTCTGTGGAGTACTGAGCAACCCGGTAGATGTGGCAAGGGGAGCGTCTAGGCGGAGGCAGCTCCGCGGGAGCCTGCATGCCACTACAGCCTGCCTTTCCTTCAGTGCTTTTCTCCTCAGTCTCCCTCTTTCTGTCTCCACACCCTCACTTTCTCTGCACTCTTTCCCCCTTTCTCCCCACTGTCTGTCCCCCTTTTTCATGTCTTCACCTTCCCTCTCCCTCGGTTTTCCTCCGTGCTTTTCATTCCTCCTCATTTCACTCAGTAACTACTCTGCACTCGGATACACTCCCCTTCCTCCTCCCACTGTGTTTAGCCCTCCTTCTACTCGATTCCCTTTCCCTCCTTGATGCTCCCTCAGCACCTCTCTGCCCCTGGGTACCGTTTTGCAGTGCCAATACCATCTGCCTTGTTTTTCTTGTGACGCAGCAAGTGTTTGTGCAGTGTTGTGGAGATGGCTGAACAAAAGGCCATCTTTTCGTTTCAGCTGCGGTACGGAGAGGGACTGCACTGCTGGCCTGAGAAGTCAATGCTCAGGTGGCTCCCACGCCTACATCCGGCCACCTCGCCAGCCTGAGCACTGACCTCCCCCACCCCCCCATCCATGGAGTTGAAGGAAAAGCCTGGTGGTCTTGGGGTCACTCGGGGTTTAGTTGAAAACACTCAGCTTGTTTTCACTTATTCCTCCTATGCCTCTCCCGCTGCAAAACCAGTGTAATTGGAGCCGGAAATTAAACATTTGAAGCGTTAACGTGATAATCTGCTGGTTTAGGCTTTGTGGGGGGCAGGGAGCTACGAGCTACGAGCTGAGCACGCTGCTGCTGCTATGGTGTCCACAGAGGGAGAAGGGACATGGTGCCAACGGGGTCTCCCCAGCATGTCCCACACTCTTGGCCCACCTGGGGAAAACACAGGGAAGGCTCTTCTTCAGTTCTCTCTGCCTCAGGTGGTCTTTAGGCTCTTAGTTAGGACTGTTTTTTGTTTTTCCCTTGGTCCTGGTAGCTGTACCTCATTGTTGTTGCTGATGGGATCTGGACCACTGCTGGTGTGTGGCTGCACCCATCACCTGTGATGAGTTTCTCAATGTTTTGCTGATGCTGGTGGTGTACAAAGCAGTCAGGGACCTATGCATGTCCCGCATCCCCAAGGCCATGGTTTGGAAGAAGAGAAGAGAAAGCCCAAGAAAGCTGTAAGCTTTCAGAGATGCAAGAATCTTATGGAAAAGTCAGCTTTTGAGTCCCTGGGGCAATAAATTATGGGGGTAAAACAGTGTGTGGGGTGCAGGCTGGGTGCCAGGGGAAATGATTCTCACAGAAAAGAAGGATAGATATCCAAACTGACTGCCAGGCAATTGGGTTTTCCATCTCTAGAGGCATTGAAGAGCTGAGCAGATCCTGATCAGGATGACTGCACCAGGATGATCCTGGATGCAGTGGAGGGTGCATTCCTCTCAAAGAGTTTGGGCACCAAGCAGGCAATGGAGAACAGGTGTTCTCTAAGCTCCTCAGTGGTCTGTAAAGATGACTGGCACAACCATATTATGTTTTTTTAATTCCGTTTTTTCTTTTTTGGTCAGGCTTGGATTGTCAAATAGATGTTTGCATTGTAATTTTTTACTTTAATAGGAATCATTTGTAGAGAGATCTGCTGAGCTCAGCATCCTGGCTAGAGCTGTTGCATTATGGAGAGTTGCTGTCTTTGCAGATGGATGAGTTTCAATGATTTCTAAATACACAGGCCTATCTGTCTAAACAAAAGTTCAAATGTTGTTCAGTTCACTGGTTTGGAGCAAATGTCAAAGAGGCAGGACTGGGCTGTCTCCACTAAATAAACCTCTGTCCCATTTTCTTTTGCGCTTTCCACAAAATCCTGGACAAATTTGGTGTGATCAACTCATTTCTATTTATGGGGTGAAAAACCAATGTGGTGCAGAGCTGGTGAGTTTTTTGCTCTGCTTGAGCTCTTGAGAGTGTTGAAGGGAGGAACAGTGCCACAATTGCTATAACCCCCTTCCCTGTCCAAAAAGCCTTTCAGGGAAGAGACTATGACCTTCCTTGAGAAGCATCAGACTTTCTTGGCCTGAGATGCTGAGCTGATGCCTTTTCCCAAGGATCTCAGATAAAGATGAAGGTCATCCAACATGTTCTCTTAACCTATAACATGACCAGCATTCTCTCCCTCACCCATATGGATGCTTGTCTCACTTTTCCTAAATAATACCCTAAAATATGGGCTCTGGAGCCACTGGCTGCAGAAGTGGGACAAGTTCCTGCTTGTGTCTTATGGGTTTTAACATGCTGCAGGCTATGTCAGAAAAAAAAATACAGCTGTTTGCTGACAGGGATGTCACCAGGAGATGCCTTAGGGGTTAGTGTTTAACTACTGGCCTGACCTTTGTCCCTTTCTTTGCTGCAGCTCTGAGGGTAGGGAGAAGAGAACATGCTTTCTCCAGTGACACTTGTAGAGGGATGGTGAGATGGTATTTTGGTAGGTGCTCATTAGTGCAGCTCTCTGTGTCTGTGGCTCTGAGTATTTGGAGGCTTCCAGAGTAGGTATCATCTCCAGATACTTACTGGTGCCGATGGGCATGCCGCATCCTCCCCTTTCTCCACCTAGTCCAGTTCACTGACAAGCCAGTGGAGGGAAGGGATCATCCTTGGCTATTAACCCCCCATGGGAAGGCTTTGTGGGATGGAGATAGCAGCCTGGCGTGGGAGACAGGAGACCTTTTTCCCTGACACCTGCATATGGTGTGACTTCGGCACAGCCTCTCACATCCGGTGTTTTTTGTGTTTTCTGAGGCGTTTTGTGTTTGCTCCTTGGCCGGTGCTGGGAGGACTGGATTGGAAAGGAAAGGGATTTTCATACTTCATCTTTTTCTCGCTGGGACCTGAAATGTGAGCACCTCTGAGGCGTTGCCGAATGAGGTGGTAATGTGTTCATCAGCTGGGAAATCACCAGACCTCAAAAAACAGAGAAGGGAGAGATGGAGAGAGACACTAGGATTTGTGTCTGCCCACCTGCCCCTGGGCAACTGTGGTTTTAGGATGCAGCTGGTGAATGTGAAGAGTGCAGTATTGAGGAGAATCCCAATGGTGTTGGGAAAGCTGGGGATTCTATCTCAGTTTCCCCTCTATGGGCAGCAGCTGCCCCAGAGAGGTGTGTGGACATGGCATTCATAGTGATGTGCTGAGAGTGGTGCTGCTCATCAAGGGCTCAGGGAGCCATGAGAAGAGAGAGGACCAAACTCATTAAATACCTAAATATGCAAAAGAGGTGCACAGGAGAGCCTGCCTGCTGCAGGCCATGGGTTGACCCTTGGCTCTGTCTAGCCAGGAGCCACTTGCTGTGGGAAGCAGGTCCCATTTTCCTGTTTGGATAAAGGTTTCATCCATAAGACCTCGTGCTGACAGTGGCGGTGTTTCTCTAGACCTTGGTGTTCTTTTTAACAGCATGACTCTTCCTTCACCCACTTCCTGCACCACCACACTCCTATAAGTCTTTTTGGAAATCAAAGCACTTAATTTTTGTTCTGAACTCCCCCTGATTGTGGGTTTACAGGATCCTCGGTGGTGGCACAAACAAAAACCTGGCTGTGCATCAGGTGCTACTTGTGTAAATAAAACAGCTTGAAGTCTCCTTTTTAGTTTGTGGACCCTCTCATCCTTCCCACATTCAAGGAGCATTTGTCAGCTCCCTTTTTTTTTTGCTCTCTGCACCTCTGTTCTCTTCCTGTTTATCCACCTCCTTTGTAAATTAGTCTCAGGCTCCACTCTTTCTCTGCATCTCATTGCTTTTATTGCTTGTCTCTGAACAGATACTCTTTAGCCCTGACTTCTTTTTTATGCAGGATATCCAGGATTAATCAGAATGTTCCAGGTCAGGGTGAATTGTTGATTTACAGTGTCACATATGATCCCGGCTCTTTATATATCACCTAACATTTTGTTTGCCATTTTAGCTGTGGCCACAGAGAAAAGGCTGACATCACTTTGCTGCCTGTTTTCAGCTAATTTAGTCCACAGCAGTGTATGTGATTAGTTCAAAATCTCCCTTTCAGCATGCTGTGCATTTATCATCACACCATGCTTCCTCAATGCCTGGCACTGCCGCTCACTTTGATGGTCTCCCCTATCCATCGTATTCTTGATTAGCCTAAATAGTATTATCATCTGCCAGTTTTTCCTCCTCATTGCTCAGCCCCTCTTCTAAGCATTAATAAACAGATTATAACATGCTAAGCCTTGTCCAAACCATGAGGCACATAGACCTGGCAGTGCCAAGCTCAGTCCAAGCTACTTTGGCTGCTTAATAAATTCAGGGTGTGAGACATGACGAAGGTGATAGCAAAAGAATACAGAGAAAACTCCCATGGTTTTGTTACACATAAAAGTGTTTCTATTTTCTGACGTGCCCACATTGCTGCCCCATTCATTTTTGTGAATGGCTAATGCCAGTCTGCATATCCAAATATCCTCTTAGTGTTAATACTTTGAAATGTAATCATTGTGCATTTAAATAGCAAGGGCATTTTTAGGGAAATACTTAGGACTTCTGTTTTGTGGGAGTAGCATAGTTTAATATGAAAAAAAGTGTAGAATATTACTGATGTGCAATATGGTAAAATTATGGATGTGGACATACGCTTGCAGTTAGATCAATAAATGTTATTAATGTGTAAAGATATAATTTTTATGTTTCTTTCTTTTCCGAAGGGTTTGTGGTTAGTTTTTATTTTGAGCTTATTGATGAAAGAATAGGATTTATTTTGAAAAGTCAATGATTCAAATCAGGGCAATTTTTTTAATGGGCTGTAACTTGTAAGCAGCGTAATAAATTTTCTTTGTCATCTACAGAAGTATTTCCCTTTGTGCCCAAGATGAATGTGGCAGTCTCTAGGTCAATGGCTCCAGTTTTCCCTAAGGTAAATTCAGGAGGTGCTGAGCTGGCCTCTTCAGCGTGAAAGCAGCTTGCAATCAAAATCCTTCAAAATTTGCATTCTTTAGGAAAGGAAGCAAGGCAAGGGTGATCACAACCGTGTTCGCAATTTTCGTACATGTTGCCCAAATTGAAATAAATGTAATTCCTAAAGTACATAGGAAATGTAGCAGAAATAGCATGTCTGTGATCTGCTGTGTAGCCTCACAGTTGCTTGGAAGCAGCTTCTGCTCTGGCAGCTGCATCAGCATTAGCAGACGGGCACTTCCTGGAGGTCCCTTCCCATCTGCCATCAGGATAGGTGGGTTTTTTTATACAGTTTGCCCTGGCAGTGACTTCTGGTGGGTTTTTTTGGAATGAAAATACCATGAGAATTGTGTCTTATGCTTGCTGTAACCAACTGTTTGATGGTGGCATTGAGCAGCCTGCAATTGCTGTGCTGGGTGGAGGAGCAGCCTGTTGCTCCCTTTTCACTTCCCTGTTTATTTTGTTTGCTTTGCTTACAACTTCACTATGGAGAGGTTGGGAACTGTATTCCAGCTTGCCTGCTTCCAAAAAACTCTACATAACCTTCTTTGAAATGCTGGTTGGGAAGTGGAAGAAGAGCTCCCACTTTTGGGCAGTGCCCTACGGGTGCCATGCCCCCTCCACTGGCTCTGGCTTTCCTCTTGTCTCAGGAAAGCTGTGTTCTTCATAACCCTGAGCAAGAGCTGATCAGAGATGGGAGAAGGACTCGGTTGGCTTTATTTGTGTCTTTGCATTGGTGGGACCAAATTTCTGCTCTGACTCTGAATTCAGCTTGGGTTTCTGCTCTCCCACTGCACTCCATAGCTGTTGGGAATATTGTTCCTCCAAAACCTCCATTTCCCCTTTTGGAGGATGGTGGTAACTTTCTTCTGCACCTATTTTACTCAGTAAAATAGAAATTCTCAGTAATTTTTCAGTAGGATGAAAATAGATGAGGTCATTGGCATCTATACAGGCAGATTTGGCCTCCATTTTCTGTTTACTAGGACTGCATTAGTTATGAATAATGGCGCGTCAAACTACTCGCTTCAAGCAATTTATTCATGGGATTTGGCCCTGCTTGCTGTCTGAGAGTTGCCTGCCAACAGGATCTGATTTTTAAAATACACTTACAAACATACAGCCATTTGCATCCGTTTGCAAATATATCTGGGCCTCTGGATGCTCAGCCCTTCTCTCAGGATGGCCCAGCTGGGCTCCAAAAATCACATCCTGGTGTTAGAATCCATGCTTGGGTAGTGACCATGTCCTTTGAACCAGTTAAAAGAGGCGGAAGATGATAAGTCATGGTTGATTTTAAAAAGTCTTCTTTCTTTTTTTGCCCCAGGGAATGTCATTATGTGAAGCTGGCAGCACACATACAATCCCAAGCCTTTGAGAAAGGATTCCCTCCCTAACCCAGGAGAGACAGCAACAATTTCTAGTTCATTGCTTGATGTCTGGCAAATTTTACATCTGATCTTTTGCTCTGTCACGTCCCTGCAGAATCACCATTGATTTATATAGCATCCAAGTCCAAAACAAATGCTGGATACCTGTATCCTCTCCAAGAAAGGGTCCTGCTCCCCAAACTTGGATTAGAAAGCCAAATCCAAAGGGAAACCCCTACTTGCTGTGATGGTGGTGGAGAAGGGATAAAGTAGCCCATGTGTGATGGGAGGCAACCACAGGCCAGCCCTACTCTGCTGCTGGTAGGATGTACCTCGTGTGCTGTTCTTCTCCCAGGCACTGCTTGCTTGATTGATTGCTTAATTCGTGCGCCTCTGCGATAACGACTGTCATGCAATGGCTCTTTTGTCAGGCTGGACTGAAGGATTTTATTCTTGGGAGACAGTATAGGCTCTGAGATGCTTCCCAAGAATGCCTGAGTTGTTCCCATGGGCCATATTTGGAAATCCCAACTGTTTTTGCTTGGCCAAAAGCACCAGTTGATTTTAAGGGATGTTTTGTTTGTGTTATTGTGCAAGTTTCTGGCCCCTGACGGTCTTGAAAGAAAAAAAAAAAAACAAAACAAACCCCACATTCCCAGCTCACAAGACATTTATACTAATTAAACAGCAGGGAATTTGCTTCACTTCACCACAGGTTTGGTTTTCAGGCTTCTGTCAGGCTTTTTGCACACAGATTTCTACAAACCTCATTAATATGGATGGTAGATTTCACACAAAGTTGGGGAAGTTTTTCCTCTCGAAGTTGGTGGGTTACAGACTGAAGATTAGGGATGTATTCCCACTACCCAGTCCCATTTTCTGCTGTTCCTGATCCCCTCCCTTGCCTCTACAGGAAGGAGTCTCCTCAGTTTATTAGGGGGTGATTTATGCCAGGAGCCTGTACAAGGTCCTTTGTGCTGCTGCCTCTCTCTCTGGATATAGAGGGATTTGGGGAGAACTGCATCCCAGCCAAGACAGCAAGAAGGATGCACAACCACCCTAGGTACTACACCACAACTGAAAATCTTACTACCTTTATTGTTAAATTCTGGAGCCACTGGTGAACTCAGGAATCCCTCTTTGTCCCAGGGAAGCAAAGCAGTCCCTGGAAAGCCACCAACTGATTGATCTTCAGTGATTAACCTCTGCTGCCAACAGAGCAGGCTGGGCACCATGACAAGAGAACCCTCTGGACTGTAATAGATGGCCTGATGTTACCGCAGGGGCAAAGCTCCTGCTCTCCCCAGTTTGGAGCAAGGGACTAAATCCCTAAGCCTACATCAGGGCAAGCCCTGCTTCTTGCCCCAGGAGGGTCTCTGATTTTGACCACAAATTCCTTTCCTTCATCCAAGAGATTCTCCCTGAAACACCCACCCCTTCCAAGGAATATGAGGATTTTTTTCTCTCCCCCTCCTATGCAAAATCACACAGTCAACAAAATCTTTTCCAGCGCTAATCCTCAGCTATGCAGGAGGACTCCTCTGGCCCTGCAATAGCAGGGGAGAGACAGATGTTCAGCAGATAATTAGCGCAGTTGTGCAGCGCCTTCTTGCTTGAA
Organism: Donacobius atricapilla; assembly: GCA_013397315.1. NCBI lineage: Eukaryota > Metazoa > Chordata > Aves > Passeriformes > Mimidae > Donacobius > Donacobius atricapilla. The sequence continues at coordinate 86,090 of WBMY01018267.1, read as the reverse complement.
ACCTGGATGCCAGAGCCTCCAAGTAAGTTGCTGTGTGTCTGTGTGCATTGCTTTGTGCTGCAAGACCTCTTTGAAACACCAGCACTGATGGGACATGCTGCTCTAGGAGACAACATGCTCCCCAGAAAAGTCTTCTCTCACCCTAGTTCCCAGAGCCATTTCTCTTCCATTATCCATTAAAGCATCACCAAGACTCTCCAAAGTCTTTTTCCTATGGGTTATCCCCAAAAGAGGTGCTTATTTTTCCCTTTTGGAAGTTTTCTGACATCAAGGGCTAAATTTTGGGATAGAACCAGCTCCTTCCCACTGAGGATAGCAGCACTGAATGCAAAGGGAGGTGACAATTTCAGCACAGGGCAGAGAAAACACCAACAGTTTCTAAAGGTTTCTTAATTTCCATTTTTGAGTTGTTTTCAGAAGCAGCCAGAAAAGACATAGGCTCATTTTGGTTGAAAACCAGGGAAGAGTAGTCCTGACTCCTGTTTGACAAATGACATGAAGTTGGGTTGCAGATCCCTTGTAAAAACTGGGCTTTGTAGGAACAGGTGGCTCTGTTTCACATTTTTCCGTGATGGTCCTGAGGTCCATCATCAGCTTAATTGTTTCCTAATAATCAGTTTGTGTGGGTATGATGGCATCTTTTAAAAAGCCATCACACTCGATTCCTAGGGCACTGGAGTGCATCTGGGGGGTGTGACACGAGCTTGTCCTCACAGTGGGACTCCTACACCAACACCTGAGGATACCTGTAAGTAGCTGGCAGCCATGGGGGTCAGAGGTGCCCACAGTGTTAGAAGCATTGGATCCTCCTACATGAGCGGTCCTAATGGTTGGACTCAATGAGATAAAAGGTCTTTTCCAACCTTAGCTGTTCTATGATTCTTGGGTTTTTTTGGCTCATTTCCCCCTGACTGGGAGGGGGTGGAAATGGGGTATACTATTCCATTTTCCCAGGGCAGCAGCGTCACCCTCTGAGGATGAGCCGCCTGCATCCCTTCTGATATCAAGAGGACCTGCCCAAATTTCCTCTGTGGCATTCCCCAGCTGCCTCTCCTTCCTGGACTTCATTTGATCTCAGACTAGAGTACTTTGCAGAGCTCCTACCCCTCCGATACCTGCTCCTCAGCTGAAGTGCCTGTGCCAGCTCATCATGGGTCTGATGAGAGCTGGAAGCTCATTGCATCCACATGAAGGCAGCGTGGCATAGGGAAGACCTACACCAGAGCACACTCTTCCAACATGCTCTTCAGCAAATTTAGTGCTGTCTTTTAAATCTTGGTTATTTATACAGAAGCATTGCTTACTTTCTGTGTGTTCATGGAGTGGGGATGACATGAGAGGAGGCTGGCCATGTTTGGCCCCAGTAGCTGGAGCAATTTGCAGGTCAGTGAGTGGAATAGCAATCAGAGAGCCAAAATCATTTATCCTTCCTCTGTCCTCCTCTAGGCAGCTTTGTAGCTTGCTCAATATTCACCATGCAGCATGAACTGACTGTTCACAGCACCTAGTGCAGTAAGATTGTCTTTTGGGGTTTTTCCTTTGTTTTAAAAAAACCCTCTCAACAACAACAAAAAAAGGGCAGCTTTTGATGCATATCATTACTCCCTTCTTGCATACGTTCATTTTTGATTCAAGCACACAGTTGAAACCTTTCTTCTCTTGCAGAGCAAAATCCCTGGAAAAGAGCAGAGCTTGCTTATGTGCATTTATTTGTACTGGATCTTGAAAGAATTTGTTACTTAAAAGGAGAGAGGGGGGAAAAAAGAGTCTGTTCCTGATTGAGACCACAGAGCATTACTGTGATAGGACCAAAACTAATAAGGTCACAAGCAGCTCTAACCTCAACTTAATTAACACGCTGTTAAGATCAAGTGTTTGGAGAGGTAGCAGCTCAGTGTAACTGTGCCTGGCCTGATGCTCTTATGGGTGAGCTGGGAGGTGTGGCAACCCAAGAAATGCATCACAATTTATTTCTTGTTTGAATGTTTATTCTTTAGCCCCAGTGTAACCTAAGTATTTGTTCCAGGGGAGACCTGCAGCACTTGTAGCAATTTTCGGGTATGAGTGGGAAGAAATGAGTATTTGTGAGAAAGGGCAGCATGTGATGAGGAAAGGTTTGCTCAGAAGTGCAAACAGGTCCAGATCTGGATCCTCAGCTGCTGAGAGCAGTCAGGAAAATGGGAGATGACTGAAAGCTTTTAGTGCCAGAGCTGTTTGTTGACATCTGAGGCAGATCGCTTTCTGATCTCATCTCCCCTTGCTCTGGGCTTGGAACCAGAAGGAGAGGTAAATGGGTCAAGATTCCCAGGGGGGTGGTGAGAAGGGCCAAAAAGCAGGCGTCCACCGGGGGAAAACAGTCGATTTGGCAGGTCTGGAGTTCATTGAGAAGTTATTGCTTTGGAAGGTACAGGAATATCTGTTGGGAGTCATAGAAGAGTTATTGGTGTTGGAAGTTATGGTGTAGAATTATGGTGGAGGATATAGAGACCCTTATAGAAGCTCAGCAAACCTGTGAATCCATCTATCTAAGCACCCTCAATTCCCACTGAAATCCTCTTGGAACAAAAATAATCATTTAACAAAGGAAATGGTTTTTGACCCAGACAACTAAATGCATTTCCGCTTAGTGCTTCCCAGCCCTCGCCTAATGCTCAGCCGTGTGTTGAGGTTGCCTGTTATTTTCCCAGACATCAAAGGCTTTGAAGGAAAAAAAAAATGCAACTGGGGAAAAATAGATCATTTGCCATGAAAATCTACCCTGAAAAGAGCAAGCTGAAGAACAATTAGCCAGAGGTATGCAAACAGATTGCAAAGGAAAACATGACTGGGGAGGATTCCCCTAGGAGAGGTGGTGCAGGTCCCTGCTGGTACAGGAGTGGTTAAGGAGGATGAGGGCATTGCAGTGACATTAATGTCTCCTTTAATCACGTTTTGTTAGAGTGATTGGTGGAGGGGGATCTACTCCAAAGCAGTGCTGTCAGGAGGGAATGGATGAAACCTGGGGCTTTGCTTTGCCTTTGGAACGCCAGGTCCTATCTAATACATCAAAAGCCCAAGCACACTATGCCCTGGATGGAGGGACTGATCTGCTGCTATCGTCTCTCGTTCAGCTGGGGAACTGGGGCTCTGAAGTGCTTTTTTTTACTGCCTTTCCTGTAACAGGAGCTGATGGTACTCACACACAGCTGCTGCTGAACGTCTCTAGCATGGACACCTACCTGCACCAGCTCTCCTTCTATGAAGCCCCTTTTGGGTGATGAATATGTAAAGCTAAATGATAATTTTGGGTCATGGAAACTCACTTTCTGCCTGCAAACTGCAACATCATCTCTTCCTTGACAATGGGGTGAAATGAATCCAGCCTTGTATGGTTCTGTCTTCAGAAGACATTGTGAGCATCTGGGAAGAACCTGAGTCTCCCTGCAATGCCAGTGCCACAGGGCCACATGCGAGCAATGAGTTCATTTTGCCATTGCAATCTCATTCCTTTATTTTTTGTGTATTTTGAACTGAAGAATGATCATTCTGAGAAGGGATCAATAGCCCAGCCAAGTGTTCAAGTTATTAACTCACAAACAAACAGTGTCAGGGCTGATGGGAGAAGTAAGAATGTCAATTTTCTGTGCAAACGTTATTGCGAGGAGCCATCAAGGAGTGTTTTATTTAGCAAATCAGGGCTATAGGAAACTGCTGTTCCCTTGATGGGAGAATGGAGAGAGTTGAGGAATCAAATTATGTATCTGGTAAAATGTCTCAGGGGTGTTAACCTTCAGGCTGAAGGTCAGCCTGGAGGGACCAGATGGGATAGGATGTCATGTGAGAAGGATTCCTCTCTTTTCTTCTTCATCTGCCCATCTATCTTTGCTCCCTTCAGTGAAAAAGCTCTCTGCTGAGACTTCTCTCCCCCATCATTTTTGGGCTGTTTGCCTTCACAGGCTAAGGACTGAACCTGTCCTGATTCTTTCCATAGGAGAAAAAAGAAGAGCTGTCCTGTTCAAGCTACCCTCCATTGGAAATGGCTGATAAAAAATGGGGAATCACCTGCTCATCACCATTAGGGTTACCCACAGAACAGAGGGTGTGTCTTATCCTTCTTTGAATCCTCATCCTCCTCTTGCCCAGAATGGTGCTTTATATCCCCTCAGGCAATTTCAATCTCATTGCCTTGTGCCCATAATAAAGACTAGCTGGGGGCTGGAGGGCCAGGCTGGCAGCTGGGGCTGTCCCAGTTCTTAATAAATCCAACCATACGTTAAAGACTTGGAAGTCCCAGCCCTTTTTCCCATTTGTGTCCCGTGTCAGCAGTGACCCAGTATGTAAAATGTATTACCCAGGTCGGAGTGTATGGTTTGAAATCTCAGCTGTCACAGAGGAGGTGGCATTGCAACACATAAAATGCCCCATCCCAGACTTGCAATGTTTCATGCAATATGCTCTTTTGCCTGATGCTTAGGAAGTACATGGGGAAAAAACCTCTACTTCATTGCCCTGCTCTCAAGTTTGTCCTGCTGCTAAAACCAGAGAGGGTGAGGCAGGATTTCTCTAATGTTTTGGTGTGGATCTCTCTTACGGAAGTTTTTGCAGCAAGTGTGCTGAGCCCTTATCCTGCAAGGGTGTTGCTGAGACACCAAAGGGCACTGGGAGGGCTACAGCAGGGAAACCTTGGGGCTGCCTGCTCCAGTTTAATGTGTTGCCTGATGCGCTTCCAAAACCTAGTGTTAATGTGGGTCAGAGCACATGACAGTGCCATCCCTCTGCCCTTTTCTGCAAGGCAAGTTAGGTGCTGATTTTGGGAAGGCAGTGCTGTGCTCTGGCCCAGTGTGGGTGCAAGGTTGGGAGGGCTCCTGCCCATCTAAACCCCCTCACTTTGCACCACCAAGATCACTGCTCTCCTTTCCGCTGGTAAAACCTTACAGGTGGCAGGTCCTCAGGAAAAGAGAACCACATGTTTTCAGGAATGGTGCAGCCACTTCGCCTTTAAAAGCCCATAACAATAGGGTGGGAAAGAGTCTTTCTATTACCATGCAGCCATCTGACATACAAAAAAAAAAAAAAAGAGCATATGAGGGAGA
>WBMY01018267.1:58435-74823 GCA_013397315.1 Donacobius atricapilla | reverse complement strand
GCCTTTGTGGAGGTTTAGAAATTCTCCATTTCCACTGGGTGCTGAAAGTGGGCCTGTGGTCTTTCCAACCCAGGATGCTCCCAGCAGCTCTCTGAATCAGCTGTGTAGGCATGGAGATCTGGACTGGCTTCAGGGCAGCAGCTGGGCTGGGACTGTGGGCAGGAAGCATTGTGGGAGGTCATGGGTGTTTTGGGAGGGTCAAACTCCCATGAGAGGAGTGAGGAGAATGGTCCATCCAGAGCTCTGGAGGATGCTCTGTGGCTGAGATGGTCTTGTTGGCTCTGAAAGTGGGGAGATGAGCCAGAGACCTCTTACTCAGGGCTTTACCTGCTCCACCAGTGCAAATGGGTACTGACAAGGGGAGGCACCCATTCCTGCTGTGGTCCTGCTGCTCACCACGAGCCCAGATTAAAGAAGGTTTATTTAGTAAACCCATTCCAGGATAAAGCTTTTGATTTATAGGCGCCCCGATAGCGCTCCAAGGAGAACTTATACAACTTTAACTGCATTTTCTCAGCATCACACTAGCCCAATAAAAGAGAGTTCATATGCACTGCACAAATTCTCACTTCCAATATAAAAAAGGTTTTATGAGACTGGAAATCTCACTGGCTCTGTGGGGCCGGGTGTATTGGCGGATACTCTGCTTGACAGACCCTTGATTCCTCTTTGAGTTGTCAGACTTCAGTAGCATTTACAGCTATTTAGCTATCAAATTTTATGTGCAGCTCTGAGAGAAATGTGTCTTTTAAATACTGCTCTGTCTCATAAACAGCAGTCTGTTAAACCATGTCAGTGGTACAAGCAGTTTGTGGAGTCCTATAATGCAATCACCTACAGGTCCGCTCATTGCCAGGGCAGCAAAGTGCTGAAAAACTAAACAAGTTAATTTCTCGAGCCAGTTGTCGTGGCTGGGGATCAGCCTGCCAAGCAAAACCTGGTAATAACCATGCTCCAGCAGCCCATATTCAGGTCATGTTTTAGATAGAGTCTCACTTGCTCGGTGCTCACTCAGACAAGGATCTGGTGTTAGTCATCTGCACTATGGTTATATCAAAAAGCCATCAGCAAGTTCACATCCCTAATTTTCCAACCCAAAACTTTGAAGCTCAGAATCCTCTCCCTTCTACAGAAAGACTATTTGGTCTTCTCTTTGTATCTCCTCCTCAGAGAAGGAGCAGGAGGCAGGATATTTCCAGGGTGCTGTCCTTGACTTTGGCCATAACAAAATCCCTTCACTGGCCCTTCAGACTTCCCCCTAGGACATCCCTTTCCTGTTGCTTTCCCCCTCTGTGCTTTTCCCAGGCATGGTTCAGGGAAACAGTATGTACCACATTACATCTCCACTCTATTTATTTGGTGACCCAAGCGGAGCCTGCTTGTGTCAGATGAGGAACAGAAGCTTTCTTGCCCTTTTTGTCGATAGTGCAATCCAGTTCCAACACTGGGATATAATTTATGGACTCTGAGCAACAGGTCGGATCTGAGCCAGACATGATCTTTCAGACCCTTTTATTTCATTCTTTACTTCTTTCTTTCTTGTTTTTTTTTTTTTAATTGTTATTTTAGCATAAACTGGTAACTTTATGTGTGTGGTTTTGAGCTTGTGCCTCTTGTAAGGTGCAGACGGCGCGGAGAGCCCGACCTTTAGGCGTCTTCACCCCAAGGCATGGGGTAACAAGCACTTGGATTCCTAATTGCTGCTGTGTGCTGCAGACTGGGAGGTTTGCTCTCCCATCGCTGCCGTTTCCGTGTGCAATGAGCCGGGGGGTGGCGAGGAAAAAAATAATATATGTGCATGTGCAGCATGGTTATTTTCAAATATGAAATTGCACCTGCAAAAATAGAAGCCAGGAAAAGGACTGGCAAGCAGCTTGGATCTGGGAGGCGCCATGTGTGTGGAGTAGAGATGGAGACAGCCTCTCCGAGTTCCTTTCCCATGCTTGCGACGCCTGATAGTTTTAGCGGACATTGCTTTTCCTCCCGCTTGCATTTCAATTAATCATCTGCTTGTCAGCGCTCTTCTCCCCAGCTCCCCTCCCCGCCAAGTCCCAGGGAGTGGTGCACACACATGCAAAGCGCCCATGCACGCAGGCTGCGTGCTGATGGGCTTGGCCACTCATTAATCACTTACTGGTGTCATGTGAAGCGGTCCCCGCAGAAGGAGGTTTGGAAAAGGGACAGACAGCCATCTCCTTGGTCTCCACTTCATCTGTGGGGTTGAGCTGAGCACAGGATCTGGCCCCACGGCCTCTGTTCGTCTCCATGCTCTAGGTCCCACTCCAAGCAGAGAGCTTGTCTGATGTGTTCCCCCCATTTTGCTTTCCAGTATTTGAAACAAGCACTGAGCAGGTCCATCCCCCTCAGAATTTGTGGGGGACTTCACCATGTGTAATTTTTCTTGGCAATGGCGTAATCATCTGTCCAACAAGGTAAAAAATGGGCTGGGAAAGCTCTAGTCAAGAGTCCTGCCCTGGGCAGGGTGCATACTGAGCGTGGACCAGTTTACTTTGCCTGTTTGGGTTTTGAAAACCTCCAGGCTTATGTCCTAAAACCTGCCTGAGTTCATCTTCCAGCAGGTGACTGTAATGAGATTATGCCTTCCTTATAGCAAGCCTGAACCTCTCCTGTTGTAGCTCTTGCAGCTCACGCCAGTTGTCTCTCATCTTCCCACCATGGAAGAAACAGCCTGTCTCCATCATCTCAGTAATCACTTGGTAGGTGCTGTCAGGTTCCTGTTCAATCCTTCCAAACCCATCACTTTTACAGGCTGTGCAAGCCCTGTTTTCTCAACCTGTCTCCATCCCCATGTGCCTCAGCCTTTATCGCCACACTTCGTGGACTTGCTGGAGATCAAGACTGTCAGCCTTGAACCAGAGCCCCAAAACTGGACACAGTGCTACAGATTTGGTTTAAAGACATTTTTTTTCCATTTAATTTTTTTCCTTAGTGAATCTTACAGACCCTGCCTAGGCATACACTTGGCATCAAACTTCCCCTTTCCCATTAGGAAAGCTTGCCAAAAAATATGAAAATTAATAAAGTCTATGTGTGTGTGCACACTTATTTAGGCACAATTCCTGTTTTGAAGATTCAGTAGATTTTTTTTATTAATACTTTTCATGAGTGTCTCTAAGAGCTACGGTTTGAGCCCTGCACAAAAGAGCTGCTCTGCTCAGAGGCTCCTCTGCAACCCCCACAGGAGCTATGCCCTTTTCCTGAGCTGTCTTTGACTTCACTTCCACAGAGGTAGTGGGATCAGATGGTTTCTTTTCCTATCCCCTCTCCTTGCCCAGGGTTTCTCCTAATTAGTGCTCTGAATTTTTTCTGCCAGGAAGAAGCTTTTTTTGGGGCCAGTCAGAATTGCTTCAGCAAGGCTGGTACACTCTGCACTGGGAGGTGCTGGAGCTGTAGAGAGCAGATTGATAGAAATGAGGGGTGCAGTCAGAGGTGGAGAAAGGGAGCACAAATGCTTTAGAAAACGTTAAAGAAGGTTGGTGTCCGGGCAGGCTGCAGAGCAGGAAGCAGAGATAGAGGTTTACAGAAAGAGGGGGACTCAAGAGGAGGAAGGGAGCATTTGCTGGATGTGGGCATCCCAGTGAGAGGGCAAGACAATCCTCAGTGTGAGCTTGGCTCCTTCCAGCAGAGCTCATTGGCACGCTGCAGAAAAGCCAGCGCCGCTGAGACAGGAGCTGAGGGTGAAAGGAAGGGAGCCAGCAGCACAAGGGGGGAAATGAGGGACCAAACAACCCATGGCAGTCATCCCCTTGCTGGATCAGGCACTGCTCTGTGGCCACAGTGAGCATTTTCAGTCTTCCTGAGTTTTGCAGAAGGGCATTAGCTAACAGATACACCCAATGGCAAGTCCAGGATGAGCCAGCTCCACATCCCTGGAGTGGAGAGCTGGGGTATGAATTGAAACCTCTTGCTGGGCCAGGAAGGTAGAAGTTAGGCTCCTGCTCTCCATCCAGGAAGCACCAGAATGGGCTCAAGCAACTGGAAAGCAGCAAAACCAGGGGCAGAAATCTGTTTCCCTGCATTTGCTGCTCATCTGTGGCTCTGTCCTGTGGTGAAGTGCAGTGAGCTGATGAGTACAAGCCGACCTGACTCTGGCTCAGTTCTTCCTTTGCTCTGCTGTTGACAAATATTCAGGGACTGATGTGAAATACTATGCTTTTTGCTTCCAAAGGGGGGGGGGGGAAGGGGAAAAAAAAAAAGGGAAAAGAAAACAGAAGGGAAGGAGCCCCTTTTGCATCTTGCTCTGGCGAACCCCCGTCATCCTGTAGCAGGAGGCCAGCACACATGAATATTCCTGTGCACTATGTGCAAGTGATGAGCCCCATATGCAGGCCTTGGGAGAAATTAAATGTTTTCTACGGCATTTTCCAAAAAGCCTTTCTATCAAAGTGCTTGGTCAGAAGCCAAAAACACCCCAGCTTTCGTGGCCCCAGCTGGTTGACACTTCTTTATTATTTTATTTTTAAATGCTGATGAATATTTTCTGATTAAAAAGCCCTCCCCTAAACTGAGTCTTGCCCCAGTGGATGGAGTGGAGCCAGAGAGATTGGGAGGGGGCTGGAGGCGACAGGAGATTCTATGGCTGCTCTTGGCTGATGATTTTCTCTTCCTTCGGTGCTGGAGCTTGCAGGAAGGGTCCTGAGACAAAAGGAACATGTGGTTCACATCTGCCCTGCCACGCCTGGTGGAAGGCAGCCTGCCAGGCAGGGGTGGCGCCCTGTTTCCTGCCTGCTGCCTGCTTCCAGTGTAGGTAGGTAGGAAGGTGATGGTATGTAGTGGTGTGGGTTTTTACATTTGATTGTTAACCAAACAGTTTGTTCTGTGTACCCTCTTGATTTCTGTGTGCTTGGTTGCTCCCTATTCTGCCCAGCAACCCGATGTATCCTTTCCTGCCCTTTCACTGCTCCCCTCCCTGGTGAGCTGCCTGTCACTCCCCGACCCGACCCAGCTTCTAGAAAGTTTTGGGAAGGACCTCGAGTGGTAGGCTGCTGCTGGGAAGATCCTCCTCCTCCTCAAGGGAGTTGGCTCCTGAGGATGTCCCTCACCACATGAGCCACTCCCCAGGGTAACCCTATTGGCTTTTCCTTCGTTGGCTCCCCTTTTCCCTCCCCTGTTTAAAAGTTCATGTAACAGATGTTCTTGGCTCTGCTTGGGCTGTAGTGGCAGGGTGAGGAGGTCTCACGTCGGGTCCTCCAATAAACTTGTTTGCTCCCCCATTCAGAGTCCCCTGTCTTCTTCCTTGCCTCCGTCACTGCACACCGAGTCCCTCCCTGAGGATCGGGTGCGGTGAGTTGGGAGACTCACTCAGCTGGCTCTGCCCAGTCGCGGGGAGCCAAACTGGATTGCGCTGCACGGTGCCAGGGCTAGCCCGGCAGTGGGAGAAAGGGTTTTCCAGGGGCACCGCGACAATGGTATGTTCGCCTTTGATGCTGTATCCCATAAAGAATAGGAAAAAAGAAAATAGAGAAGAGAGCTGAGCAGTTTGATGTCACTAAATCAGTTCTGGGGCTTGGTACCAATGTATGCATCTTCCCTCCTTTGCAGGGCTGAAAACAAATTGGATTTTAATCCAACCTCTTTATTGAGTATTCATTTAATTCTGTTGGCTTTGCATGGCAAAATCTTCCTCTAAGTGTACATCTTCTTGGCTTTGTTTTTTGGAAAGAGGCTGAGTCCCAAATACAATTTCACACCGTGCCTCACCTGCTAGTGGCAACACAGTGATGCTGGGCTTGCCAGAGCCATGCTTGGAGGGAATCCTCATTTACAAAAGGGTATTTTGTTTCCCCCATCACCACCAAGCAAAGTTCACCACCCCAGCATGGGTCCCAGTGGACAATTACTCCATCCTCCTCTCTGCCCGGTGGGAGCTGCTTCCCTGATGTCAGACAGGGAATACCCCTAACAAACATGTTAATTTAAGAGCTATTAAAGCCCAGGGGCAGCAGGGAGGTCACAGTTGGCACAAACAGATGGTGTTTTGTCCTTGATAATTAAACTTTCTTGTAGTTTTGGGCAAGATACTTTCCTGGCTTTTTTTTTTCAGCACAGCTGCCTCCAGCCAACTCCATTTCTCCCTCCTCATCCTCTGCTTGCTGTCTTCAAACACCGTCTGTGAGCAGATCCTGGGGCAGGATTCCAGGGAGGTCGAGGGGCCCCAGGGGTTTTCAGAAGGGTCCTCAGCAGCCCCTTGGTCTCACCCCACATGCTGTGCTGGCTCCAGGCTCTGGCAGTCAGAGAAGCAGCAGCTGGAGACCAGGAGAGGAGTGCCAGCCTGGGGCTTTGGGGTGCCCCCAGCCCATTTCAGCAATAGTGCTTCTGCCTCTCATGGCTCCTTTTCCCTTTCCACCAGTTGCATCTAGGCAATGCCAAGTTGAGAGGGGGCAAGAGAGCAGAAGCCAGTGAGGTCCTCCTGCAAACTGAGGCAGCAGTGGTGCCAAGACTGCTGCTGTCATGTGGTGAGGCTTGGCTTGTGACCAGGGTGTCTGGAGGGTCAGAGCAAAAAGAGGTCAGTTCCTACACCTTGCTATCCCAAGAGGGCGTTTGCAAGCAGAAGAGAGCAGGAACATTGCCCCAGTCCCACTGACAGCCTTGGGCTCAGTTCTAGGACAGACCCCTGAGTCTACCAAAGAGGCAGCTGGCAGCAGAAAGCCCCCTTCCTACATCACTGTAGCCATCATGGGCTACTCTCACTGAAGGGCCGTGTTGGCTCCTTCCTTCAATGCCACTCTTGTCTCTTGTCACCGGGGCATTAAGGAGAATCCACATGCCTCAGTTTTCCCCTTCAGTGGCCCACTTCAAAAACTGAGTGCTGCTGTGATATATGGACACAGACCCCAGAGGGCTGCACAGGACATGCTGGGCACCTGTGGAACCACACAAGGGGAGTGTGGTGATCATGGAACTAGGTGAAGCAATGACCAAGAAACCCCATCTGTCTGCAGAGTGGGCAGAGTTCCTCTCACTCTTTTTCCTGCCCAGGTTTTGAGCAGTATTCTTTCAGTGAGGAGGGAGGCAGGGGGCAGCCCATATGCAGGTGGAGGACAAATATCCTCACTGTCACATCTGTCCTGTCTGCCTGCTGTGGCCTATGTCCCCACAGCAGCGTGTGGGTCAGTGACCCCAGAACAGTTGGTGGTCTGAAGGTATTAGATGCAGTGGGGACACAGCACCTCCTGTGGAACCTGGACAGGGAAGGACAGCAAGCAGGGACCAGTGGGGAGTGCACAATCCCCAGCATCCTGAGCCCCTGTCTGCCTCCAACAGTGTTTGCTGCACTCCCTGGGCCTTAGAAGCCACCTGGCTCCTGCCTACCTCATCCTCCTGTTAACATGTACTGCAGGCATGGAGGAGAGATGAAGCAAAGCAATACAAGCCATAGACACCATCCATGGAGGTATTTAAAAGACATGTAAATATGGCACTTAGGAACTTAGGAACAGGGTTTAGTGGTGGACTTGGCAGTGTTAGGTTTACAGTTGGACTTGATGAGGTTTTTGTCCAACCTAAAGGATTGATTTTATGATCCCATGATCCTGAGGCATCTCTGGGAAGGCAGCATCAGAGTCATTTGGAGTGGCTTCCTCTGTGCCACCAGCTCAAAAAAAAAAAAAAAAAAAAAGCCCAAGCAAAAAGCCAAGCTAAAATTAAAATGCCTGAGAAGCTCCATACAACTGAGTGTTTCATCTGTTACTCTCCCAGTACTGCTAAGCTGATATCTTCTTCCCTGCTTGGACAAGACATTTGCCAAGATCTCTTCCAGAGATCCTCAGTCCAATCCTGCTCATGTTCCTGAGCTCTTGCAACACAACTTCGGGCTCTCATGCTCCTCTTGCTCTCTCTCAACACACTGGCAAAAAGCAAACCTACCCTGCCATTTGAGCGTCAATGCTGTGGCCTCAGCCCTTGGATGCCTTTGTTGATTCAGGAATGCGCTGTAGCTCTCCCTGGCTTGGGAACATAGCCACCAGGAGGTTTACTGGGGCCCAGCCAGTATGGTCCTGCCTGTGCTGGAGGAAAGGGGTCCTTGCATGGTGCCAGCAGCCTGGTTGGGGTTGCAGCTGGCAGTTTTGCCCTGCTTGCCCCTGTGCTTCCACAGCAGCCCTGTGCCCTTCACCTCACATGACCCCAGTGCCCGCACTGTGTCCAGCCCCTTGCCTGGGTGCTGCAGAGAGCAGCCCTCCAGAGGAAGCAGGACTGGGTTACTAAGAGATGCAGTCTTCATATTTCAAGCAAAGTAAGTTTTCTGTGGAACCTGTGTGTGCAGGTGCTATTGAGGGGGATGCTAAAGCTGCTGTGGCCAGACATGCCCCAGAATCTTTCCGAGCATCTCTGTTATGTCATGGGCATCCAGCAGATAGAAGAAATCTGTCCAGACAAGCCCTGTCTCCCCTCCCCATTTTCCTCTTTATTTTGCTCAGGATGGCACATGACTATACCTCAGTCCAGATTTTAATATTAGGATGCTTTTCTCTGCCCTGGAGCTTTGGATCTGAAGGGATGTCAGGTATTTCATAAAGCAGCCTCACTACAGAGTCTCCCAAAGGCAGAAAACAGGGTTGTAAACAAAATCCTAGGGGTCTGAAGGGCAATGTAGACCCGCAGACAAAAATAAGAAATGTTGCCAACATTTGCCTGGAAAGCACAAACCGAACCTGGCATGAGACAGCAGGACCTTCCTAAAGTATTTGGGGTTGTTTGCTCTGTGTATGGGAGTTTCGTTTGGATTTTGTGGAGTTGTTTTGATTTTGTTCCGCATGAATAATTTTCTGCTTTTGTGGGTGGAGGCTGGGAATCGAAGTGCCGAAAATCAGTGTGACACCAAGAGCTCCATCCCACAGTAACCACAGCCTGGAGACTCAGAATGAGCAGGAACTGCTCGCAAATAGGCCCATCTTAGGTAATTTCTCCAGCTTACAGAGAGGAGCACTGGGAAGCACCTGAACCACAAGCATCTCCCATTTCCAGTCTCTCTCCTTCTCTGTCTGATCTCTTCTGTCTATCCCTGACATAGCACCATCTATGGAAAAACACTGCTCAAGACCTCATTTGAACAGAAGCTCCAGATAAAAAGTAAAAAGAGGTGGTTCTGGCAGTTCTTTAATGGAAGCTAAGATCCGATTTATTCCTGCAATCTCTCTCTGCAGGGAACCAGGAAATTCTCAGTGCAGGGGAAAGCTGAGTAAAAAGAGAGGGAAAAATTCATTTTCCATTGTTGGTCTGAGCTTTCCTGCATCTCAGAGGCTGCCTGAGTGAGACTGTGGGCTGTGGAGGAGTGGGGCTTGGGTATGGCAGCTCAGCTGATCTTCCTGCCCAGGTGGCCCTGGTGTCTCTGAGGAATAGTTCTGAGACAATGTTGTTCCTCTGCCATAGGGATTCAAGCTTCTCCCGCCCTGCTGTGCTTCCTCACAGTGCTGGTGTTGAAGACAAGTGATGCTTATTAGTATGCTGTTCCTTGTGTTGGCTTTTATCACTGCTGGAGAAGACGGCTGGTCTTGGACTGCTGCCCCCCAGTTGAACAAAAACTGGTTGACTTGGTGGGAGTTGTGAGGACAGGTATGGGCTGTGGGAAACATCCCACTTCAAGGCTCCAAGCAGGAACAGGGAATGGGCACCAGCTGGCAGTTGCCTGTGCACCAGCATTGCCCCACAATGGACGTGGCACCAGGGTCTGTTGCTGGGCAGGGTCACTGGAGAGGTTCCATAGATTGTACCTGCCCCATGCTCTCCTGGCATCGTTCTCCTGCCTGTCTTCGGGCCACAGAGGGATCATAGCACCCCAGTGTGTCCCAGGGGTGGACTGCACTGACTGTCCTGCTGCTTTCAGGCACCAATTTGAAGAGCTGCAAGGTGTGGTTTAAGAAGAGAGAACCCCACCTTGCTCCTGAGGCAGGAATCCTCCAGCCCCTGGGGTTGCAGGGTGATGACCTCACTCCTGGAACTCTCAGGACCCTGCTGGTCTTTCTGCAGCTCCCTGCCCCAGTGTAAGCATGTCACCATGATCCACAGAAGCAAGAAATTACCTGTCCTGGGAGCCAACTTGCCAGTCTGGGAGATTCTCAAACAGCCTCAGCCTTTTCATGGGTTGTTCCTCTCCAGACCATCCCAGTACTCCTGTAGCTCCTAAACACTGCATTACCCCCTGAAAAGTAGCTCTGATTTAATCTGGACTGATGCTCCCTCCAAAAGAGCTGCTTTCTTCAGCCTCTTGGATAAGGAGAGTAGCTCTGGTTGTTGCTTTTCACACTGAGACACCTTTCCAGTGCCATCCAGGGAAGATGGAGCAACCTCCAGCAGGTATGTTGGCACCAAGAGCTCTGCAAGTCCACAGCTACCTTCAGGGGCACACCTTCAACCAAAGCAGCTGGGAAGTTTTATGAGGACTATCCTTCCACCATTTGCCCCTCTCTTAGACCACAAGGGCAGCAGGGCCTGCGCTGTCATGCAGGGGTCCAGCAGTGTTCACAGGGATGGCAGAGGCAGAGTGATGAAGGAGCTCTGCTGGGGTGCTCCTTCCTCCAAGGTATCCTCTTCCTTGGTGTCTTTGCTTCATTACCAGAAGGGGAGGAGGTGGAGGGAGAAAAGTCACAGTCCATGAGAGCCAAGAGTGAATTTATTTCAGCTGGCCCCAGTCATCCCTGTGGCATTCATGGTCCAGAGGGGCAGAGCTAATTGCTCTATTGACAGTGGGGGGTTAAATTAGATTTAAGAAAGCTTTTCAAGCAGTGGGGATTCTGTCTCTGCAGATAAGGCTTTCTGATTGCACGTATGAAGGAGATTGATAAAGTCTCTCTTTTCTCTCTTCCTATTAGGCTGCAAAGAGGAGTTTAGTGCTGACATGGCGCTGTAAGGCCATAAGGCTTTAGGGCTGTTAGCAAGCATCTGACATTATGTGAAAACTATTTTTTCCTGTCCTTTCCCTTGCCTTGCTGCCAGGGATTATCTGAAAGGAGGAGACAGCACTCAACACTCTCAGGTGGCCAAATACTGCTACCCACATGTGATGTTATCCCTGGGAACCTGGAGCTGGAGGGTGCCCTGCCCACTTCGGTGCTTCACTGCTCATACCAGCATCACACTCTACCCTTAGGGAGGGGATGGCATGCCACAGGAGGCACCCTGGATCCCTGAGGCTGGGGGAAGCTGTGTGAGCGTCTCTGGCAAAGGCCTAGGCTGAGAAATTGAGAGTGGCTTTGGTAAGGGTGTTGTTTGTCCTTCAGTGATGCTTGGGCCCAGGAAGTGCCTGCTGTGAGTGCAGGGGCATTGTGCTGTCTACAGCTGGCATCTGCCCTACTGGCATAGTACCACACCTCAGGAAGAGGCAGAATGTGACCTGGCCTGCTGGAGAGGTGAGCTGCAGTGCCTGCAGTCAGCATCTGCGTTCCAGGTGTTCAGTACCTTATAGCCAGCACCTGTGGTGCAGGTGTGCAGTACCACCCACACTCGAGATTTGCAGTACAGGTGGTACCCGAGCACGTGCCCTTGGTATCTGCAGAACAGGCCAACTGTAGCAGCTACAGCCCGTGTCTGCAGCACAGGTGTCCATCCACGGCCCATGACCACAGCAGAGGCTGTACCACAGCATCAACAGTCACTGTGGGCAGTGCACACTGTGGTGTCTGCCATGGGAGCCTGCAGGACAGGCGCTGCAAAGCTGCTTTGGAAGGCTCAGGGCACAGCTGTAGGGGAAGGAAATGACTAAATAGAGTTTGTTTTCTGCCAGTTCACAGCTTCAGAGACCAACCCCATAAAAGCACCTGGTGGGGAATTGTCTGATGGAAGACTTTGTCATGGGGACACTAGGGTTTTGAAACTACCACTTTTCTTTTGAGGCAGCCACACATTTCTAGAATGAGGGTTTTGTTTATTTATCATTGCTGAGAGCAGCCTGTGGCAGGTGAGAGTTGTGGTGGGAGACTGAGGTGTAGTCCACATCCCTCAACAGTCAGTGACAGCCCTGCCCTGAAGCTGCTCTTTACAGGTGCCAGTTGGTACACCACTGCTAAAGCTTTGGAGATTATACTAAGGGAGAGCTGTAAGGGATCCATCCCTTTGCCTACTCAAAAGAGGACACTGGGACTGTTAAGCAGCAAGTGGCATCCTATTTTTGATGGGATACACAATCCCTTTCACTCCTTCTGTGCCCTCCCGGGACTGTCCTCAGCCCATCACACCACAACAACTAGTGTCACATTGCTCTGCCACTTCTGTCCCAGTCCTGCTCAGGGAACACCACATGCCTGGAAACATTGTTTGGTTTAGACCGAGAGCTGCTGGAGGGGACCTTATTCATGTGTGTGTTGAGTTGCCTTCTGCTAAGACTGACCATGACTGATGTCCTCTCTATCCTTGGTGTAGAGGACAAGGCAGGGAAAGATCAACCCTTGCTCCCTCTTGAGCCAGGAAGCTGGGGACAGGAAGGATGGCTCCAGAGCTACTGGTCCATCGCTTCATATGTTCCCTCTCCTCTTTCCTCCTCTCCAGGCTCCTCTTGCCTCTCTACCTCCAAGAAATTATTAATTACAGGGGGAAAATCTACCTTTTGCACAGAAGATTGAGTTTCACACTGTGGGCTTTGCTGTGTAATAAATGTGGTTCCCCTCCATCACCTGTAAACTGCTCCCTGCTGGCACAGGGACATGGCTCAGGAGCCTGCACACCTGGTGAGTTGCTGCTTACTGGCCTGTACACACAAATGTTGGGGTGCTGGCTTTTGCTAGAGAAACAGATAAGTGAGCAAACACAGCAACAGAAATTTGCATTGGAAGCATCTGCAGAAATTGTGAAGGCTTTGTTATGTGCCTGGGGGAAAAAAATTTACATGGATTTGGGCAAAACAGTCAAACAAAGCAAATACGGCATGGAAAATTGCAATTCAAGTGAGAAAAAATCGGTTTTCTGGCTAGATTTTTTTTTCCTAAAATATCTCTGCTCCTGCCTGGACACAGGGTTCATCTCTAAGAAGAAATGAGATTTTCCAGGGTGAGCACAGCCAAGTGGTGAATTCTGTGTGCTGTCAGTAGAAGCCTCTGCCTGTATCTTGGCCATGCCACAGAGTCCTCGGGGATCTTATCTAGGTCCCTCTCCTCTCGTACTCCACCTGTACCCCTTGAGACTACCAGTGCTTTCAGACAGGAACCATTCCTTGCACTATAACTGTGTCTGTTTTGATGCTGGCCTAGGTACATGGGCAGGAGCAGCAGCAATTATTTTAAGAGCTGATGAGACGAGGGAGACTCAGTAGGGGGTGGGAAGCAGGTGGCTCTGTTCCCTGGCAGGGCCAGGAGGTAGAGCGTGATGCTGGTGATGATATCTGCACTGAGCCAAGCCAAAGGCAACATCAAGGAGATGTTACACTTTTCAAAGAGCAGTTGCTGGGAGGTCCTATCCTACCTCCTGTCATTGCCATTGTCCCCAGAAATGG
Source organism: Donacobius atricapilla (assembly GCA_013397315.1). Classification (NCBI taxonomy): domain Eukaryota; kingdom Metazoa; phylum Chordata; class Aves; order Passeriformes; family Mimidae; genus Donacobius; species Donacobius atricapilla. The sequence goes on along the minus strand of WBMY01018267.1, from coordinate 61,382 downwards.
GGTGGCTGCACTAGCAGGAGATAATCTGGACTGTAGTGAATGGAGGCTCTGGCCCCTTGTTCTTTGCTTGGATTCCTAGTGTCACCCATCAACTCCCAGGGCTGTAGGAAGGAATTCAGTGGAAAGTAAAATTGAGTGTAGATAGGGGGAGTTAGCTCCTGTGTTGCAGGTGGTTTCCAAGCTGCTCAGGGTCCCACATGTCAGCAGTGCCCCAGGATGTGGCATTACCACCAGCCTCAGGTTCCGGCTATCACCCACTCCCTGAGCTGCCACTTGTGATGGCAGCTGGAGCACAGTTAGGGTGGCAGTCAGGGAGCCATGCTGCAGGCACAGAGTGGACACATGGACAAGGCAGTGGAGAGCAGGCAGGAGGGAAGAAGAGTGAGTGATAAGGAGGTTGTAATTAGCATGTAGCACTCCTGCCCACAGCTGTCAGAAGAAGGTCACCTTCGTTATCTGTTTTACAGATGGGGAAACTGAGGCATGGGGGAGGCAGTTAGAGTGATTTGCTCAAGGTGACCCGTGAAGGCTGGCACTGCAGTCTGGTGCTTACACGTCTGTGCTCTGCAGCACCAGCACCTTGGGAATGGCTCTTGCTGCCAGCCCTTTGAGCCCAAATCCAGCACTGAAAGATCCGTAGTAAAGGACATGGATCCCTTCTCTGCTCATCTCCAGGCTCATCCTCTTCAGACCCACTATCTCCCCCAGCATCTCTGCCCCTGAGAGATATTTGAGATCAGGCTGGTCTAGCTGCACCCCAGAATCTGCTCATGAAATCCCACCCAGCTGCTCTTGCCTTCCCCTCCAGCCCTGCAAAGGCTTGCTGTGAATCCAAGGCCATCTGGGCTCCTGCAACTGTTGGGTAATAGAATATGTTTTGCTGGACTTTTTTTCTCTCATCAGTAGAGCTCCCCCTTTATTTAGGTTTAAATGGATGCCATCTGCCTAATGAGTCCATACTCCTGTTCTAGATTAAAAGGCAATCCTGTGCACGTTACTGATACGGTATTCAAGATTAGAGAGGCTTAAATGGTTTTTGAAGGTGCAATTTGCTTTTCATGCATGGTGCTATTTACCTCCTGGTGGGTGGGCCAGCATCCCATGTTGCTGTCCACAGCAGCTCCCTCCTGGCTCTGATCTCCTCTACCAGCCCTGGCTGCAAGGAAATGAGAGCTTGGACACCTCCAGTTTGGCAGGACTTGTGCAGGGTATCCATGTAGTTGTTACTGCCGTTTGTCCACTCCTGGGGGGGCTTTTTGGTGCACACAGGATGTCTTCATCACCTGCTTTCTTAGTTGTCACCCCCTCCACACCTCCCTCCACCACAACATCCCCTGGGACAAGGCACAGCTCACCAGAATGGAGTAGCCTCTGCCCCTTTCCCAGCCCAGAGAAGTGGGGGACAACTGTGGCCCATCAAGATACTGATGGCAGGTGGCTGAGGGTGAGGTCTGTGCTGAGATCAATATCTTGCGCATTCTAAGCCCCAACTGCTGCTGTGAACTACCTGGGTGTGCTCTCATCTCCTCAAAACCCCTCTGCGACCCATCATCCTAGGAGGATGCTGCATCTGCCAAGGAGAGCCTGGTACCAGGGGTTGGCTTTCCAAAGGAAAACGTTAAAATGAGATGGGGAAGATAGAGCATTTGTGCTAGGCATATCATCACCTCCAGACACCTCCCATGGAAAGTGCCACAGGCTATTGAGTGATGAAGCATGCGCCAGCAAAATGCCTCATTTTGCAGTGAATTTCCTTTTGGCTGAGATGGAGTTGGTTTTACAGTCATCTCCTGACAGTCTCATCACCGGGGGCTCTCAGCACGGGGAGCAAACCATGACTGCTTCTGCCTATGTTTGCTTCCACAGATGGCTAACCCTGTCCGGTCAGCCTGCTGCGTGGTGCTCGCTGCTGTGGTGGTGGTGTATGCCCAGAGGCACAGCCAGCTGGGTGAGTCCTTCACGCCTCCCAGGCCCTGGGGATCCTGAAAAATGGGAATGCTTCTCCTCCAGCCTCTCTCCTGGGGGAATCTGGGTACATTCTCCATGTGTGGCTGATACTATTTCTGTGCATGTTATCACTGCTCTCCATGATAAGGGCCCCCTCTAGCCCACCTCTGTGGGGTTTGGGCATCCTGCATCTCCCTCTGCTGATTCCCCTTGCCCTTCCCATAGCTCACTGTGTCCCTACTGCTTTGGACCCCTTTGCCCACTCTTTCGTGGATGCTGCCCCATGCAGCCCACCCATGAAGGGATGAAGAGTTGAGAGGAAGCATCAACCTGTCAGCTCTGAACTCTGATCACCTCTGACAGCTCTATGACACCCTGCCCCATGGCAATGATGGATGATGCTTCATCCTGCTCTCACCTCCTTGCGGTAACTTAATCCCCACCACCAGCACACATCTGTGCCCACCACTAGCTCACATCTCTCCAGGCTGGCAGAGGATTCAGGGCTTATTTTAGTGGTGGCTTTAGAGAGATTGAACTTTAGAGTCACTGGTGGCATTGGGAGCTGAAGGAGCCCCACATAATCCTGGATCTAGGCAGGAGAAGGAAGATTATGAGGGTTGGTTGGGTCCTGCTGTGGGGTCCAGCTCTGCAAAAATAGGACAAAATGAGGAACCTCCAGAGATCACTGCTTTTCCTGGCAGCCTGTCTGTAGTTGCTTTTAGAGGATCTTAGAGGGGAATTTTGCTGATTAACTCCAGTAAAGACATCTGTGCATCCTTGGGCTCTGTGAAATTGAGAGGCCCAGCCAGAGTGCCCCACTGAGCTGCCCTAAATCCATTTGGGTGGGTTTACACTGCCAAAGGCTTCCAGGTTGAACACAAAGCAGCCAGGCAACATATGTGCATTGCATGGGGACAGCCACTCTCTGGACACAGAAGGAGCTTGCTGGCTGGTGTTGGCAGGAAGGTCCCTGGCCTGGTTTAGGGCAAAATCTGGG
>WBMY01018267.1:4314-58345 GCA_013397315.1 Donacobius atricapilla | reverse complement strand
AAAGTCACTCTAGGACAGTCCCCCACCCCTTATCTCCCAGCATGCCTGCTCAGAGCATTTGGGTGCTGAGCTGTATGCTGCTTGTGGTGGTGTGATGCTTCCTGCAGAGAAGCAAAGCTGCTCACTCCTGCTGTGCTTGCAGGACCACTCTCTTGGAACTTTTAAAGGACCTGGCAATCGGACTGCCAGAGGATCCTTTGGATGCATCGTGCTGTTTCCTGCTGTGCTGTAGGAATAGTAGACTAGACCTGTTGCACAGGGAGATGCACAAAACGCAGAAGCGTACTTCAGGGTTGCACACACTTGAATTGTGTTGTCTAGACAAGAACAAATGCTGCTTCTCACCAGTGAGCAGGACCACACATTTTGCCACTGACAGGTGGTGCAGAGCTGCAGTGACTGTCACCTTCTGCTCTGAGATACAGCAGGATTCAGGGGTTTGGCAGCATAGCCTCCCATGTCCTTGTCCCTTCTGTTTCTCTTGCTTGCCTGTGTCTGGGAGGGAGGTGTCTGGGACACCAGCTCAAAACTGAGGCTGCTGAGGCCTGTGTGCATCAGCAAATGCCTGAATGGCGTGTGAGAAGTAAGGCAGGGCTCTTCCCATTTGTAGCATCTTCACTGAGGGTCAAAAAAAGGATACAAGGTAAGAAAATTAGTTAGGAGATAGTGGGATACCTTCAGGGCTGTCCTCAATCTGGTCCCCAGAGGCACCACGTATCCCTCCAGTGCACCTCTCTGAAACACAGAGGTATGCTCTGGGCAGGAGCTTTGGAGCAGCAGATCTCCCACCCACCCCACCGTGCCCAGCTCAGAGAGACTGCACACTGGCAGGTCAACACTGGAGACCCAAAGCTTGTGCCCTGTGCCCCCCATCCAAAGCTCATTCCCCACCAGCCGGGCTGGAAAAGCACACAGGAATGGGGTGGGAGGATGGATTAATCCCACTGGTGGCAGGGACCCAGTGGAGTGGGGGGAAGACGCTGGCGTAGAGTCCATTTATCATGCACTTGAGGCACGTTTGACTTTAATAGCTCATGAAGCACTTTAAGAGATGCATTAGCACTGAATACTTGAGTGAGGAGGATGTGACAAGCTGTTAAGTGAGCATGAGCACTGTGGAGGGAGCCTGGCCACCCTCTCCTGGCTCTCATATGCACCCCAGTGATTACTGGAGCGTCCTGCAAAGTGCCACATGAATTAATAAAAGCAGCATCAGGCTTGGTGAAGGTGAGGCTGCTCATGTATTAACCCCTCTGCTACTCACCTTTAGTCCTTTTCCTTGGAGCTGGCAGAGCACAGGGTGCATCTGTCTGGGATACAGAAGCCTGGGATGATCCTCAGTGTTGGGGGAAAGGAGTGGAGGGGCTCAGAGGTCAGTGGATTTGGGGTCCTGTGACCTTTGGGGTGACAGAACTCCCTTGCTTTGCACCCCTGGCAGGTTGCTGAGGTTTCACATCCATCACACAGCTGGGGACTGCAACTTCCCACAGGGATGGGGACTGGGTGTTGGGAGACCAGAGACATCCAGCAGGGCAGCCCCAGGGGGATGCTTGGAGGCTGGCACTAATGTACTGGCTCTGGCAGTGGCAGAGGATGTCCAGGACTATCAATCTTCAGTGCATGAATAAACAGATTTGGATGGGGCTGCCAGATTGGACCAACCTGCCTGCGGAGATGGGCATTGCTCTGGACAGGTACAGGGCTGTCCCCATCTACACAGATCCAGCTGGCATGAAGGGATGGACAGGAGCTGCAGGAAGAATGGGAGAGTGCACAGTAGGCAGAACAGGCTGAAGACCTGGGAGAGAAGAGGAAAGCCTTATGCACTCCATTAAGAATCGCACAGTGGTTTAAAGCTGGAAGGGACGTTAAAAGTCATCAAGCTCAAATCCCCCTGCCATGGACAGCAATGCCTTCACTAGACTGGTTTGCATAAAGTCTCATCCAATCTAACCGTGAACACTTCCAGAGATGGGACATCCACAGCTTTTCTGGGCAACCTTCACCATTGCCTCACCATCTTCACAGTGAAGGATTTATTCTTGATATCTAATCTAAATCTACACTCTTTCAGTTTAAAGCCATTACCCCTTGTCCTGTCACTGCATGTCCTTGTGAGAAGTCCCTCCTTAGGTCTCTTGTAGCCCCTTAACATACTGGATGGTGCTATAAGGTCATCCCAGAGCCTTCTCTTCTCTAGGCTGAAGAATACCAAGTATCTCAGTAACTCTTTCCTTATAGAAGAAGTGTTCTAGCCCTCTAATCAACTTCCCATTATGTTGGATAGCTCTGTTTTCCTTCCTGTGTTTTGTTCTCCAGGCAGTGGTTGCTGCCAATTTTTTTCAGAATGGAAGAAGGTGATGGGGAAAGCTGAGCAGAGCACTGATGTGAAGCTGTGACACTCACACCTTTGGTTGTCCAAGACCTGCATTGTGTGAGAGCAGAGCTGGTGGGTGTCCCTGCAGTGCTGAGACCTCCTCCCTAGCAGGGCCTGGGAGCCTTCAAGGGTCTGTGAGAGGTCACAGCACGAGTTTTGGGGTTTAACCCAAACTCTTATGTGGGAAGTGTGTATCTGGTGAAGATGCTTAATCACATGTTAGGCTACAAAGTGAACATGCATGGGTGATTTCAGCTTTTTGTACTGAATGCTGTGACTGCCCGTTGCTGGACATACCTGTTCTTATTAAACCGAATGCCCACAGCAGACCTGAAAAGAGGGAGCTCTGCTTCCCCAGTCTCCTGATGTGACCAAAGTGTCATCCCCATCCGTCAGCTCTGCCAAAGTTATGTCCACATCTGTCCCGGACTGAGATTTCTGTACTTTTAAAAGAGGAGTAATTCTGCTTTATTGATCCTCACCTTGCTGAATTAACTCATGTTTAAACAATAATTATGCTTTCACCCAGGAGAGGAGACAAAGAGATAAAAGGCTCTGGAAATGAATGTACTTCAGATGCCACATGCCAAGGTTAATTTATTGATAAGCACAGAAGCTCCCATCTCCTCTCTTCCCCACCAACAACAAGCAATTAGCTCCCATCATTCCTCAGCTGAGGAAAAGAGAGATTTTGTTTCATTACTCTTCCTTTCTTTCTTGCTCTCTTAAGCCCTGACGCTAATCTTTTGCAGTCGGTTCTGCTACAAAGCCTCCCGGGGGCTCCAGTTTGTGCATGCCTCATTAGAAATGCTTCTGCAAAGACAAAGCCTGGACCGGCGTTCAAAATGCACAGCAAAGCCATGCAAATTGGCTTTTCAATAAGAAACCATCTGTAGATAGGAAAACCTCTCTCCCCTTCTAGAATTGCCCAGCCTTGTCTGTGTTGCATTTTTTGGCTGACAGGGATGTGACCAGCTCATTTTGGACTCTGCTTCCTCCACATAAGTTAGCCCATGCCAGGGAATGCCACCTGCCTGGCATGCTTAAATTAGGCACTCTGGAGGTGTTCTCTGGATTTGTTGTGTAGGGGATTTTTGTACGTTCACACTGGTCTGTGTGTTTTGTTTGTAGACATCTCTGTAGGTTCTGGTTGTTGTGAAAATGCAGTTGAGTTGAGGTGCCCGGATTCAAGAGGTGTGATCAGGTGGCTTTGTGCATCCAACCTAAGATGGCTCTGCAGGACTGCTGTCTACAAATATACGTTCAGAAGTACATTTGAAATATCTCCTGTCCCCTCCCCTCCCCTCCCACAGTGTCCTTCAGTCATGCATTAAGCAACATGACAAACATCTGTCATTTGTTGTTTTTGCATGCATTCCCCAGGGTGAGTTGTGTGTGCAACAGAGTGATCTGGAATTTTTGTAATTGCCAGGGCACAGGCAATCACTGGGGAAGGCGAGGTCAAAGGGATTAACTGTGTGTGCAGAGTGGCCAGCTGAGAGGCTGGAGATGGTGCCTTTTTCCAGGCTCAGGTTGGGGCCAGTCCTGGAAAAAGCTTTATCTTATTACATAGCACCTTCCTACCTCCCGTGACACCTCTTTTTGCCTCTGGACAAGTTTTGCTCTCAGCACTGGTACTTTATCTCCAAGTGGCTCCTGACAAGGCCTTATTGGTGTTGTCCTCCCCAGGACACCATCCTGTATTCTGCAAGTCTGACCTACATTTCTGCACTGGAGATGAATGGACTTGTGTCTGGCTGCATAAAACTCATGCTTCTGCTGAGAGAAGGCTCGTATATTAACTGCTGTGAACTCTATGTGTAATGGACTCATCCTTTCCATTATATACATCAGCCCTTGTGTCACTGGCAAACTTTGCCAGCAACAGTTTTATGTTGCCTTCAAGATAATTGATAAGACGAGTGATTAGCAATTGGCCAAGAACAGATCCCTGCGGGGCCACACTGGGAACACCCTCCTGCAATGATGATTCCCCATTAACAATTAATTCCGCATTAGCAATTACATTTTTTAATCCTTTCTGTTATAACTCTGGATGCTCTCATTATCCAGCTGGCTGAATGTACCAGCCTTGCTCCAAACTGCAGCCGAATTCAGCAGAACCTGCTTAAATCATTCTGAAGGATGCCATTCAAGGGCAGGCATCTGCTCTTTGCCTCCTCTGCCTTGCTCATTGCTGCTCATAGCTTTGCTAGCCCAGGCTCATGGCCATCCGCTGGAAACTAGCATTGTCCTAGTGGGATTAATGCATCTGCTAGGGGACAATCTGCTGGCCCATCCCATGCTGGCCAGAGGTACAACCTGGCTGTAATTCAAGTTGCCCTCTGATGCCTTTCCAGGAAAGGTCCATCATCTCCACCCCTGAGCATTCATTACTGTGATGATTTTCCCACTGCCTCCCCATCTTCCCTTCCAACCCACAGCTGCAGGGAAGCAGAAGAGACAGCAACCCCACCTGTAGAGACAACCCCACTGCAACCCATTAGACTCTGTTGCACACTGTTAGGGTGCTTAAGAGCTCAGCAAATTCTGGAGTCCCCTTTGTTGCTCTGATCTTCCCTGGTGAAGGTAAGCCTGTCTAAGAAGAAGAACCCCAGACCCAAACAGGCACAAACATCTGTATGCTCCCCTTTCCATTTCTACTCCTCTCTCGGTCCATTAGAACCTGGCTTTACTTTTCTCTTTTTTCCGGCACAAGATGCATCTCCCAAAAGCTTCTCTGTCTGCAAAATAAAAGAAAACAGCAAAAATAGCCCAAGGTCCTGGAACAACTTTTTCTATTACTGGATGTCCCCCTGAGCTCAAGTAGATTTCCTGCCCAGACACAGAGTGAATTACGGCCAAGCTCTAGACAGCTGACCTTGTGGTCAGCCAGAGCACAGGCTTGCTAATAAATGTGGTCAGCCCCTACCACAAACAGCCTATTTTTAGTGCCTGTGCTTTCTTGCCCACTGCCTCATCACTCCACAGGTTCCAGAGCCAAGCATCCCACAGGGGTCCAGCCAGCAATGCAGGATAGCCCTTTCAGGAACCCATCTCAGGCTTGCTCCTCCCTCCTGGGAGCTGGGTAATCAAGAAGGTTCATTTCCACACATTGTCTATTTATTTTGCACTGCAGAAAGTCACTGGTGCACAGTGCAGTGTGGCCTGTCCTGCTGGGACACACTGTGGGAGCATGGCTTATGCCTGTCAGGCAGCTCACAGCTCTTACCTAGGGTCTGTGTTTGAAAAATAGCCACAGGTCAGCAGTAAGATTGATGTCCCGTTGTGCTAAGTGCTGCTGGATGAAGGAGGTGAGATGTTCTTGAAGTGCAAGTGAGGGAGAGAAGAGAAGGACAGGAAGAAAAATAGAGGGACTGGCACACAGGTGAGAGGAAACACAGTTTGATGGTTCAGGGCTTTGAAGTCTTGCTTTTTGCAAATTACCAAAGTTTGTGGACATGGCAAAGAAGCTGCCTGCTTTCCATGTACAGTTCTGTCTGGAGTCACTGGAACTGAATTTGCCACCTTCTGAAAACAGAAGTAGTTGTTTGAAATAGAGCTGATGAAGTTCTGGAGTAAACTGGAGATCTGTCCCGCGTGAGCTATCCAAGAGCTTGGAAGGAAACCTAGCTAGCAATATCTATGGTGCTAACAAAAAAAGGAACCCTTCCCAAAAATAGGTCCTGTGTATTGAAGCAGATTACAAATCTGTGAAAGAATCAAAGACAGAAAAGAAAAAAGAAAACACAGCTTTAGATTGTGGATCTATGAGGCTTTATACAAACGTGTGATCCCACCTATGGTGAGAAGAAACTGCCAGGAGAATCACAGTCTGCCAGGACTCATTAGTTCTGCCCATGTTAAAGAAAAACATGTTCCAGTAGTCTCTTAGGCTTCATTGCACATCAACAGGGGGAGGATGAATGGGATTTGTAGTCCACCCCAATATCTAGAGAAGCTTCAAGTGGAGGATTACTGCTAACACAAGGCAGTGCTGCCACAACTTGTGGGGCAGAGGCAGGAGCTACCAGGCTGTGGCTGTACAGAGGGGGCAGCACTAAATTTGTGGATCATCTGCATGATCCAGAGAGTCCTTGCTATAAATCCTTGTTGAAACCCAGTGCTGATCATGGCCTGCCTGTTGGGAAGAGGCCGGGAGGAAAGGTTTGGATTTCCTTCTTGGCATGGCATTGTCTTGCTGTAGGGAGCAGGAGTATGGCTTCCTCGGCTGACACGTGGTAGTAAATAAACACATTGCCACTGCAGCTGGGAGCCCACAAAGGCTGATAGAAGCCAAAATCTCATTTGCACAGATATTCAGACCTTAGAAAGCTGAGGTTTAGCCCAGCACAGAGGCAATAGCCATGGGCCTTGTTCTTTAAATGAACATTGACTGCTGGGGAAGGGCTGTGTCCTCTCCTAGCACTGAGCTCCTTCTGGTGAGGGAGGAAGGAATCCTCATCCTTTCTTTACGTTCTCAAAGGCTTCCAGAAATGGAAGATCACATAGAACTGTGACAGGTGGGGTGGAAACCTTTAAAGCTTCAGGGTTTTGGCTTCAAATTGCCTCCAAAAGCTCAGAAAGGTCTTATCTTGGAAGTCACATGTGGCCATCCCAGTGAACCAGACATCTTACATTTCAAGAGCAGCCTGCTCCCACCGGCCCACGTGTCCAGCAGAACTTGGACTGAATGTACCACTCATTATTTACCCCATTTGAAGAGTTTCCAGTCTCTAAAGTGCTGGATGGCCTGGGACTGCAAAGCCAATCTCCTGTCAGGCTCAAGGACCAAAAGGTGTCAGCCCCGGGGACAGCTCTGAGCACCACTTGCAGGAGCCCACAACCTCAGCAGTGGGTGTTACAAATCACCCCCAGGGCATGTCACAGTAGCTGTGTGTGGCAGAACCCAGGACCAAAAAGTCAGGAAAGGCTGAGACATTCAGGTCCCGCACATCCATTTGTAGTGTTGGGCATGGAATCACTTGGTGCTGTTTTCAGCCCACCTGTGACATATCTGGGAACAAGCAAAGTCCTGCATAATGGGAGCACAGGCACAGAAGACATTGAGTACAAACGTCATCATATCTGCTTCCTCAGAGAGGATTTTCTAGCGTGGGAACAGAGCAAAGATACCATGAAGCATGTTCAGTAGTGCAGATGCTGGGACACAACATCCACAAATCTCTATTACTTAAGTCCTTGGTGGGGTTAATTTCTCAGAGCAGACACTGTATTTCTGTGGAAAGGGAAATACAAGATTCCTCATCAGGCCAGGAGATGTTGAAGTGTAAAAAATATACAGAAGAACTTGAAAGATGTGAAGTCTGTGCTGTGGATGAAAAGAGCATCTTTTGGGATAAGCAGTCGTGGGCAGCACTAAATGGGGTGGGATCCATGCAGAGAAACCAATATAATTGTGGCATATTAAAAGAGGGAAGAGAAGAAAGATTGAGGAGGGGCTGTGGCAGGCTGTTACAGAGGGGAAAGGCAATGTGTGTCACCTTGTAATGACTGCTCCAGGAAAGCCCATCAGGTGGAGAAGTGAAGTGAAACCACAAGGCAATTGACAGTGATGGAGGCAGGAGAGGTTACAGAAGTATTAGTCCTGTATGAACCACTGATCTCTTGGTGTACAATTTTCTGGAGAAGGCTGCTATCTAGGCTCAGCTGTTAGCAGGTGCTAATTGAAGCTGAGCAGTCTGGAGCCTCATTGCACTGCCTTCCCTTGATCAGAGCCATGCTAAGGAGACTGGTGTTGGGGAAAGGGACTTGTGGGTGTGATCCACAGCATGCGGATAAAACAGCCTTTATCTCTACTTAAGAGACATGAAGAAGGGGATAAAATACTCCCCTTGCACAGTTGCATGCACCTGTGTGCAGGGAGAGTCCCTGGCAAGACACATCCACTTCTCAGTTCAAAATTCCCTATGGATGGGGCAAAACCTCGCCTCAGGGTGCACATAGTAGACAGAAAGGTGTAGTGCCTTTCATCCCAGGTTCAACACACTTGACCTTCCTCACTTTTTTAGTTTGCAAAGCCTGCAGCATTTCTCCCAGAGCAGACCTGTGTTAGCAGATTTAAGTCATCTGCCAGTAGCCAGGCTCTTCTTAGTTATCCATTCTGGAGCCTTGCAGAATAGCCAGAGGTCTACAGAGCTGATGCTAGAAAACATTAACCTGCAAGGCCAGGAGCCATTTCTGCCAGCCAAGAGCTCTGTGATTTTTAGACAGAGGAGAGCTGGCACCATCACACTGAGGAATTAACTGGGATGCATGAGCTAAAGCAGGGCTGCAGTGTGTGGCCTGTCTTGCTTGATTCCTGCTGGATTTTCTAAGGTGTAATGAAGTGTGCCCATATGTGCACAGATTTCTGATGTCCAGGCCTTGGGTGTGCTGCTGAATAACAGCTCTGCTCAAAGAGAGATGGTGGGGAATGGATGCTCTGCTCCTCCAAAGGGCACTTCTGTTCTTTGTAGAAAAGTTCACTCTGAGCTTAGCTGGTCTCTGCTACTCTTACACCTGCTGCCTCCAGGATCCAAACTGAAATAAAACCAAGAAAGTTGATGAGCATCCCTCACAGAGGCAACAGAGCTCCAGAAGGGGATCCGGGTCTCATCCTGTTGTGAGTGGCATGCAGGCAAGCTAACAATAGCATCACCAGCTGAAAATGGGGGTGGCTCAGAGCGTGCACACAGGGGTCCACTGCTGGGAGCTTGTCCTTGTTAGCCCCACATCCATTCATCCATCCAAATGAGGATCTTCTCCAAGCAGGTGGTTGATCTCTGCTCACCATTGTGTTTATGCACAAAACCCCTCCCAGAGGGAGTGTAAATTGAGCCTGGAGTGCTCTCAATGGGATTCTACATCCATGGCCATGAACTTGAGACTACATAGGAGGAGTCACAGAGAGCCTCTGACTACAGCCAAACCACAGGCTCTGGCACGCTGGACTCCACTGAGTTCGTGACTTGCCTGTGCGGTGGTGTGGTAGCTCCAGCTGACTAGATGCTGTGTAAGAGAGACACTGAGGCACATGGGAGAGAGAGTGCGTTAAATCCAGAAACTAATATCTGTCTATGTAGTCCTCTCCTGTGATTTCCCATAGGAAAATAACTGTGAGCCTGGAGAACTGCTACAACCTGTGCCAGCTGCTGGGAAAGCTGGAATGGCTGTGTGCAAGGGGATGAAAATCCAGTGATGTTGCTGAGGAGTGGGAGGAGACTGTTGAGCCTTTCAGGAATTCCTGCTGTTGGGGGGCAGGGGGGCATGTAATATTACATAAGATGAGCCTGGTGGTCATATTCATGGCACAAGTTCCTGTGCTTAGCAGACTTGAAAAGTAGTTTTACCTTTGTGGTAGAAAGCACAGGGTCTTAGATTTTTCCTCCGTGTGAGCGTCCCTCAGTGTGGCATAGTGGAGGGGCAGATCAGGAGCTTGGATTCCCCACTGGTGCCTCCCCACTCTTAGAGCATCACAGAAGTCCTTTGGCAGGGTTAGGCACCATGGCCATAGACTCACCATCTAGCGAGCTCGATTACTATTCCCATGGTTCTCCAGTGAAGTCCATTCACTCTCCTCGGACTCTTCCCTGTCTTCTTTGCTCTCAAGGAGCCTCCCCATCTTTGCCCATTAACACTCGACCCTTGCCTTCTTCTCTCCCAGCATCACATGGCTCATCACTTTGGCCACTAAGACAAAAGGCTTTTCTCCTCCTTGGTTTTGGAGGGTGCTTGTGCTCTGTCTCTGGCCCCACACAAGCACCCTCCTCTTAGCCTTGGTTGGGTGTAAAAGCTGTGTTGGCTCCATGGTTGCTATTGGTGGAGAGCCTTTAGGGATGCCTGCATGATGCCTCACGGCTGATTTACAGCTGCAGCTCACTAGGGTCTGTCCCAGCTCAGACAAGTCCTCCAGCTCTCTGCTCTGACACAGACATGCCTGTCCATCTTTCCTGGTTTGCCAAGAGAGTTTCTGTTGTTTTCAACCCAAGTTGCTGGAGGCTGATCCTCGCTTTTATGGAGTGTGAGCCCTGAATATTCAGGAAGCAACACTGAAGTTGGTGTGACCATGGTTGGCAGGCTCTGGCCCTTAATTAATTAGCATTGATTGTACTTCCAACAGTGGAAGAGGGAGCTGCAGCTCAGGGAAGCAGTGAAGTGTTGCAATATAATCGCTGCAGCTATTTCCACACTGCTAGTTGGTGCTCTTCAAAAGTTACCTAGCTCCTGCACTGGCAGTATGGTAGACAGAAAGGAAAATCCTAGGGGGAATAGCAGGAACCTGGGACTTTGGAAGTTGTCATTTTAAAGGAAATATTGTCAGTATGTCTATGCAGGGTTCAGGTGGGGTTTTTTTGTTTGCTTGGGGTTTTTGTTTGGTTTTGTTGTTGTTGTTGTTTGTTTGGGTTTTTAAAATTTTTGTTTATTTATTTATTTTCTGGTTATTGACATTGCCTTAGCTTGACCTAGCCTTATCAAAGGTGCTGTTCATGTCTTTTGCATGGCAGCAAGGTCAGTTCACCCCTGGGCTACTAAGAAGTGCTGTTTAAGAAGTGGGATGTGCCTTATCTCACAGGAAATTTGGAGCAGGTTGCAGGGTTAGATCAGTCACTTTAGAGTGGAAGTCTCTGCCCCATCGGAGCAATATACCCCGTGGACAGCCCTACGTCTGTGTTAGTGAACCCCCTCACTCTACAATTTGGGCAAGTCTATTCCACTGAGCGCCCTGGGTCCATGGGCTTTTGTATCTGTGACACATTTCTTTCTCCATATATTTACAATTTTATTCTTGGCAGCTCCAGAGAGGTGAGCCTGAGCATCCTTCTGTTGATCTTTGAGAAGGACTTTGGGATGTATACCCAGAAGGAAAATTTCAGCATTCAGGTAGACAGATTTAATCCCATCACATTCTTTATTCTGCCCTAAATCACAGCTCCATAATGAAGAACCTCACAGTGAGAGCCGCCATGAGCGCTCACAGCTCCTTTAATTCTGTTACCTGATGTTGCAGATATGTCTCCTAGTGAATACTGAACCCTCCTGAAAACGTTCAGGGCCTTTAATTTGTGCTGTGGCATGGGGCAGCAGCTCCCAGGCTTGTCCCTGTGCAGCCCATAACCCCACAGCATGCTGGGCTGTGGCTATGTGCTGGGAGCTGGGCCTGTGAGGGCCTTCCTTTCCTACATAACGTGTGCACAGACATCTTGCCAGGATTCTGGAAAAGCAGTGCTAGGGCTGGATGAGGGGTGGGAAGTGCGTGTCAGCAGGCAGAGACCTTCAAGTCAAGCCTGGTAGCAGAAGGAATCAGTGGGTAGGGGCTGTTGGGTGATTTAATTGTATTTTCCATCCTCCAGTGAGTTTGCACCATTTTTCTTAACTTGGTTAGCCCTGAGGAGCTTTTCAGTATAACCAGTCTTTATGGAAGGCTTTTTGCTTTGGTGCCTCAGAGGGAGTCACTGGTGTGAACAGCAGCTGCTCCATAGCCCCACAAGCCATTGCAGCAGTGCCCAAGTGCTGGCATCCTGAGGGCCTTACAGGGTCCCAGATGGATAAAAAGGCACCAGCTGAAATTAATTCAGTCCTTTGTGGTTTTGTATTTTAGCAGGTCAGGAAAGCCTGACCAAACCCTGGTGTCAGTGTACCAGGTGTGATAGAATCACGGGGAAGGAGGAAGCCTAGCTCTGATGAAAACTCTCCTGGGCCAGTCATTTCATCTGCTTTAGGGACTTCATCTCCATGTGTAAGACAGGAAGAACGATGCTCTCTTCATTTGTCTCACTCGGTTGTGTTGTCAGATCCTTTTGATGAGAGCTACATCTTGCTGGGTGCCAGCATGAAGCAGTGGATGACAGGGTGACCATCCCTGGGGGGCTGCAGACGCTGTGACAGGGTGAGTGCTGAGGAAGAACTGCCTCCATCCCCTGTGCTGGAATCCTGTGCTTCCCATGAGGGGCATCTCTATCAGGGAGCAAAGTGCTGGCTGCCAATCTGTCCTGGGCAAAGCTGATGGGTAGAATCCTCAGGGGAGCCATTTTCTGTTGGAAATTAGGTCCTATCAACATCCAAATGTTTTACAAAGTCATAATTCTTTGTCAGGGGAGATAAAAAAGAGATGAAGCATAGGGGAAAGAAAGACTGCAGTTTGTCTTTTTGGTATTTTTCAGAACTGGTTAGATTCTTCACTTTGAATTGATACCCCTTCCCCTAAAAAAAAACAATGTTTTTTAAAGCCTTTTGTGCAACTCAGTGGAGAAGTTTTGAAAAAACACATTAAAACCTTTGGTTTCCCTTCAGAAGGAAGGAGTTTGGGTGTTTTGATGGTTTTTTACCTCTTCAACAGAGAATATTTGTAAATTTGGACTTTTGCCCTGGTGGAGGTAGAGCAGTATTTTCAACTTCATGGCACCCTGAGCCTGCCCTGGCCATGTCAGAGCTGCGGGGGCACTCCAAGCACTGGCTCCTGGAGCAGCTGGGGCATCTCCCATTCCTGCTCCTGTGGCCACTCTCCTGTTGCCGTCTGCAGACACTCTCCCTGGGATGGCAGCAGAGGATGCTCTTATTGCTGTGCCCCTGTTTTCCTATTCATGATCTCAAGCTGAAGGTAAGGGAAGCACAGCTTGCTGCTTGTAGCTGCCTTCCATGCATGTGTGCATAGATTTGCACTGATCTTCTCTCCTTAAGGACTTTCTTGTATTCCCCCTCTCAAAGGCAGTGCATGTGGTTGTTTGCAGGCTTCTGCCTCTAGGCAATTTCCTCCTCCTTATTACTACCCTTCACTCCCTTATCCCTTATCCTCTTCTTCCCTCCTGATGGAGACAGTCTCTCACAGCCGACTCATTTCGGAGATGTTTTTTTCACTGCTGAAGCCAAGATTTTTCTCTCTCCCATTGCACTTTGTCTGGAAATAGGAGGAGGAAGCAGGTTTTGGGTTTGGTTTGGGATTTTTTCTCTGCAATAAATAATTTCTGAATGTTGAAGAGGCAGGAGAGTGAAGCTGGTGTTAGGCTACTTTGAAATACTCCATTTGTTCTGGGAGTCTTTCACCGCCCTCTTCCAGAAAGCCTGCTCTAGTGCTTAATTTTAAAGCAAGTCACAATTATTTTTGTTTTCTTGCTTTACAGAGGAGATTCCTCTATTATTTTGGCTTGTCTAGAGATTTCTATGTGCACCAGATTTTTTTTCCTTGGCTTTTCTTTCCTCTTTGATTTCTTTTCACCGGGGTTAAAAGCCCCAAGTCAGCAAGGTACTTAAACACATGCTCAAAGTTAAGACCTTGCCTAAGTGCGTTGCTGACTTGGAGCCAAAGATATTTTCTCAAGTCCTTTAAAAGCTTCAGAACCTGAATTCAAAACATTTTACAGAAATTCCAGATTTCAAGTATCTTTTATGCTAATAATAGTTGTAATTCAGTACTGCCTTCAGATGACTGGAGCTCTGGACATGGTGAGCTTCTGAATAGTCTTACTTTCAGAAAACATGCTTCCCTAAAATCTTCTGCTTCAAACCCAAGAGCTCTCCAGAGACCAGGGCACACTTACTTGTATTTCAGTCAATGAAACATAACTAGCCTTTTAACTGTTGTTTTGCAGTAAGACACGCATAGCTTTTAAACATTGAAATTTGGGAAGTATACATAATTGGTTCAAGAATGAATGTCTGCTCCTGAACTAACGTTTGTTCATTGTCCCCAGTAGAGGCAATAAAAAAAACCACACCAAACTTAAGGCTCTCTGACATGGCAGGATCAGTAACTGGAGGTTAGGAGATGCTCCCAAAGGCAGACTGGCCTCCCAACAGCAGTGCCTTTGAGAGTTTCATCAGATGGATGGCAACAAAAGTGGTATAGAGAGGGAACGACATGGGTAGACAGGGAGGAAAAGGCTGTTTTGAAGAGGAGGAGAGGGAGGAGAAGAAAAATGTATTTGTAGAGGCAGGGAGGCCGCAAATATCAAATAGAAATTGCAGTATAATTTTTTTTAGGCTCTGCATGATGAAGTCATGAGGGTTCTGCATAATGAGGCCACCAGCCAGTGGGAGCTGCTTCTGAAATGCTCAGCTTCTTAATGAAGAGGATCTTCTTCGCAAGTTTTGGAAAGGATGCTAGACATTGGTGCTTAGGGCACCAAAAAGGGAGTAGGGCCAGGCAGGAACTAGCTCTGTTCACAACCCCTTAAGGAGTGGTATTCTCCCTCCTTTGAAAGCACTCTGTGATGCTGCTGAGAATGGGACCAACCCTGCTGAAAACTCCTGGCTCACTGGCCTCTTCTTAAGCTTCTCATTTCTGAGGTGGTGGGATCTCGTCTGAGGTTCTGCATTGTGCTTTGCAGATAGAATGAACAGGATGTGTACAATCCATGATTCTGTGTTATGTGCATATCTGTTGGACTAATGATCTTCAGAGGTTCCTTCCAACCCAATCCATTCTATGATTCTGTGATCTGCACGAGAAAGCATACAAAGGCTCTGTCTGCCCCAAAGCACTGGGCACTTTCTGTCCCCTGCTCTCTCATGGATCTACTTCTTGCTTCTGGGATCTTCCATGGTGTGTGCAGAGAACCCTCTCTCTCCTGCCTGCTCAGAGACAAATCCAAAAGGCACTGCCACCTTTGATAGCTCTCTGACTGCAGACTAACCTGTAACTACTCACATAGCCTGTGGATTTATGGGGCTCCTGAATAATGCTGACCCCCAAGAGGAGTTCAGAAACCATGTGGGGACCACAGTCCTGCAATCATGACATCCATTGTTCAGATACACTTTCCATCCCTTAATCGGAGACCCAGCCTCATCCAGCCCCAAGCTGGAGCGTGTTTCCAAGCTCTGCTCAACATCTAGGAACTCTGTCCAGGAGTCCTACTGTGTTGTCCATTAGCTATACTCAGCAATTTATTTTGTCTCTGGTGTAAGTAACACTCTTTCAAGTGTGTTATGGGTCTGATATGCACCCATCTTTCCCCCCAGCAGATGCTCTGTGTGATGGGAGGGCTGCTCCTCTGCTGGCTGTGACACAGCCCATCATGTGCCAGTGATCCTTTCCTGGCTTAGCTTAGCTTGACGATCCTTCAGAGTGAAAGGCATCAAATGCAAATGTAGTATCTCATTATTACCAATGCAAACCCCGATGCCTTGTCTTAGTTGTTAATACAGCCCCTGCAGGGGAAAGAAGATCAGTGCCTTATTTTTAATATTGTTTTGAAATCAGCACCGGACTCGAGATATGCATGTGTTACTTGGAGGAGTGATGATGTCTGGGTCAAAAAACCCTCAAACTTGGGAAAATGGTTCTCATTTTATCAGAATCTATTCTTCCTACCCTTTTCACTGTGCTGCCCTGGCAGCAGCTCAGCTCCTCTGCTATTCTGTAGCTGCATGCACAAAGAAAATCTTGGTGTTGTTGCAAGGAGAAGAAATCCCTCTTTGGGGAAGAAACAAGCCCTGGGGTGTAACCTTCAGTGGATGTACAGGTGGAGACAAAAGTAGTGGTTCTTCTATTGTGAACTCCAGGGAATTCCCAGTCCCCCATGTCTTGGTGCTACAGGTTGCACCCCTGTTTTGATTTTTCAGTCCAGCTTCCGTGATGCTTTTGAGTCCTATCCCTGTGTGCAGTGCACTCTGTGCCTCCTTCTTGTGGGGTTGAGCAATAAGGAGGAACATGAACCCCCTGTACCTGTGTTTAAAAAAGCAAGAGGAGTTTTTCCATCCTCAGGCACAGAAGTTCATGTATTAAGTTGTAGCTACCCCAGCTCCAAGCCCAGCTGCTGCCGATCCACCCAGGGCCATGAGCGTTACATCTGTAAGCGACAAGCCACTGGCCTACAGCAGGCAGAACCCAAGCCAACAGACAGACAGAAAGAGCCTGAGGGGCTGAATTTTAGAGCTATTAAATGATTAAATGCAAGGGGAAAAAAAGTTAATTTAGCATCGCGGTTGTGATTTTACACACCCAAGAGCCTGGAAATTGAGAGCTCTGCTTCTCACACAGGGATCGTAACTTGGCACTGCACAGATTGTACAGTATGTAAAATTAGACTGGAGAAATAGTAAATATGCTGCAGGGACCAATACTGTCTTGGCAGAAGGAGGATGGACCGAGTGGGACCCAACAGGTCTTTTACGCCTCTGACTTCTATAATTCTGTGCTAATAAAAAAACATTGTACAATGCCTGATGCTAATCCGCAGCCCTGAGTGGGGTGAAGTGGGAGCTGGGTTGTTATGTGAACACATAGTGGTTGCCCCCGGTGTACCTGAGTGGAGCAAGGCTGTTATTTGAGGGCAGGCATGTGGGCACTGGGGAGGTGTGCACTGTGCACCTGGCTGGAAAGGCAGGTTGAGGTCAGCAGGGAGTGAGGCGCCTGGATGTCTCTATCCAGCTCTACCTCCACCTTCCCCTCCCCAAATCTCATCAAATACAGGTATCTTCACTCTGTTGCTGGATAATAATGTGTTTTTCTTGTGTTTATGGCTCTGATTTTGGCACCTAATTCTGAATTGTATTGATTTCCCCCTAAATGGCATTGAAAAGCCTGATCTAAGCACTCTTTTGTGGCTTAGAGTTATTTGTCCTGTCTGTATGAAAAAGCAGGACCAAAATACAAGCCTCTGATTCACCCATGATGCTAGCAGTGGTCCTTTGGCAGCAAAGGTTGAAGGCTCAAGTGAGCCCAGCTCGGAGGATATTGGAGGAATTTTCCTGCTGTGTGCTGGTTCCCCTTAGTGCCTTTCCCTCTGATGTTCCAACACCTTTCCCTCCACACCACCTCACATGCTGCAGGAGCCCAATGTAGTTGCAGGAAACTGGAGAAGTTGCTGCTTTGCCAAGCAACTGCACTTCCTCAAGATGAGTCATCTCAAGCTGACTCTTTAAGGACGACAAGTGGTAAGGTCCCACCCAGCCTTGCCTTAGGATGAAAACAGTGTCACAGCTCAGCCAATTGCAGCAAGGAGAGCACTTGGAGTCCCAAGGTACTTTGACCAGAAGAACTGGGGCAGACATACAAGTGATGGTCTTAGCAAGACCTTCTGGGAAACAGATCAACACATGAACTCAGGTCCCTTCCTGGGATGCAAGAACAAAGCCTCCTGTGGAAAAGCCTAAAAAGCCAAAATCATCAGCCCAAAAGAATCCAGACCTCTCTGCTGTAGAGCTGCTGAGACAGAAAAGGAGAAGTAGCAGCATCTTCTCCTAGTCCTGGCTTTGTCAACACAACATGATCCATGATAGAGTATGCAAACATCACAGATGGGTGTGCACCAGCATTAGCACCCTCGGGCAGAGCTCAGTCCTACCCTGAAGCCATGAGAAAGGGCAGCTTCTTTGTGGTCTTCTGCCCATGCATGGCTGAGGAAACTCTGTTACAGAGGCAGGATGGATTTGGTTGCTGTTCTCAGTTTTGCTTGCCCCCTGTGACCAGGGTCAAGTTATGCTTGAGGCACTACATCACTGTACAACTCCTACTACTTCCAGCAAGAGCTGGGAATGATGGCATGCAGGAAAACAGGGCTGCCTCTGAAACAGAGTCTTTCTGGCGGGCAACCATGAGCACTGCCAGTGTGGAGCTCTGGGCTGATGTGTTTTGGCAGGTCTAGAGAGCTGCAAGAGAAGCCCTGTCCCAACATGGGGCTGATGAAAAGGCAGCAGTACCAGGACAAGACACAGGGTGCAAGAAGGACACCCTCTGCCCTGGTGAGATCCCACTCAGGCAAGGCCAAAGCTGTTGATCCAGCCAGTCTGGTGACACAAACAGAGAAATGACACTTAAGTTACTTGTCTGCTAAGTCAGCATTCCCCATCCTTCTACTGCGTCTGCCAGCCAGGGCTCCCCGTGGGCTCACTGCTCGAAAGACATGAGGAGCTGCTGCATCCCATGGGCTGAGCCAGTGCTGCAGCAAGGACTTGGCCCTCACTTCTGCTATGAGACTGTGTGTCTTCTGCTTCCAGCCGTGGGTCTGTGTTCTGTGGTTTCCTGCTGGGTTTAACACTGTGTTTTTTCCCCAGGAGGATGCTGATTCTCTGACACTGCACAGCCTTGCTGGCCCCTGTGCATGAGTGATGCAAGTGGCACCATCCTGATGGTGCTGCCATCCTGTCTGCTCCTGTCACCTGGGGCTCGGCCTGGGCAATGGCATGTCAAGCTCATAGCCGTGCAGGCATCACACCTCTCCACTGCTGGACCATCAAGTCCAGGAGGGAGTCTTTGGATTAGATTATCATTTGTGACAATGGAACATGTGATGGTAAAAGTGTCCCTTCATCCTCAGAAAGGCCCAGAAGATGTTGCATTAAGATTCATGGGACAGGCACCAGCCTTGTGCGGCTGAGCAGCTAGAAGGGCCATGAAGGCCCTTGTCACCCCACAATGGATATCCCAGCTGGGTTTGGGGTGCAGCTTTAGAGGGAGGAGAAAGGTAAGGCTGCTGCAGAGCTGGAGCAGAACTTCTGCAGGAGCATCAGGGCTTTGCCAACACCCACAGGAGCATGTTTTGTGGTCACATCCAGGCTGAGGGAAGAGGTTTTCCTGCCCTGGATCCTGCCCTGAGCTGAGCATGTCAGAGGGGTCAAGTCCCTCCTTCACAACACTCATGAAGAAAACCATGGTCTGCTTCCATGGTGTGATTGAGTACAAGTCCTTTAGCACCCATCTGTTATCTCTTAATTAAAGTTTCTTTCTAATTATTTTTTCTTGTCAAGAGCAAAGCTGCTGACTCCAGGGATTTACCAAACTAGAGCAAACAAATGCAGTCTCTGCTTTCTGCAACTCTTCATTAATGGACAAAATTAACTTGGAACAGTCCATATCTTTGGCTACATCGATGACACTTAATTATGCTTGTTTCCTTACAAAGATACATCCAGTTTTAAATCACTTGTGGAAGAAGTGCCTCCTTAAGCATGAAATTTCTTCTCCTTGAAGGAAGATTTCTGCTGGCAAGAAAAGCTGTGCAAAGACCAAGTGCCATCACAGGGAATAGATGTGAGGAGATCACGAGTGAGGTGTGCTTTGGGAAACCCTCTCCATGGCCAGGGGCTGCTTAATCTCAAGAAGGGCAGACCTCAGGAGCTGTCAAGCTACACAGGGGAGTGGAGCCACTAGCATACCTTGGTACAGTTGGTGCTGCTCAGGACAGTGGGCATGGGTCCTGAAGCAAGGGAGAGGCCACGGGATTGTGCTACTACCCTGTCCTATTGCTGGAGAAGGCCAGGAACATCCTCCCACAGAGGCTGGTCAGGTCATATGTCTGTTCTCTTGCCCTTTCCATCCTCTGGGGCTCCCTGCTCATCTCCTGTGGGCTGATTCATCCCATTTATCATGGGAAGTTGTGGGATGAAAGACTCTTCTGGTTTATACGCTTGGAAAGCTCTTGGAATAGCCCTAGCACTGTGTAAATATTAAATGTATAATTTATTCTGTACACAGGCAGGTAATTAGCTGCTGAGACAATTATTTGTGGCTGGTTTCTCAGCTGTGGGAGGGACATATTAAGGCCAATGGGGTGATGTGGAGGCCTTTGTCCAAAGACACATATGTAGTGCTCTGTCTCCCTGTGGAAGTGCTCCATGTCCTGTCAGAGATAGTGGGGTCCTAGCCTTTCTCATTGTGTTGCTTTCACCATCTGCAAAAGAAAGAAAGAGCCAGAGGCTATGGAACCTGCAGAGTTCTTATCCCTCTCCTCAGAAATGCTACAGTGCCTTTCTTTTGCTCACTCTCTGCTTACACAAGCCACAGCCCTGCAGTGCATTCCGGCAGAGTGCTCAGAGGGAATATTTATCCCAGTCCATCTGCAAATCACTTTGACAGCAAAGGATGGTTTTGGCCCTGTGTGTGTCTGCTGGATGTTGTCTTGCTACAGACCCTAGCTGAAAGACCCCCATTAAAGGGCTGTGGTGAGTGCTGGTGCCAGGAATGCAAAAGATCCTTTCCACTTCCTCTGCTTACTGTTCCAGTGACCCCTCAGGCATCTGGCATAGACCCCCAGTGCCATGTCTTTGGCTCCACATGTGCCAGTGCCCAGCAGCATTCCTGCCATGCCTGGCAGCTGCTCATGCTGGCTGGGTGGGAGCCTCAGCTGGAGCAAAGAGGAGGGAGGAGTGGAGATGGATGGTCCCAAGAGGAGTTCTGCTCCTTCCTAGCATGGTGCATTCCAGGGCAGTCCTCACTTTTTGCAGGATTTCCTTGTGCTATTGCCCTTCCAGTTTCAATGTAGGTCAAGATTTCATTAAGGAGGAAAATAAGGATGAGGTTTCTACTGGATTTCCAGCTGGATGGGTTTGGGAAGCGTCAAATATATTTCTATGGACCCCACATCTCAGGTGCTTTGTCTCATCTTCCCTCCACATCTCTCCGCTGGACTGCTGCCTGCTCCCCTGTTGGTCCCTGTTATGATTGCAGGACCTATAAAGCTGCCATTGCTAGTGCAGCAAAGCAGCTCACAGCTCATCTCACCAAGCTGCCCCAGGTTTATTACTCTAAGCTCTGTATGTTTATCCCACAACTAGAAGTTCTGTATGTCTATCTTCCCTCCATGCAATTTTGCAGAGATGTGGGTAAAGCTGTAATTTCTCCCATTATGCATCACCATGGCTCCTTTCTAGATCTGGGACTTCGTGTCATAAGCCATGCTGCACCTGGCAGGTGTGTTGTGCCTGGCAGAGGATGTGGCCCTTAATGGGCTTGGATGCTGAGAGGTATGTTGCTGGTTGGGGTGCTGCATCACAGCC
Organism: Donacobius atricapilla; assembly: GCA_013397315.1. NCBI lineage: Eukaryota > Metazoa > Chordata > Aves > Passeriformes > Mimidae > Donacobius > Donacobius atricapilla. Next base: position 37,251 of record WBMY01018267.1, on the reverse strand, counting down.
TCTCTATGATGACATCACAGCCTTAATTGATCCTCCATGGATGAGGATACTCCTCTTTGTGGGTACCTGTCCCAGTGCTGTGTTACCCTCCAGGAGAATAAATTATCCTCCATGTCCAGCTCAAACCTTCTACCAGGACGCTCATGTCACCAGCTGATATCCATCCCAAAGGACTGGCCCTGCAGGATAGACACCATTGTGGTCATCGATCCCATGGGTTACCACTGACATGGTTACCACGAGTGTGGACAAACCTCCTTTCCCTCCCTGTTCAAGGGAGTTGTGGAGCTCTGGGTGGGCCGGAGGGGCTCCTGCCGATGCCCAGCCTACAGAAAGTGGAGGGTCCCAGTAGAGCTCTGGGACCTCCCCTGCTCTCACCCCTGCTCATCCCTATCCTACAGCAGAGCTGCTGTTCTCAGTGGAAGACAGGCTTCTCCAGCATCCTAGGCGAGCTGTCCCCATGGTGCCCCTTCCCGAATGTGCCCCTTCCCACACATCTGCATATCACTGTCGCCCTGATTTTTTCAGCCTTCTCTTCTGTTTCACAGTTTCGTGTTTTGGGTTCTTTCTCATGCTCTGGTCTGTAAACACAGCTAATGTTATTGTATAGGTTCAAGGTAGTTTACATTCTTTGTCTTAGAGATATGGACAGCTGATGGACAGTTGTTTTGACCAGTGGGATGGGGAGAGGTGTCAACCTTCTGCCCCAATCCCTGGCCTTTGTAGATATACAATATATGGAGTCAGACTTTCAAATTAAGTAAAAGCTTTTAGTTCATACCTTCTGATCAAAGTATAAGTGTGTGTTTGTGTGTGTGTGACAAACTGTGTCATATCACTGTGGTTGGGTGGGACTCCCACACCTGGCATGGGACAAGGGAAGACATGAGGACTTGTTTCTGCTCCAGTAAGACCCTCAGCAAACTCTGTTGGGAGAAATGCCTCTTCTGAAGCTGTGCTTTGGGTTTCTCCTTCATCAGGAACCTGATTTTACTTAAATTATTGCCTTGAAAAAGGGCATTGCTTTCAAAGATCTGTCTTCCAGGAATGACTCCCTCAGCCCTTCTGGATGAATGCCAGTGTGTTTGTACTGTGTTTAAGGAAATAACAAGTGACTTTTTTCCTTCCCAGCTTACTCCTTCTGCCACTAGCTGTGGACAAGCTCTCAGCCACCATCCTGAGGGGCAGAGCTGAGCATCCCAGAGCTTCCCCCCCATCTCAACCCTTCTCTGGGAATAGGCATCAGGCAGGCAGGAGCCAGGCAGTGGTGGCAGGTCCGTGGGTCCATCACTGCACTGAGCCTTTCTCCATGCAGGGCTGGGGGGTGGTGCAACAGTGGGCGTCAGAGCTCCAGTGTCTCTGATAAGCAGAATTCCAAGTGTAAGAACAGGATAGTCAATGGTCGTGTGAGCCAACTGGAAACAGGAAGACAAAACCTCTTTACCTTATGCAATAGAAGAAATTAGAGAACTTGAGTAAAATCCTTGAATTCTTACTGAAACCCTGATAACTGTATTTGTCCATCCACACATGTGCCTAGTCATATGTCTGCCCATCCATTCATCATCCAACCATCCATCTGCGTCCAAAGTCATTCAAATAGCCAACCATCCACACAACACCACTCACATTCCTTGTCCTTCCATACCTCCTTTCCTGCATTCCATCTGTGCCCATCCAGCCTGCTGTCCATCTGTCTGTGGTTACACACATTTGTCTATCCATCCACTATCTTCTTCCACTTCTGCCTGTTTATCTCGTCTTGTTCCAGCTACCTCACCTCACCTCACACAGATGTTTCATCTTAGATGTTCTTCCCTCTTTCTACCTGTCAATACATTCTTCCAACTTTTTTAAGACCCTTGAAATACACTTTTCTGTTCAGCACAGTTTCCCAGAGGTCTCCATCCTTGGCTAGTGTCAGAAATGGTCCTGAGGTATCCCACCAGAAACTTACTCACTACGAACCAGTTTTATTTTGTCCTTAGCACCCCCTTTCCCAGCAGGGATAACATCCCCAAAGTTTCTCTATTCCTGTCAGGAGCAAGTGTCCTGACAGACCATCTGCAGGAGGCCTGAGACCTGCCTGCCAGGCACACCTCCAGAGCCAGCTTTGCAGGTGGGATCAGGATGTGGGCTTAGACACAAGGAGAGGCTGGATCACATCTGTGTGGTCCCACCTATCAGTGGGACCCAGGAGCTGATGTCTGGAAAGGGAGAAAAGAGAGGAGAAGCCTCAGAGGTGCTTCTCCCATCCATCAGCTGCTTGCAATCTCCCAAGGCTCACTGGGAAGCTCAGTGTTTTAGGTCATCTTCTGCTATGAATTCATTTACTTGCTGTTCCCCCCTCCAATGTTGACATCAACAGCATCTGATGGATATAGATTTCTGTAATTTAATCACAATACATGCAAAAAAAAAAATCACTTTCTATTGCTTGTTTTGCTTCCCCTTATTTTATTAGGAGAAAGAGCAAGCAGTCCTTCTCTATTTGTCCTCTTTACATCACTCATCATTGCTAAGGTGTCTGTCACATCTTTACTTGGTTGTCTCCTTTTATGGATGAAGGGTTTGAGTCTACCAAACCATCCTTAAGTGGGATCTGTTTCCAGCCTTAGCTGTTCCTCTTTCCTTCCTCTCCCCTGCTTCCAGTTGTGCTGTGCTCATAACAGCATGGGGCCAGGTTTGTTCATGGCTTTTGAGTTACCATGCTTTCCATTTTGGGTTTGAGTTCTTGGTCACCACTGAGCTGATGTTTTCCAAGATGGGTTTGCATGGAGGCTGTGGCACATTTGAAACCATGAGTGTGTAGGGGAAGCAAGGCTGCATGCATTCCACTGTGCATTAATCAACACAGGGTTACTGCCTGATAGTCTGTACCATGGTGTCCTTCTGCAGCACTTTGGAACCCAGCTGTGATTTGGCTGCCCTGACAGCCTCAGCAGCACTCTGTCTTCTCTCTGCTCTGACCTTACCTGTGAGTTACGAGGGTGTTGGGCAGATCTGATCCAGCTTGGATCTCCCTCAGACTTCAACAGTGACATGTTCTACTGCTACAGTTGACAGCTTGTTTTCACCTTTGGTCTGGTGACTTTAGCTGCTATAAATCCTTGCAAGGACTTTCCCCATGTATCAGGGCTGCTTAGTTTCCTTGGAAGGCACCTTGTCAAAAGTGGTTTTGAAGCCCAGGAGAATTTTGAGAACTGAACCACCCTTGTCTGTGTACAAAGGCTTGATGAAGCCTTGAAGGAACCTCATCCCCATTTCCTCCTGTCCTGCTTCACCCTGTGTCACGCACATGCACTCATGTGGTTTTATCCTTGCCACATGCAGCTCAGCACAGCCAAGTGTAGCAACATGGGAAATATTCAGTTGCTAAGGATCATTAATGAATGTCAGCTCCAGCTCCTGTCCAGAAACCTGAGAAAATTCAATTAGGCAGCTGGTGCCCAATGAGCTGTGTTGCCCCACTCGTGAGCTGCTACATCAAACAGCTCAGCAAGGCATTATGTTATTGTGAAAGAAAAGAAAACCCAGACAGGGAGACAAGCAGCACTGCATGCACCAAGCAGCTGTGCCTTTCCACAGCACAGCATGGTTAGGTTGCAATCCTCCTGCCACTTTCCTGGACAGGGAATTGCAAGAAGAATTACCTGCTTCCCATTGCTGCTAGTAAATACATGGAGTTTGCTGGTGACAAGTCCTGGGGCTTTGTCATCTCTCTGCTGGTAGTTTCTGATACATGTGTTGGGTTTGTGTCAAGTCACCTAGACACAAGACTGGCAATGTCTTGTGTGTCTGGCTGTGCTGTGGGGTGTTCAGCTGGTGAACTGTATATGCAGCCCTGACATGTGTTCACCATAGCAAGGGTGAGAGGAAGCCATCCTGTGGATGGAGGTGGTCCATGATCCTCTGCTATTTGTCATCTGGTCCACTCTAGTCTAAAACAAATCATGGCTGGGGACAGGAGCAGAACTTGGGCTTCCCTGGCCACCAACACAGTGTCAGTCCACACCCCAGTCCTTCTCTTTAATTCCCAGATGGGAAGGTAAGATCTTATTTCCAAGGTGATTTGCTGAGGGGCTCTGAGCTTACCTGCTTTTCTCCTATTCCTTCCACAGACAGCCACATCCAGTATGAGCGGGTAGGTGCAGATGTGACCATGAAATGTGGCTCCATGGACTGGGATGCAGCTGTGACCTGGACAGCCAATGGCACCGACATTGACGAGTCCCACCTGAACGGGTCCTACCTGATCCTGAAGAAAGTTGACCTGTCGAAGAGTGGCCAGTACTCCTGCTATGAGGGCTCTTCCTGGCACCTCAAATACCAGACCTACCTGAGGGTGGGAAGTGAGTACCCCAGCATGTCACATTGAGGGGGACAGTCTCTGATCCCGTATTGACTCCCCTGCTTCCTGCCATGCCAACCCCTCTACTTTCTGTACATAGGGTTATCTGCTGCACACCGCTATATGAGGTCCTCATAGCATACTAATCCCAGCTGGAATCGGCTAATCTGCCCCAAGATTTGGATCAAAGCCAGTAGATTAAATGATGTCTCAGGAATAATTTGAGAAGGGATGTAGCTTCTCCCCCTAGCCCTGTGCCACAACAACCATCTCTGTAGGTGGAAAGAGCTGTCAGAGAGGATTGCATTCAGCAAGAAGCACTGGCTGGGATTACTGCAGTGTGGTTGTTTCAGTAGAGCAGCCAAAAGGTGGTGATCCCTGGTTTTGCAGGATCCTGGGTGCACAGGCATGCTGGAGAACAGCTGCTCATTCCCCAGCATTTTGCGTATCTTTAGCACAGGATGTGCTGATTCCCGGGCCTCAGCGGGAGAGATAAGAGTTGTGCCGCATTTCACATGATGCTGAGAGCTGATAGCCACTGTGTGTTTTGAGGGCTGCTGTGTTTGTACAGCTGATAGCAACTCTGTGTTTTGCAGCACGACGTATGCAACTGGCAGCCATGGGTGTCTGGGAGCAGCAGCTGGCATAGCCAGCTGTGGGACAGTAACTGTGATGCATCACCTGGGAACCCCACCATCTAGGAGTTCCCAGATTTGGAAGACATAGCAGAGCCTTCCTCTGCTCCTCATGTCACCTTCTGCACCTGGCATCAGAGCCAGGATGGTGTTTCCATCCCAGCCCATGCTCCAGGGACAGAGGGTCACAGGAGGGTCTGTGTAATCCCTGAAAATAAGGCATGAGGAGTTCGCTGCACCTAGAGATTTGAATTTTAGAGATGCTCTACAGTGTTCAACTCATTTAAGGTCATGCAGGATGGATCCTGGTGTCTGGGCCAAGGAGAAGGGGTGCTGGAAGGAGCTGGAAGGTGATGTGAGAAGCAGATAAGGGGAAGCAGTCAGCACAGGGCAGGGTTTACACCAATGAACAGATGTGGGGTTTGGGAGCATGGCAGACAAAAAGGCCACTGCCACTGCCTAACAAATGAGTCTGGGGCTTTTTAGCTGCATTATGGTCAGGAAGTGTTCACAGAGCCAGAAAAAGACAGTAGCTGGGTCCAGTGCAGGCAGCAGCCCAAGGAGATTATGCAGCTCCTCTGCTTGGGCATGTGCTCACCAGATCCCGTCTAGGGAGAGGTCCCAGGCTGTGCCAGTGCACAGAGTGAAGCAGGTCTGAAGGAAACAAGGGGAGTGAGGAGAGCTCCACAGCTTCCAGCCACCTCCTCTGCAGCTGTGGCATCGCTGTGATTTTGCAATGGCTCTTCCATCTGCTGAGCACCTCGCTAATAGTAATCCCTGTCAGTCCTCTCAGGGACCCATGCGAATTGCTCAGCGTTAGAGCACAAATCCTGCTGTACCCTATTACTGTGTGTTTGGTGGAGACTCACAGCCCCCTGAGCACTAGGCGCTTGGACCCTGCTGGGGCCACCATCCCCCAGAGAGAGGGTGACAAATAAATAAACAAGTGTCTGGCATTGTTAACACAATTAACCGTGCAAGGAACTAATCAGGTGAGACGCTTTTAGTGCTAATTAATTTAACTGGCTGGATTTTAATTTAATGTTCTCTGTGAGGTTTCTTTTCCCAGCGCTGCACCCCCAGCCTCTGCCTCCCCCACCCCGCCCTAAGTGGCCTGGCGCTGCTGGGAGTGATTGATTCCCTGGAGGTGTGAGGACTTATGCAAAGGAGTGGATTTGGGAGCATTCTAGCAGGGAATGGAGATGAGCTTGGCCATGTAGACGGAGGTGGGTAACTGTGGGAGGTTTGCAGCATGGCCCTGTGGTAGCATCGCTGCTGCAGCTGTGTGCATTGGGAGCCCAAACCTGAGATTTTGGGGATCTTGGACTCATTTTGTTTCAACTGCATGGGAAATTAAATGAAAACAGGCCTGTGCCTGCATTTTTCTCCTTTACTGGGGCAACAAGAAAGATGACTGCAGTGAGAGTGAGGGGTTGGGGCTGCTTGTGGAGAAGTGCTGGGATTCTCATTAAATAAATGATGGTACCTGGAATGTGCTCCCCAGGCAAGACAAGGGTGCTCCTGAGTATACAACACCACAGGAAGGATGTGTAGAGGGAGTAGAGAAGTGCCGAGGACCAGGAAAGACTGTCAATTAGCAAAGCAAACTCTGTCGTGGGGGTCAGCGAGCACAGGGATAAAGGGAGATCTGCCAGGAGTCAAGCTGAGCGAGACCTTGCAGAGGAAATGAAAAGTGGGGGTAGCCATATAAATACAGAGCAAATGAGGAGAGAAGAGCAGAGTTGGTTCTGCAGACAGGTTTCAGGGGAGATTAAAAGTAAGCTTGGCAGAGCCCAATACTAAATGAACCCCACTGGGTCTGAGCAGTAATGCTAAGAGCAACGGCAGCACAGGCTAAGGGAGAGGAGGGAGCATAAAACCTGGAGGTGATCCTCTGTTGTGGAGGCACCTTCAAAGACAACAATGCACTGAAGGCTTGGGAAGCACCTCATCCCCATGTGAGGACATCTGTTCATTAGCAAGGCTCATTAGCAGCTGAGAGGTCAGTGGTGGTACCCAGTGCAACATGTCTCCTGTGCCTGAGTGAAGGAAAAGTCCTCATCAGACATCCTGACCCCACAGCACAGTGGGGCCACATGGTGCACTTGGAAGAGGGAGCAATTAAAGACATAGAGACAAATGGAAAATGGGAAAGAAGTACAGGGGGGGCTTGCCAGGGATATATCACAGCAGATTAACCTGATAGCTCTCTTTGATAATGGAAACGGTTTTCTAAGCCCAGAAATGTGGTCAGTGTAATCTGTCTTGACTTCAATGAAGTATTTGCTATGATGCCACATGGGAAATTATGAGTTAAACCAGAGAAAATGTGGATTAGTATGAGAATTGGAACACAGCTTAGGAAATAGCTACAGGGGATCAGATTGTGCTAAAAGGGGGAGCTCCTGGAAGGGATGGGGAAGCTTCAGCACCATGTTTGGACTGCATTTGGGCCACTCTCTGTTGTGTCATCTGTAATGGCTCTGGCCCACAAGGGCCAGGGGCTTTGGCTGGATATGCCAGTAGCTAAGGAGGAACAAAAGGATATCTAGGATGGGGATTTTATGCTGAAGGGACCAGCATGCTGCATAATGGTGCAGGCACAAGTATGTGAAGGTGTCTCAAAAACGTACTTCAGCAGGTGGGAGGGAAGGCACAAGTAGCTCATCTGGTTCCTGAGAAGTCCACATCATGAGGGATGTGACTGGGAGCCCAGCAGCACCATGCAGAGGCTGGGCTGTCTCACTCGCTGCAGAAATGGAGACACCAGTGCACATATAGTGGGACAGGCTGCATTCAGGAAAGGTGAGAAGGAGGGGCCCCCAGGCTTGTCTCTTGCTTAAGGTCCCAGATCAGCCACCTACAAGGCATGAATCCTCCTCAGCACAAATGGGCCTGGGGGAAGCTGGCACTTCTCCAGCGGAAACCTCTTCCAGGGCACTTTGAGCAGTGACGTGTTGGTCTGCCCCTTTCTTCAGGCAGCTGAGCATGAGATGAAACACAGGAGAGCAACCAGGTGTTTATCTTCAGTGATCACCTGCCCTGCAGTCTGACAGCAGCAGATGCCCGTGTGTGGCCGGAACCATGAGATGGGGCCAGGTCTTTTTACACACCAGGCATCCCTGGCCTGAGCCCAGGGGTGAGCACCAGGAGCAGGGCAGGAGGGATTGCAAGGCTCTAGGCCACAGGAGCATGGTGCCAGGCTCCTGACTGCCCCCACAGGCCACAGCTCTGCATTTGGAAACGCAGCCGGAGGGCCCGGGGGTGGATATAACAAAGACATTGGGAAATAATACACGCTTGAGGTTTGGCACACGGCTCTGTGCGTTACAGAATGTTATAAAAATACTGCTAATGGGCCAGAGAGGAGTGGAAACGTGCGTCGGAAAGGCTGCCAGAAGCCAGAGAGTGCATATGAGAGCAGGGAGGCCTTGTGTGCAAAGAAGGGAGGGCGGGAGGCAGCCAGGGCAGGCACCCTCCTTCTGCTCCCATCCCTCCATCCCTTTCTAATCTGCGTATCTCCATCCCGACCCAGCACCTCTTCCCCTTTGCCCTTCTGTCCTGCTTTGGGGATGCCCAAGCCCTGGTGGACACGCATCGGACCCTCATCATTCAGCCTGCTGCCCAAAAGGGCTGCTGCCTGATGGGATGGAGTGCAAGCAGAGATGGGGTCTGCAGGGGAGAGGAAATACAGCAGAATCCCCTCCAGCAGCAGGGGCACAGATTGGGATGCAGGCAGTGGAGTTGTCTTCCATGTTGCAGTGGTGGCCTGGGGTCTCATAGCCTGGTGCCAGCCCCAGCATTGCCCCATAGGCATTGCTGCCTCCCAGACCATGGATGTGGGAAAGGAACTAAGAGTACAAGCAGTCCCAGGCAGACCTGCTTGCTCTATATCTGCCACTGCAGTGGCTGGCGAGAGAAAGAGGAAAAAACATGTGCTTTGACGGAAAATGACATGGAAAAAACAACCAAATTAACAGAAAAACAAACAAAGCAAACCAGAGAGAGGGAGGGGGTAAGGGACAAATCAACAGGAACCACATGTGAGCAGGGAGGCCAGGAGAGCCTGAGTGTTCTCTGGACTGATTAGCAAGCAATCAAACATCGGCCACTAATAAATAATCAGAGCCTCCCTTTTCTCTGCCTTAGAAGTCTTTGTCCTCCCAGCTGGGCTCCAGCTGCAACCAGAGGGTTGTACTGCAAGTTTGCATCTATTTTTTGTTGTTATTTTTAAAACATTTTTTCCATTTCACCTATCCAAAATAATGAAGCAAAACAAGAAGGTAGTGATCTCTCCACGTAAGATATGCACCTCTGGCTCCATCAGGGCAGGTGTGAGCATCCCATGATGAGCACTGGCTGAACAGTGGAGGAAGGCGGTGCCAGGGATTGGTTTGTGCCCTCCTGTTTCCATGGCTTGGTTGGGTGCAAAAAAAACCACAGAAGAGCACTGATGACGTGCCAGCTTGGGAGCAGAGAAGTTTGGCTGGCTCTGGCAGCCAGTAGTGAAGACATGGCACTTGGATCAGGGTGCCGTCCTGTTTCCATGGCTTGGTTGGGTGCAAAAAAAACCACAGAAGAGCACTGATGACGTGCCAGCTTGGGAGCAGAGAAGTTTGGCTGGCTCTGGCAGCCAGTAGTGAAGACATGGCACTTGGATCAGGGTGCCGTCCTGTTTCCATGGCTTGGTTGGGTGCAAAAAAAACCACAGAAGAGCACTGATGACGTGCCAGCTTGGGAGCAGAGAAGTTTGGCTGGCTCTGGCAGCCAGTAGTGAAGACACGGCACTTGGATCAAGGTGCCTCTGGTCAGGCTGGTGCTCCTGCCTGGATGCTGATGGAGAAGCACAGGCTCAGGGTCAGCGCGTGCAGATAGTTCATTGCTCTTGTCCAGCAATCTGTGATGCAGAGCCTTTTTCTTATTATTATTTTAAAAAACCCTTTTGATTGATTTTTTCCCCTCTGAACTCTTCCAATCCTTTCCCATGGTGAGGTAAACTTAGGCTATTTCAGGAGCAACAAGTTAAACATGACTGCAACCGTCCCCTGGCACCAGGCAGGGAACAGCACCACCCCTTCAATTCATCCATCTCACCCTGCCAATGTGCTTCTGCCCCTTGGGGGTAGTCCTACACAAGCACAACTCCAAGGCTGTGCCCAAGCAATGCTTGAGGGCAGGACTACATTAACATGGACCAAAACTACAGCAAGGGAAGAGCTAATTAATTTAAATGACTGTTGGTATTCCAGAATCAGGAGATGCACACCAGAGCTGTTGGGTTCATTACTGTGGAGGGCTTTTTTCCCCCAGGTGCCTGCACCACTGGGGGCTGGGTAGGTGCACTGGCCCTGGGGTGATTCACAGCCAGGCATCACCCCCTGATTCCTGACTGCCACAGAAAGGGAGTGTCAACAAGCTTGCAGGTATGCTTCATTCATTGAAATTCATCTTTATTTCACAAGGCATGCAGGCTTTCTAATCATTGCCTTCTCACATTGTGCTGTTCATGCATGGCTGGGAAAATTCAGTGGATGAACTGTGCTGCCTGCAACCAGATTTCAAGTCTTGGCCTGGCTGAGAGCTGGAAAGGCATACTGGATAACAGTATGCAAATTACTATCCCAACTCTTTATGGAGAAAGTGGAAAAAAAACCACCCAAAAACTCCAGGACACTCCCAGATGCAATTAGTCCTAATCGAATTAGGATCTGGACTAGAAAAACAAACACATTTGCAGGCAGCCGGCGACCTTTCCACCCTGCTCAGTGGGCTGCAGGCTGCGTGCTGCAGCAGGAAGGGCTGAATGACGCCGTGCCCCATGGCCCACGTGTGCACACACCCACGCTCACACCCGCACTCGCACCCGTGCCCACTGCTCCTCTCCTCCTTCCCCTCGTCGGGCTGGGCAGCCAGCCCAGCTGCAGCATAGCAGAGTGATGCTTCCTTGGCTCGCTATGTAAAACATGATAATCTGGGGCAGCCGGTGTCAGAAACAATAAAAATATCCCCTCTCCCATCCTTACGGCTCGCCACTTCCTGAGGGGGAGTTGGGGACACCAAGGAGCACGCAGTGGTGGGGCCAGGAGAGCATCATGGAGCATTTATGAGTAGCTATGGCTCAGGACAACAGCACCAGCAGCTCTGCCCCAGCCTTGCCAATTCTATCTGAGGGAAGAGCATGCCCAGCAGGTGGCCAATGCATGCAGTATCCCATTCCCATGTCCTGTCCCCACTGGTACGTGAAGGGATGTGGCCCCACCCTTCACCCTCCCCTTCACCCTCGTGACCGATGAGCTCATGCCATGCTGAGTGCTTTGAAGAGCTCATGGCTCCACTGGAGTCATGGCAGGAGCATCATGTGGTATGAGGGCACTGAGAAGGGGAGAAGGTGGTCACTCTTTTGCCGTCTTCCTTCAGTGACAAGAGTTCTAGGGTTGTCGGTGACAAGCCAGAGCCAGGGATGGAGTGTCTATCAGAGAGAGGCTGCTTAAGATGCAAGAACCCTCAGTGAATGTAAGATCCTAAGCTTTGGATGTCCATGTGAAATGAGCCCAGAGGCTCCCTGTGTATCCTGTCCTGCAGCTATGCAGGGAATAAGATCATGGGTAGGGCCAAGAGGGAGCCTAGCTCCAGCTGCTGGGCTGGAGGGGAAAGGGCAAAGGGACTTTGGGGCTTGGGAGCTTTTTGGAAAACCCTCCCCATCCTTGCCTAGCACAAATATCAAGCATTGCATGCAGTACCAACATCACATGTCCCAGGTGAATGGCAGCACAGCCTACTTCTGCTCTCCTGAGATATTGTTTATCCTGCCCAACATGGCAAAAACATCTCTGTAATTAAAGAATCCCAAGTCCCATCTAAACAGTTTCCCACAATCCTTGTTCTGCAGTGCCAGGAGTTAGGAATGTGTAGGGCTGAGAAAACAAACCCTCCTCCTTGGCTGGGGGATGGTGGTCATAGGTGGGGACCATGACTGGTGTGGGGACTTGAGGGGACACACACTGGTTCTCTGTTTGCACTGTTCTGTGCTCCAGGAAGGATTTTATCTGAGCTCCTCCTAAGTGTCCCTTGTCAAAATATTTGGTGCAAGCTTCCTGCCACCCACCAGCAACATGTCCCCAGCTTGCAGGGTTCCAAGAGGGGAGGAACAGGCCAGGATACAGTCACCTCCTGTCAGTGCAGCTATGGGGCAAGGAGCAAAGGAGTTGATGCTCCAAGTGTGAATGCTGCTTTCCTTTCTCCACCACAGCTCCAAAGGGCTGCAGTACTTAAATAAGATCATTGTTTGCTTCCCAGAAGGTGCTGAAAGAAGAAACCCCACCAATGTCACCAGCACAGGGTATAACGCTTGCCTGTCACTGCCCACACATGCCCATGTTTGCAGGTACCCTAGCCAGGTAGTGTCACCAGGAATGGTAGACCCCACAGTGGAGAACCTTTGTGTCCACATCCCTCCTGTCTGAAGAAGAGATGGCAGGCAGCAGCAAATTCTCATTTTTTCCCAGTATCTAGAGCTCTTCCATCTCTCTCCGAAACTTCTAGTAGTGGCTGAGAACAGCAGTGGGGCCCAGGCACACAGTGAGATGCCAGCCAAGGGCTCAGCAGGGTCAGGGCAAGGTCCAGGGTACTTCAGCGTGAAAGACATTGTCATTAGCTGTGGTTTCCTGAGCTGCTGCATCTGCTGTAAATAATTTAGCAGACTAAATGTGTGCTAACAGCAGGTCAGGACAGGGAGCAGAGGAGAAGGAGTAGAGCTTTGGGCCTGGAAAGCAGGGAAGGGCACCAGGATAAAGTGAGATTATTTTCCTCCTGTTAGCAGGACAGGGTGGTGTCTCCCCTCCGGAAAAGGAGTCAGAGGGTTCCCATGCCCGATGGGTCCCTTTCCTCTCCAGTCCCTTCCTGAGCTGTCAGCATCAGTACCAGAGACAACTGAAGGACAATTTCCAGTTGCTCTTGCTCCAAGCACTTTAATGCTGTTTAAACAATTACGCAGTTGATAAATTTTGACAAGAAGAGATAGAAATAGCCTGGGAGAGCCATACAGTAGAAATGCTCTAAACAGATGTCCCTTTTCTCCCCATCCTGTGCTCCCTGGGGGTCTTTATCGTTTGCTGCCAGCTGAACAAGGCAGTGTTCGCATGAGTTAGGATGGTGGGGAGGGGGAGCAAAATGCCTTATTAAAATGGTTTATGATACCATCCCTGGGGTGACGGCTGCTTGTTTTCTCCTCAGGATGGTCTTCTCTGCACTGACAGTAGCCATACAGAGCCTGCTGAGCACGGCTAACATCAGGCTGTGTGCCCCTCTCTCCACCAGCTCACAGGGTACCAGCCTGGGCAGCCTGGCTGCTGATGATGCCAGGGAGGGAGAGGGGTGTTTGCCAAAAGCAAGTGAGCAATGACTAGCTGATGTGCCAAGCAGCATGGGGAAATCTGGTCTTGCTCTGGGGACATGAAGAGCAGAGTCCAGCAGTGTGTGCACTGAACCTTGTGTTAGCAGGGACCAGCAGTGGCTCTCTAGTGCTGCAGTATGCACCAAGTGGCAGATGTGGAGGACAGAGGGATCACAAAACCATGACTGGACTAGAGTCAGGTTCACAGGGAAACTCAGTGTCCTGTGTGGCTGATTTTGGATGGAGGATGAGGAGGTGGATCCTCTGGAGGTTCACCTCTGGAGGACAGGAGATCACTCAGTGGGTCTATACCAGGAAACCATGAGGAGGTTTGGAGCTGTAGCTCAGACCTTGGTGCTGCATTTTTGCTCGTGTTGGGCTGTCTTGTCTTGAGCATTCCCAGCCCTGGATGTTTTTTCTTCCCACAGCTGGACAGTGGGAGTAGCTTTGTACTGACCACACCCCAACTCTGCACATTCCATGAACAGCAGCCTTGCATGTCATGGCTTGTCACATGTCATGGATGCATCATGTCCTCTTGGTCAGGGAAGAAGGCAGAGGGCTGCAAGCAGCTCTCCACCCTGTGGCTGCTTTCTGGATGCTGTGTGACCTGTGTTAGTCTGAGCCAGTGCCTGCTGCCAGCAGGCTGGAGCCAGGGATCTGTGAAGTATCTTTTTGTATGGTGGATGAGCTAGAACTTGACATATTTTGATTTCTTTGCAATTGATGTGGTGCCATTCACTTTTTCAGGGAAATAATAGTGTAGCCCTCCAATGCAGAGTTCATCCCTGCTCTCCTTGTAGGGACTCAAGCTGCTTCCCCTTCCCTCTGTGTCTGACTTCCTTGAGTTGCCAGCCAGGTGCAGCTGCCCTCTGAAAAGGCCCTTTGGCCTCACCAGCCTCTTCCTCTTCTTTCTGTCTCACCCTCACTGAAACCCAGGGACATGGATTCCAGTGCTGCACTGGGGACACAGGGAAGCCTGTGCCACCTCTCATTCCTCCCGCAGCTTGGTGGTAAACAGGGATATCAGTGCCTAAACGAAAAGGCAGGAGAAATTAAGACACAGACTGGGGAAGAATTTTCTGAAGCCACAGAATCGGGCATAAAAGCCTGTGTGTTGATTCTGTGCCATCCTCACCATACAAGGCTTCCCAAATGGGGTGTGTTGGTTAGGACAGCCCCAATGCCAGGACTCCCACCCACTGCAGCCCACCCCAGGGACTCTGACCACACAGGTCTGCATGTTTCTGCACTACACCATGGAGTGGGACAGCTCCCAGGCATCCAGCCTGGACATGTCACCCATGAGCAACCTCCCCTTTCTGCCACAGCCTTCATCATCCAACCCTTCCTCCCATTTCTCCTCCCTCCCGTAGCCAGCATGTGGGTTTGCCTGTTTATTCTGCTCACAAAGTCATGAATTCTAGGGAGAAGGGAATTCCCCTATCTCCAGCTGACCTGAAGCATTGGACTTAAGTGGCCAGATAAGGTCCAAAATCAGAAACTCCTTCCTGGAGCTTGGAGCATGGAAGGAGGAGCTGGTACTGTGGGCACCCCTGCTGTTAACATCAGTGCAAAGCAAGTGTGATTATGCTCCTGGGTTGCTCCGTGCAAAAGCACCAGGTTGTTCCTTGCTGCAAATGTCAGTGGTGATACACAGCCTTTGCAAACCCTCCCTTGCTGCACTGGAGCAGCATAACCACACCAACAATGCAACCATTTCCTCCAAAGGCTCAGGAAGGGAAGCACCCCTCACTTTTTTAGCTGCCAAAGCAGCTTTCATGAACGTGATTTTTGCCATGGTGGCGTGAGGGCTGCTATGTCAGCCCATGGAGGGTTTTGTCCAGAAGTGGAAAAGAGCAGTGGGCTTTTTCATGGGCATTAAAAAGCTCATAAAGCTCCTGTGAGACATAGTCATTGCAGGCATCATTTTGCACTCCCTTCTCCCACTTCCCTGTCTCTCGGCAAAACTCAGGGATAATTCCCACTTGGAGTGAGCAGAGCAGCTCCCCAGGAACAGTGGCAGCATGAGGCCTGTGCTGCCACACACTTCCAGGGCTTAATTATGACCAACAAAAGCAAAATGCCAGAGAGGACAGAAGACAGCTCCTGCAGGAGGGTGCCAGGATGGAGGTGCCCCAAACTATGAGTTTATGTTGGGACAGGCTGGCCAAAAAGGGGACTCTTGGATCCAAGACCGAGCCAACTCTGCCAACTGCTGCATATGTACAAAGACAATATTAGATCTTTGCATAGTTCCCGTGATGTTATCAAAGAAGTGATTTGAGAAGGACCCTGGGAAAGCAGGAGTAAAGAAGGATTTGAAGGGAACAGGGGGAACTGCCAAAAGGAGAAAGACTTAAAATAGTCTGTTCAGTGACTTCAAGGGAAGCTGTAGAGATGCCTTGACTCCTTTTGGTAATTACCTCCAAGCAGAGAAGATACTGGGTACTAACCCAGCAAGCAAAGGCATAACTAGAGCCAATAACTGGAAGCTGAGCCACAACCACATTTGAATTAGAAATGAGGCTCATATTTTTAATAGAAAAAATGATTAAGCATCGGAACAAACTGCCAAAAGCCATGTCGACTCCTCTGTTGCTTGTTATCTGCAGAGCAAGGCTGGCTGCCTTGCTGAAAGATGGTTCTGTCAAACACAAGTTATTGGGCTCAATAGAGGGGTAATGGAGGGATGTAATGGTCTGTGCAACCTAGGAGGTCAGGTAAGATGAACTAATTTTCTCTCATGGCCTTCAAGTCAGTGACTTAAGGAGGGTGCATATCCCTGTCTTGCAGATTTAGCTTTGTGGTTGCTGTTTCTTTTATTGGATAATGTGGCTCAGGTGTTCAGTGATGCAGATCAGGGCTTCAAGGAAAAACCTACAGAACAGGAGGATGTGGGGTGCTCGAAGGATGCTGCATATCCCCACTTAGGATGCTCCTCACCTTGCTCCATCCCAGCTCCAGGATGTCTTGGCTTTTTGTGTGTCCTGCTCCTGGCTGGGAGGAGACAGATGTTGCCTCAGTGCTGGGGTGTCTGCAAGGCACAGGGCAAGGCAGGAAAAGATAATGGGACAAAATGGGACAAGATGGCTTGGGTCTGAGAAAGAGAAGGAAGAGAGATAGGATGGAGATACTCTTGTAAGCATTAGCATGAAGGACAGAAAGCTCTCATAGCCCTCCTTCGAGGGAGGATTGACAGAGAGCTTTTGATGAGGAGCCGAATGGAGATAATATGCCATCAAACAGCACAAACCCTGCCTCCAGCATGCAGACAGGAGCTTGGCATAGCACGCTTGGAAGCACTTACCTTCCTTAATGGCTGGGCAGAGCCTCCCAGGCCACCCCATTATGAGCTGCCTCCCCAGGCGAGCTGGCACAAAAGCCTTGGCCAGCCCAGGGACAGTAGTGCCACAAAGCCAGTGATACTCCAGCCCCAACAATCCCAGCCCCTCCAAGTGAGTGTAAGTCAGACCCTGAGAGTACAGTGGGCTGGCACACAAGTTTGGGGTCAGACCTGGTTAGTTTGTCTCTTTTTTAACTTGCTCCCTCTGGGAGCAGGAAAAGCCTTGCATCAGTCAGAGGAGGCCATGCACCCATGCATGTCACAGTGCTGGCATTGCTTACAGGGCCACTACCCTGGGCAGGAGCAACTGGTGGCCCAGGGTAGCAAAAGGGCTGTGGTGCGCTTGCAACTGCAGTTTCAGGGTGATGTTGCCTGTGGGCAAAGCAGCACTCACTCTCACTCCCCCAGGCTTCCCACCAGCACCCTGCAAGCAGCAGGCACAGCTAAGCTTATCCTGGGTGGGCAGCCCAACGGAGACACAAGAGGAGGGGGAATGCAGCCCCAGCACAGGGCTCCTGCTGAGCAGCTTCTTTGCCACGAAGGAACAACATGCCAGCAGCTGCTGCCAAACACAATCCAGGGCAGGTATCAGCAGGAGGAGCTGGCTCGTGCTAGGAGGGGGCCAAGTCATGTTCACCTACCACCCTGACGGTGCTCCCTGCTTTGCATGAAAGAGGCACTTTGATTGCTGACATCTGTAGGCAATCAGATAAGAATTAGAGTTATTCCTCTAGGCGTAAATGCTATTTCTAATCTCATAATCCCTTAATATTGTTCTCACCAGGATGTGACTGGTGCTAATCCCTGAGAGTTTGTTCTAGAGCACATTTCAGGAAAGCCAGGGAGGTGCAGGAGGAGGGGTTTCCCACCTTCCCTCTCTTCACCTGCACCTAGAATCCCTTCCGGGAGCAAAGCAGGCAGGGACAGCAGGTCAGGCTGCAGTCCCTCTTGCCAGGTGGAGGATGCTCACACTAGGATAGGGGCATTTCAAAGCCCTTTCACCGCTGCTGCAAAGAGCCCCTGCAGCTCTTCCTGCGCCTATATCACTGCTCCAGGATTATCTCTTGGCTGATCAGCTCTGTGGCACCAGCAGTAGACTCCTGCCTTGTTTAGCCACTTGGCTGCTTTCCAAAACCAAATACTGATCCCTGAGGAGGACCTGGGGCCTCTATTTCTGATCTGAAGAGGTACAGTGAGGGAAACACCCAACACCTGCAGGGCTGCAAAGTCCAAGGTTCCCATCGAGGTGAGGGTAATAAGTGTTTTGTAAGGACCTGGGCTGCCTTTGACCCTAATTTTGCATCCTCTTTGGGACATTGTAGGGAGAATCATGTGGATTGCTCCTTCCCCCTTGTCCTGACATTGGTGTACTGGATACAGATGTACCTCTCTTCAGCAACCCACAGTGGCCTTCCATACTGGCCACTTTGCAGACACAGTCAAGGGGGAAAGTGAGCTGAAAATCTCTCACCATCTACTATTAGAACAGGCAGGGATTCCTATTTCTCTTGTCCCTACTTCATCTTCCTTTCTGCAGCCCAGCCCAGCTGTGTGTGGCATCTCGATTGGTACTGAACCATTCCAGGGGCTTGCACACCACTCCCAGCAGGAGCTGGGATGAACTTCAGCTTGAGTGATATTATGCTCCCCTGCTGCCTTCAGCCAAGAGCATCCCACCATGGTGCAGAGATGGAAATCATGCTCTGGGCACCAGTCCATCCCAACAGATGGTAAGGGGCCAAGATAGCGTTGTCTCAAGGAAACAGTTTTTAGTTTAGAGGGCCTGGTGTGTGCAGACACACACAGGTCTATGCCTTTCCTGTCTCCTGGGTTCCTTTGCTTTTACAGCAGCTGTTACTTCTGCCACTTCAAGCCTTTCCCTGCTTTTATTCTGCAGACATTCTGGGCTTCATCCTGGTGAGGTGAAGGTGTTGGAGATGGCTTGACAGCAGTAAATACCCAGCAAGTCTGTGCCTGTTAGTGAAGTTTGGAGAGCCTCATGTTGGTAACAACATGCCCATGGCATGGGCATGCAGCAGGACAGGAGATGTGCAAAGAGGCACATTCCCTAGGGAAGCGTGCCCATCATTGTGTCCTCCACACTCCTCTCACACCATCCTATCCCCCAACAACCTTCCCATCAACTTTGCTGAAACCTGTCCATCATTGCCTTGCAGCTCTGTGCAATTTGTTACTATAACTACGTTTTTCCATGCAGGGAGAACTCAGATCTCTGTTGGGGTGAGGTCTCCCTCTCATTCTTCATGGCTGGAAGGGAAGGACAGGGATTCACCTGGAGGCCAGGCACTGAAGACTGTGCCATGGAATACTGTGGTTGCAGGACTCAGGACAGAGTGGTGTGATGGTGCAACCTGTCTGGGAGTGCCTTAGTGTCTTGAAAACACTGAAACTCTGAAAAATCCCTGGGAAGAGAGGGAGGGATGTTGCAGGTTTGTAGTGAGTCAGCCTAAAATTGCAGTGTACATCCCTCTTGCTCTCTGAAGGGTGGCAACTGGAGAATAAACTAGCAGGAGCCCTCATTGCACTGCAAGATGCTAATCTTTGGGTTCCTAAGTGGTTTCCCCAGAAAGAAGAAATGAATGGGATTTGCAATTCACTGGCAACTTCGGAAAAATGCCCTGTAAATCAGAGCCCAAAGAAAATTTTTGTTGTATATTGTTAGAGAGTTAAGCACTTGTGTTCAAGATTTTGCTCATTTTATTTTGGTTTGATGAGATTTTTAATTAAATCAGAAGGACCTCCAAAAGGAAAAGCCCTGAAAAGCCAACTGTTAATTTAAAATCACTAGAAGCAAAAAAAACCCCTGCTGTTGTTGTTCTGTTTCTGTTGAGAACAGACTGCAAAGCAGCCACAGATGTCTGAAAGCCTTTGGCATAGCCAGATCAGTGGTGGTCCCCTGGGCAAGATGCTGGTAGGACAGTTTGCTTTGTATCCATTTGGGTTGTCCCTTGGTGCAAACTGGCCCTGCTGGGGAGGGGGTGAGTCCATGGCCACGGGTGGGTGAGCAAATGCTGTTCTGAGCAGCTTGGGGCTGGTATGGGTGCAGAGAAAGAGCTTACCAAACCCCGAGACACGAGGGTGGGAAGGACACCTGTAGCTGTGTCCAGTGAACCTCTGCCTGTTTCCATACTTCCCATTCCTGGGTTGTCTCTCTCTGTGCAAGACTACCATCATTCTGCCCAGAATCTGGCCTTGCCCTGTGTCAGATTGTAATGGGTTAAAATTCACAACCGGGCAGAAACACCAAAAATGTAGTGATCATCACATTCGCCAAATTTGTTTTGTGAAACGTAGTGTGGGGATCTAACTTTCATTTTTAGTGGAATAGGATTAAAAGAAAGGCAAAACAGGCTCAACTTAAAAATAGAAACAGTTAGATTTATTAACATACACTAAAGGGTAAACAAAAAAAAAACAACAACCATGAAACCTTTTTAAAGTCACCCCCCTCCTCCCTAGCAACAATCTACTTTTCCACGAAACAATGCAAAGAGACAAAACATCAGAACTCTTAAGTCAGTAGCACTTAATAAAATAGTCTTTCATTCAGTCTTTTGAGAGAGACAAGTCCCTCCTGATTCTTCTGGTAACTTTCCACAAGAGACACAGTCTGTTTGTGGCTTCCAGTTCCCACAAACGCAGCCCACCCAACAAAATCCGCATCTGTGAGGTTCCCAATGTAGCCTTTCCTATGGCTGTATATGGGCTGTGGACTTAAACATGGGGTTTTACCTTTTAAAGATGCACATCTTCACAATAAAGGACTTCTTATTCTTCACTGGTGACAAGGCTTCAAGACATCTCAATAGGATCACTGCATCAATTTCTAATTCAACNGGGCCATCTCCCTCGGCGGAGTTTGCGATGCTGGCTCTCGCTCTCCTCCCCCGGCCGCCGGCAGCTGCCGAGGTTCAGAGACCTGGCCCGGCTTGGCTCAGCTCCCACAGGGCTGGCCCTGGCCCGGCTGCCCTGACCCAGCCGGGACGTTACCTTATGGCCGGGTCCGTGGAAAGGGAAGGAATCTCCCAAGATTCCTGTATTTAAGCTGTGTGTCCCCAGGGGTGTACACTTTTTACCTGATTGGCCAACTTGGCTGTCAGTTCCAAAGCATATCACCGATTGGTTTTTTTACCATTCATGCCAAACCAATACACAAATCTTGGACATAGAGTCCTTGAGATCAAGTAGACATCCTAACTTTGCCTAATTAGGGCATCCAGATCTGCAGAGGGAGGGCAGTGACAGCATTCCCTGGACTCTGATGACCTCAAGAAGTGGATTGTGTCTGTGTTATCTCCCTTCCATGAGCAGCCCAGTCTTTGTCTCTTAAAACTTGTTTAAATCAGCCCTTTTTCTCCTTGGGGCTGGGATAACATTGTTGTTCACAGATGAAGGTCCTCCTGCCTCCATGGAAATCATCCAGGGCTGTACCTGGAAAAGCAGATAATTAAAGTCAGGCCCTTGCTTTTCCCCCATCGAGCAGATGCAGCATGATGCCAGTCCTACAGAGACTTTATTTGGGGCAGGGGCAGAAATTTCAGTCTTGAACTTCCCCATAGCAGCTGCTTTATGTCCTCTGAACCAAAGACCTGCTCCCCCTATCCAGCCATGCCTCGCTTGCTTATCATTTCCAATCCTATCAGAAACAAAACTGCTGCTGCTTAATGCTTCATTACAGGCTGTTATGTGTCTCCTGCACTGCCCAGGAGAGCAGCAAGGAGGGTTCTGACTCCATTTAATAACTGTTTCATGGTTCCTAATTGACAGATAAAAATGCTACTAACTCAGTTTCATCGAACATAAACCATGGGGAGGAGCAGCGGTGCCCTTCTGGAGCCAGGGTGGCAGCACGAATTTTGATCCATTATTTTGACATGGGAAATCCATAATATGCCAATCTGCCCTCACAATGACGGGTTTAAGCCTCACTTTTTCCCCCTGTTGGTTTTGGCTTTTGCAGGCTGGGAGAAGCTGTTGGGGAGGGGTTTAGGGAAGGGTGGCCAGGGAAGACAGAGGAAGTGAGATGGTGGCTGGTGCTTTGTTCTGAGGCGCCTTTCCCACAAGGGGCTGCAGCACCCCTGGCATAGTTCTTGGCAGCAAGGATTGGCTTTGCAGCATGCCCCCAGCATGGGGGATCCGTGTCTGCTCACCTCAGGACTGTGCCTCACCTTGGCAGGTCCCCGGCCCCCGGTCTGTCACACTGTGGTTGTTAGGCTGAGCCAGACTTGTACGTGGGGAAGATTCACCAAGACTTTCAGCTCTGGTAGAAAAAGACTTACACGTGCTCAGATGAAATAGGTAAAGATTTATTATTGTAATTTGGAGATGCTGGTAAATCAAGGTGGTTTTTTGTGCCCTGTGTGGTGAGCAGGATTGTGTCATTCCCTGGAGCATTCCCCTCTCTCTTTTTGCTGGTATAAGTGACCAAGTGACCCAGAGTTCTTCCATGTTCTGCACTGAGAAACTCCACACGGAGAAACCCCTGCTGTCTCCAGGAACAGTAATGATAAATGTTGGGATTCAAAAGCCACATGCTGGACCTGAAACCTGCTTTTCAAATAATTTGGGATTTGCCTTATCAGATCCCACATGGAGCTGGACACTTTAAAAAGGTCTTTGGAAATGAGATTTTTCAGGGGTTTCTCCTCTCATCACAATGACTGGAAGCTTGAATACCAGCTGGGAGTCCCATAGGTATTTGTCACTGCTGCTGGGGTTGAATTGCACCCAGGGTGGGAGCAGCCTCACTCCTAGGAGGCACGGGCAGAGGTGGAGTTGCAGAGAAGTGTTGAGGGTTCATAGCTCTGTGCAGAGCAAAGCAAAGCTGATGGCCACTGAAGGCATGCTGAGAGGATGAGAGGTTATTAGTAGTGAGCGCTTCAGGGATAACACGGAAGATATTGATTTAAATAAAAACCACCATAACAGCAGCTCTAACAGTACCCTGTGGGTCACTTGGAGGAGAATCAGAGGGAGTAGAGCTCCAGTCCTGGCACACTCGGAGCATTTCCTGGCTGGAAATATCAAGCTGGAGAGAGCCGGGACTGCTGCCTGTGCTTGTGGGCAGGAAGAGGGACAGGGAAGCAGGCACTGTGCCAGGGTGTGCAGCACACACTGGGATGCCTAAAGAACATCACTGTAGTGAGGTGACAAGGCTGGACCCACCGTGATCCACAAGGGGACATTGTACTGTGTGCTGCTCTGCTGGGAGCCACAGTGCCAGGACATGGATATCCATGATCTCGGCCAGTTGCACAGCCCCCGTGGAGATAAGATTCCCATGGTGTGAGTCAGCTGCATTCCTCCCCAGGGTCAGGGAGCTGTGCTGGGCTTCAGTGGCCTCGGCTGTCTCCTGCCCTCAACGCTTGCAGTGATTAACTGCTCTGGGGATGCTCGGTTTGGGTGGACAACACAAAGGCTAAGGGTCTCAGGTCAGCTGGGGACAGCTTCAACTGCTCATCCATGGGAGAGGAGCAAAGCAGTTTCTTGGCGACCCTTCATATCAGGAGTGCTTTTATCAATGGGGAGTGAAGGGGTGATAAAATGCTACCCTCTCCATAGACAGCTAATCCATTGGTATGGATTTGTCGTTAGGGAATCTTGCAGGCCCACCCAGTCCCTTGTAGCTAGCTGTAACTCTCCTGCCATGGGTACAGCCACCTGCAACACCCGCTGCCCCTATCACGATACGGAGCCATGTCATGATGGGCTATCAGCAAACAGAGACGTGATGCAAGATAACAGCCAAGCTGCTGAAATAGAGAAGGTCTCAGCACAGAACAGAAGGGTTTCTCCACTCCAGTGATTTTTGTAGGTGGAGTTTTTAGTGTGTTTCCTCCTAATCAGCATGCTTCCATGAGAATTGGGCATTTTGCTGAGGAAACCTCCCATGCCCTTCAGCTTTCCCATGGAATATGGGCAGACCATCAGCTGGACCTGCTGCACGGACAGCACGGGCTGCACCAAGGTGGATCCGCATTACCAGATCTCTTGTCACTTCCTGCTAAAGGGAACTAAAACCACATGGAGCAGCCCCCTCCCTCTGGGACAACACAGCTTCCTTCAAGCCAGCTTGCAGCCCAATTCTGGCATTGAGCAGGCAGTGTAAGGGTCAATCCAGTGCATTCATGCATTACAGTCAGTGAATGGAAGCACCCACCCAGACTGGATCCACCCCTGATCCTGCCCACTGGGCTGTCCTGGGAGCATTACACACCTGATCAGTATCAGCTTCTCTCTGAGGACAAGGCAAAAAGAGCAAACTCACCTGCACTGGAATGACTGCAGGAAGTGGTCAGGCGCCGGCATCTGTGGCTGGGAGCTCCCTGTTGCTTTGTGTCTCTGCTTGCACTCAGACTCTGCACCGACACAGTCACAGGGTTTAATGGCCCTGTAAATGACATGTGTGGGACTTTTTCCAGATCAATGCAACCTTCGTGTAGATGTGAAGTTCCAAGTGCAGTGCTTCTGCCCTCCAGCAGCACCCCTTCGCTCCTTCAAGGAGCTTATTTCCACATGGAAAACCCCACGTGGGGCAAAACTAAAGGACATGCAGCACAATCAAAATCCAGCTGTTTGGGTCTGCACAAGCCTTACTGTCAGTGAGTCCAAGCCAGTGGTTGTATGAACACGGTGTCAGACAGCATCTGCAACAGGAATAGGGATATTTCCAGCATCTTAGAGGCCAGTTTACAATGCTGGGATTCTCTCCAGATAAACCACTTGGGTTCATATTTTCACTAACCCACCTCATTGCCTCATTTTTCTTAATCTCTCAGCAAAAATTAAACCACTGTCTGCTTTGACCAGCTCCTTGCCTGGAATTAAATGACTATCTTCTGGCCACTGGTGGTCCTGGGCTGGCTTGTCCTAGGAAGGTGGCAGTAGAGAGTAAAAGAGGGGTAATAGAGGGTAAAATTACAACCGAAGAGCTTTGGCCAAGCAAGCAGCTTTGTCCTAAAGCATTACAAGATGATTGACCCCAATCTCTTTGTGCCACAGGAAAAGGGGGATGTGTGCAACCCCTGCAGCAACCCTGTGATGTGGAATGTGATGAAGACGTAGGGGCCCAAGCCTGCTGCCTGCCTGCTGTGTAGACCCTGCAGGGCAGGATACTGTCCTGAGTAGATCCCTTCTTTGAAGGGCAGCAAAACTGTGAGAGAAGCATTCAGCCTTGATATCAAGACTTCCAGTGGCAGGGAATCCTCTTGAGCCTTTGGCAAGCTCTTCCAGGTGTCAAAAACATTTACCATTTTTTATGTATTCTTACCTGGCACTGATCTCTGTGGTGACCAGTGACAGGACCTGAGGGAATGGCCTGAAGCTGTGTCATGAGAGATTTAAGTTGGATAATAGGAAAAGGTTCTTCACGAAGAGGGGGGTTGGGCACTGGAACAGCTCCCCAGGGAAGTGGTCACAGTACCAAACCTGACAGAGCTCAAGAAGCATTTGGGCAATGCTCTCAGGCACATAGTGGGATTCTTGGAGCTATCCTCTGCAGAGCTAAGAGCAGGAATTGATGATCCTTGCAGGTCCCTTCCAACTGAGCATATTTCATGATTCTGTGAAAACGCTGCAGACGGGTGTGTACTCCATATAAAGATTCAATTTGCCTTCTTCAAGTGTCTGTCTGTCCCCATCAGGCACAGAAAGAGGGGAGAAAGACTGCTTGGCCCAACCAGTTCCTTTCCAGGTGGTTAAAGATAGATAAACGCAACTGAGAGCATCAACCCAGCCCTTCAGAGAGGTGACTATCCTGCTTTCTGTGGCATTCCTGCAAAATTTCTCACCAGGCTTGGCTCCCATCAGGCTGTCATCTCTCCTGACTCAGGGCTTTGGGTGGGCAAGATCTACCCTGCACATCTTCACTCTATGACTCAAGTCTTCTAGATCCTGCCTTGAGAGATAGCCCACATATTGAAAGGCTTTTGGCCATGTCAGGGCAAACATCCCCATCTTGTACACTCTCAGCTCAGGCAGAGTTCAGGTGGTTTTCCTTACTGAGATCTATTGGTAGCTTTACTTTTAATAGCATGTACGTGATGTGGAGTGGGATAGACTACTCCAGCTCTGGCTGGCACGTTATAAANCAAAAGCAGACGGGGTGGGGAGCGGGAAAGGCAGGGTCGTACAGCTCGCTGGGGCAGAGTGTGCAGTTGTTTATACTGGAAATGAGTTTCTGTTTATTGCAAGCTATGGTGGGGAGATCGCAAAGTGAACGTAAAACAAAATGGAAAGGGTGTGGGAAAAGTCAGGGGAGGGGGTGCGGGTGCCTTTGACAAACTCCAGAAGTCACGTCCAGTAATAAATCAAGCCGGGATCTGTCTCAGGACACAGGACCCAGAACATCTGCTTGGGCTGCAGGGAAGCCAGGCAGGCAAGGATGGATCTCCCAGACTTGCCGAGGGCCAGGCAAGAACCAGGGGCTTGGGCAGCTCAGCTGCCCATGGCTGCTGAGCCCAGTAGTGCTCAAATGCTTGCAGAGGTGTCTGAATACCTGGGGTTCACCAGGGAACTGCATTCGGGTCTGTGGGATTTAACAGGCATCCTCAGTCAGCCTCTCCATCCTCAGTAGCCCTCCCTTGACTACTCTGTGCCTCCATTTCCCTGTAAGGTGACTGACTGTTAGGTGGCACAGGATGCATTTCTCCCATCTACTGCTTTTTCCAAGCCTTGCAGCAATTACCGCATGGGCAGGCAACTCCTGCACCATTTCAGAGCTGAGGCATGGTGTAGGTGCCACCAGGAAGGGAGGACCACTGCCCAATTCCAGGGAAGCAGGAATTAGTATGTTAACAGGGCTGGTGGTGAAATAAGAGACAAATCCCACAATAACTCCACTGGGGCCAGCAATGCATCCATTCTGTGTACAGACTTTGAAGGTATTAAGTGCTAAGGATTTTGGTTTGACATCTGAATGCAGCTGCATTGTTGTGAGAAGCCCTTGCAGGTTATTGCTCCAGACCAAACTTCCATAAATAATCTATTGCCTTGGGTGCAGTGCTTTGGAAGGGGTGGTGAATGTTTGTTTTGCTGATTTAAGCATTCCCGTCCTCTTCTTCCTTTTCCGCTTCCCTGGAAAATGGATCCTATTAACCACTGCAGATGACACAACACATGCCAATACATTTGCAACCCATTTGGCTCATAGTGACAGCTGCTTTTGAGTGACAAACTTCTCAAGGGTCCAAGTAAAGCACCAGCATGGGGGGTGAAACAAAGACAGTGCATCTGCCCAGTGGGTCCTGGCCAGTTCTTGCCTTTCCATCCTATATTAGTGCAGAAAGCAGGATAGAAAGCCACCAAGATATGTAGGTGAGTTACGACCTCAAAAGTCATTTGAGTTTCACTATACTGGGCCACGGTTGAGCTGCTCTGCCGTGAAGCCATGGGCTCTGCTGTGGATCTGCTCTGCAGAAATGCCTGTGAACAATTTTCTGGGCCTGGGACAGGCACCGATGTTATGCCTCCAGTATCTCCTTGTGGCAGACAAACCCCAAATCTTCCCATACTGGATCCTGGCCAGGTTCAACCTCATGCCACCACTGGAAAGGACCAAAACTCTGGCAGCACCACAGTATTTACCCACTTATTCCAGGCCTGTTGCCTTTCTTCCTATACCGCTGGTGACTTATACACCATGAGACAGACAGACCTAACTGCATTAGCATTAACCCAGTCAGAGCTGTTTTTTCTGCTCCAGTAGAGGATGGCAAACTATTGGGTTAACCCAGACTTCTCTGACCTCTCTGGTTTTTGCCAGCACATCCTTGCAGCTCTCATCTGCAGCCAAGCCCTGGCTCTCAGACCTGTCCCAGCTGCTCACCTCATCTCAGAAGGATTGTGAACCATCTGTGTGCATCAAGAGGAGAGTCCCTGTTGCAGGAGGCATTTGCAGTATGCTCCTGGTCCATGATAGGGAAGTGAGCCCAGATACCACAACATCCTTTTGCTGCTGGCAAGGTCCAGACCACGGGGCTTGCTCTTCACCTGTAATTTTCTGTGCAACGCTTCAGAGAGCACAGCAAAATCCTTCAGTGACTCTAATAACATTTCTCTCCAAAACTCTAGTGTATTTCCCCCCCCATCCCTGTGAAGTCATGCTTCAGGTCTGCTGAAATCCTAGCAAATGCCTCCTAAAATCCCCTGGAGCCCCTGCGACATTTTATTGAGAGTCCAGGACTGTTTGACCTTGGAGGGGGTGAAAAAGGGAGGGGAAGAAAGAACAGCCATAAGCTTCCCTGCCAAACTACATGATCCATTGCTGAGCCCATTGCAGAGACCACAGCACAGCCTGAAATCAGTCCCAGACAATCAGTGGGGTATCTGGGCACAGTGCCTTTCTCTCTCCTCTGCCCCAGGTCTCTCAAGCATCTCCCGCCGTGCTGAGCAGTGCTGCTGCTGCTGCATGGACAGTGTGGTGTGTTCCCTAAAAAAGCAACAGTGTCCCGACCACCTGTACGTGGTGCCCATCCCAGCATCCTGGCCCCCTCATCCTGCCCAGAAAATTCTTGTGAACCTCTGAGTCACAACTCCTTCCCTGCTGCGATGCTTGGATTGTGCAGGAAGGTTGCCCACCCCGGGGGAGCTGTGCTGGGGGTTCCCACCATTCCTCAGGAGATAATTAAAACCCTGATAACAATACTTTTATATGACAATAAGTGCTGTAAGTGCTTTTTATTTCTTCTTTGTTGTAAGCAAGTCAGAGGATGTGTGGCAGGCTGCTGTCCTCCATGAAGAGGGAGAGGCTGTGCTGAGCATCCAGGTTATCGCTGTTGGGGCAGACTTGGCAGCAATGCTGTTCTTTCCACTGATGCTCCCAGAGAAGGTGTGTTTGCTTCTGGGGTTTCATTGTTAAAAGGCCCTCGATAAATTACAGGGAGTCTGAAGGAAAACTGATTAAAGAATTAAAAGATATTGTATGACCTAAAGGGCAGATTAGGGGAATTTAGTGAGGTGCCTGCTGCTGAGTGAAGCTGGGGGGAGTAGGGAGGGAACAAAATGAAAACAATCTTGCAAAGGTGGTAATTAGAGAAGGTGGAAACAGTCTCTGTGAATAACTGAATTGGTTTGCGCCTCACATTTTGTTTTGCAAATGCTAGGCTTTCACATGTGGGTGGGAACGGGCTCCCCAAGCTGCTTGAGCCATTGGAGCTACCCGGGCTGCATGTGCCAATAACATCCCCTGGGGTTTACCTGCCGCTGCTTGTGGGGATTTAAGCATCGAGCCAGGATTTGAGGAAGATGAGCATCATGTTCATAAAGCAAAGGGCCTTTTTTTAGCTCAATTTCTTTACAGATGGGCTGGATAATGGGACCTCCCTTGAAGCCGGCTGAGTTAAGGACACAGCTATTACTTCCAAATGCAGTGAAGTCTGGAGCTGTGTGACTTATATCATCCCAAGGACCCCATTGCTTTAAGAATAGAATGAGGCCAGGGTCTGATTCAGGCATGAGGATAAAAAACCAGACATTAGTAAAGACAGCAGTGGTATTGAGCAGTGCTGTAGGCTGAGCTGGTATTGCAGCCCAATGCCTCCAGAAATGTCACACTCTTCTGTTTTACATCTGCTTGAAGGACATATTTTGGATGAGTTACAGAGGCTGATGTTCTTCCTGCCTCTACCCCAAGGTACCAACAGCACAGGGGAAAATTTCAGCTTAAGCTGGGAACAGTCCTACTGTGAGTGACATGTCTGACTGGTATTTTCTCAGAGCCAGAGAGTGAGCAGCTAAGGACTGGTTTGGAGATCTCATTTCCTATGATAAATTAGGCATCTTCCCAAATGCCTGTAATTAATGGGCTATCATCATCCCTGAGCAGCCAGAGTAGCACCACAAACCAGGACCACCCCCTGTGATGTCCATCTCAGCTCCATCCCCACCATGGCCCAGTGCTGTGATTTTTCCAGAGTGTATCATGCAGAAGCACAGGTGGGATGAGTCAGGTGGCTTCTCTGGATGTACTAAGGGAGGCTGACTGTCACTGGGAGAACTCGCACATATTCTGGATGGGAAAAGCATGGGGAGAAGCTCCTTCAGGTCCTGTATCAATTCTCTGTATCCACCTCCAGTATCTCCTTTGGCTCCAGCCCAGCTGTTCTTGCAAGAAGCCTGTAGATGGTTTTCCAGCAGGACTGCAACAATGACATGAAGCTGGGCGAAACCATCAGCATTACTGGGTCCAAGGCTCTCACACACTCACAGCAGGGTCTGGGCAGCTGAGGGACAGGTAACAGGCTGCAGATCAGCCCCAGGGGCAGAGTAGCTTCCTAACAGGAGATGACATGGAGAAGGGCAGCCCTAAGGATGTGAGTCACTGGCCAGGGGTTGCTGAGTCTGAGTGGGCAAACCAAAATGCAATCAGGATGGCCAAACACAAGAAGAGCAAATGGCTCCTCTGCCTTGCATGCATCTGGTGCACCGTGTGGTACAGATGCCCACTGTCCTGACTGAATCCAAAGTAGAACAGTCAGTACAGGTTCAAGGGCACCATGGTGTCTGCCTTGTGAGGGAATGGAAGAACAGACTGCAACATATTCCCTAGCAGCACATGTGGGTGAAAGGAGAGAGGGTGGCTTTCAATAAATGCTGAAGGAAAGGAACTTCTGCGCAAAAGCCAGTGTTAGTGTGAGGAGAAAGTGGGTAGGGGTTATGTCTGCTTACTAGCCACTCCCATCAGCTCCTTCTGCCCAGACAGGAGAAGCCCAAAAACATTCTTCTCTACTGCAGAGTCAGAAACTTCTTACTTCTTCCTCTCCATTCCCCATGGGGTGAGAGGCCTCTGCCTGCAGGTACCTCCCTCACTGGGGAAGAGGAGAGCAGAGAAGGGGACATATCCAGACTACATGTCAAGAGATGAAGAGAGAAGAGGCATTTTTGGAGAGCTGCTGCCTGTTAAAGGCAGCCCACACTCCCCCACTGGGAGATAGCTGGTAATATTCGTGGCTAGCTTGTTGCTCAGTGCATGACAAAGTGCTTATAGCTTCTCTCCAGAGGCTCCTCTTGGATAAATATACAACTTCCAGGAGTTCTTGTGGGACAGCTTTGCCAAGTATACATGGCTGTTGACGGTCCCAGTTGTGTCTGATCACACCTGGTATTTTCCCTGTCTTCTCCATCTGGAGAGAGGATAGATTGCTTTCTTGCAGCCGTTAAATAGGGTGATAGAGGGGGCAGGGGCATTGCATGATGTAGGTTGTGCAGAGAATTTCTGCCTGGAGCTGGGAAAAGAGGGAGAAGGGGGTGCTTAGTTCTCTGCTGCACCCAGTGCAGGCATGTAGGCAGGGGACCCTTGGGGTCCTGAATACCTGAAGAACCCTTGGGATCACCCTGCATTCCCCCTGCATGACCAAGACAAGAAAGGCACAGCCCTCTCCCTCAGCACACAGGGATATTTCCTCTCTATGGCTTTTCCAGCTGATCTCCTGAAGGAGATTGTCAGGTGTCTGCAGTCTGCTCTGGTCAGCCCTTTTATTGAGGAGAACCAAGGAAGGCAGCTACTTCTCCCTGGAGACCAGGGCTGTGATGTGCTCCCATGTGCACCAACCACAACTTCCTTGGGGTATGGAGAATTTACTGGGGAACCTGTGTGTCACAAGGAAGCATCTCCCACCTGCATTGCCTTGGCACTGTGCATCCAGCTCCATGTTGAGGAGAATAGTCCCCTGGAAGGAGAAATTATTTTGTCAGGGACTGGAAAATCCCGTGTAATTCATGTTCTTAATCTTTCCCAGCCATTTTAGAAGAGACAGGCCCAGCATTTGGGTGGGAGCTGCAGGGGCATTAAGTTCTCCTCTCCAAATCCCAGCTGTGGAAAGCCCTGTGAACATTCAAAAACCAAGAGCACATCAGCCCCCTGCTCTCCCTTCCCCACTGTCTGGGCATGGCAGACTAGCATCCTGGGATGCTCCAGTCCTGAGCTGTAGGCAGGGATATGCTCTCCATCTCCGGAGCCTCCCAAGGCCCCGTTTGCCGGCACTTTTCCCTCGTTTGCTGCACACTCCCTCACCCCAGACCGCTCTCTAGGTCTCCAGGAGCTGGACGGGGGCCCGGCACAGTCAATCCCAGAGCAGCCGGTAACGAGGTTTGGTCATTACTGCCCGGGGCTATGTGCGAACCAGTGACCTGGCTCTGAAATGGTTTATGTTACATGCAAATCCCCTCGAAGAGGTGTTGGGGGAGGAAAGCCGGCCTCGCCGTGAACTCCCCGGGCTGAAGAGCAAACCCCAGTGCTGCAGAGAACTTCCCGTGCCCGACGAGCTGCTGTGCTGCCGCATCCCACCTTGCCGGTGTACCCATCCCAGGGGTACCACACAGCACCACAGCTCCAGCCCTACTCCAGAACTGGCGGTGCTACTGTTATACACAAAACAATAATCAGCTGCCGTAACGAGGATGCAGAGTAGCTGAACTGGCTTCCCTGCTGTTGTGCCGGCTCCAAGTGGAAACAGCTGCATTTGGTTTGGTTAAATGTTTTATTTACTCACAATTATCCAGATAACAGGTTTGCATTTGTTTGTTCAATATTTAATATTGTTTCAGAGCAAAGCTACTCTTTGGTTCCTGGTGGAGGGCTGAAGGGTCAGAAGAGACTTTCTGCTGTGGTGTGGTCCCAAGTGAAGGGTGGAGGTGTCCAGCATCCCTGCTGTGCATCACTCCCTAAAGCATCCAGCCTAGAATGCTGCCCCATGGAAATAAAGTCACCTCCAGGAGGACAGCTGGGTTTGGGGTGCTGGTGTGCTCAGCTGGATGGGCATTTCCCTGGGACAGCAATGCTGCCAAGTACCAGTGCTGCCGGAGGGAGTGGGACCAAGAGGATCTGTCATGGGTTTGGTATGCTAGATGGCTTCTCCTGCTTAAATCATCTTCCTGTATCATTCTGCACCTTGGGGAGCACCTCAGCAAAGGCTGCCATTCCAGACAGCCAGCCCATCGATGTCAAGGTTGCCAGAGTTCCTCCGCTCTTGCTCTTTCCTCTCACAGATCAAGGCTGTGATGTTTGCTTGATAATTTTCTGGAGGCTGGAGAGTGGTCAGGTTTGAGGAGCAGCTCTGTGCTGGAAACAACACAGCCTCATGCAGTGCAGGATGGAGCAAACTCCATTGAACCTGTGATCATGCTGGGATCTTGCCCTGCCACTTTGGCTCAAAGTGGGATGCTGGGCTTTCTCTCCTCTCCCTCTCCTCCCCCT
>WBMY01018253.1:0-10261 GCA_013397315.1 Donacobius atricapilla | reverse complement strand
ATCTTACATTGTAACCTAGTACAACGGGTAAAAAGTGAAACCCCACTTAAGTGGTACACTGCCATCAATGATAAGTATTTCTCAGATCCATATCTCATAGTCAATATAATCTTAATTACAGCAGAATAAATCGGCTCAAATAAGCACATAGAATTAGTTTTTGTTTCATCTAGGTTTGTCGTGGTTGAAAAGGCAGTAGCTTGCTCTCCTGGGTCACTGTTTGGGCTACAGAAATCACCAAATATCTCATGTAACCAAGGACAATGAGGGATCTATTGGTTGTTGCTCATCTGCCCCTGCACTCAACACACCCAGGATAGAATCAGGAGTGACAACATGCCTGAGGCATTTGCACTTTTAGTTCACTCTACCATAACATCTCCTTCTGGTCAGCACTGTTCTCACAGAAGATGCTGCCCCTCAAAAAGGTGGTGGCAGCCAGTGGAGCTCCTGGTCCCGAGAGGATGCTTCCATATTCACTTCTCCAGATACTTCTCTGGCCATGGTCCGATACTGATAATGTTGGGGTTTCCAAAAGAAAATTTTGTCCTACCTAGTTTGCATTCTCACCCTGGCCTATTCAGCAGGGAAATGTCTTAATAATGGTTTCAGGAATTGCAATTTAATAAAAACAGGAATTGGGTCCTACTTAGAGATCTCTAGCTGGAGGAACACATGGTTCTGAAACCAAAAGTGAGATGCAAAACCTGCAAGTAAACATGGATGAAGGACAAATCTGGGAATTAGAAGACCAAAGCTGAAGACCTTAATTAACCTTCTGGAACTCCTAGTTTAACACTCTGCAGACTCAGTTTCCCTATAGCAAAACAAGAATAAAGCTAGACTTCTCCTGGGGCAAATTTTGCTGATATTTCTCTACAGAAATATGAAATATACGAGCAACAGTATTCTGGTAACTTAAAATGCCACACACTGAAACATATTTTAGCATAACTTAACAGGATAAAAAATTGAGTTTCAGGCAAACCCCATAAGGATTCTGAGTTTCACAGGTCAAAATGAAGGCCCTTCACATCTTTTTCATATTCATAAAGGCATAAGGTTTAGAGAAAACTCCTCAAATTCCTATAAAGCCAAAGAGAACAAAAAGTCTGCTGCTCTGGGAAAACAGGAAGAAGTTGTAGGCTGGAAACAGCAGGTGTAATCAGCATTTCTCTCTGTCACAGATGGAACCCTAGCATCCTTTTTGCAAAGAACTCTAGCCCAAAGTAAAGGTTTAGATTGTACAGTCTAAATTAGCAGCCCCTCTTTCATGCCCTACAGAACAGTCCCCATTAGCTCACAAGTGCATGATATCTTAAAGTAAGATTGTTCAATCTGAAAGGACACCTCAAGATGTCTCAAGTTCAACTCCTTGCTCAAAACAGGGTCCTAGAGGAGTTCAGACTAGGTTTCTTAGGACTTTGTCCATTTGGTCTTGATAGATAGAGTCTGCTCTCTCTCTTCAATGGATAGAGCAAGTTGATACTGATTTTGACAAGAGTTCTGCAGTCATAACAAGCAACTACAAACCAGAAGGCAGGTTATTAAGGCAAAAGCATGACTGTGTAGTGACACTGTAAATGAGCACTTGCTGACAAATTGCCTCAGGAGCAGGCCAATGCAGTTAAAGCAAAAACAAAAAACCAAAATCCATTCTGCACTCCATACAAGATTAATATTTTAATCAGAAGGGTTTTGTCTTGTTTAAATAACCTTTCTAAGCCTCTCATTTAGATGTTCATGGCAGTGTAGTTCACCTGATCTCAGTCTCACTCAAGGGTGACTTAACAAATTCTCTAATAAAAGTCTCTGACCAGAGAAGCACCAAAAAAACTGAGCCAATGACTATGTACTTGATAAAATTTAAAGCATCAGGCTAAATTTCCCCTTGTTACTACCACAGGAGCCAAGTTTAGCAGCAGTGGCTCAGCAATAACATTCAGGCTGATCTGCCCAGTGATCAAAACATTGCTTCCTAGTTTGTCAGAAACCTTTTTCCTAGCCTAAAGTGAGCCTGTTTCAGCTTCCAGAAGACCATGAGTTGCCCCAAATGGTAATAGACCAAGATTATGGAAAAGGTTGCTTGCACAAATCGGCATTCAATATTTGTTTTGAAGCTCCACAAAAAATCCAGTTTCATTGTGAGACTGGAAGCCTTATCCATACCAGCTCAGTTTTAGTTTTAACACTCGACTTACTGAATTCAAAACCTGTATCCTCCAGAAGGTAAAGGCAATGTAAACTCAAAAGAATATGAACATGAAGTCATGACCATGTATTAGGAGAGGCATGCAGATATGTTTTCCATTATACATTGTATCAATTACTATATACACTCCATTAATGATAGCCATGAAGTTTCAGCACATAAACACACACAAAACACATGATCACAAATATATAGGCACACACACATATTATTAATAATAGTAACAAATTACCCTCTTCTTAATTCTCTAAAAAAAGTGAGCTTCCTCATAAACCATCTAAAGGGAATAAATGCACCATCAGATACACAATGACTTTAACTAAACCCCAGATGAAAGCAATAGCTTCTCTGAAGCCAATTATATCTGCTACACACTCCAAGCTAGCAAAGAACAGACCTTTATCATTACAATTTTCTTAGTTACTATTTAATAATACACAATCATTTTACTAATATGCATGGAAATGATTGAAGTTTTAAAAGCATGTAACTTGTTGGTAATTTTTTTCCTTTGCTACTTATCAGAAATTTCATTTGTTCATGAGACCAAACAACAAATGTTTCCATTGAATATTTTTCTTTGAATGAGAATCAAGATGTTTCTGGAGCTATTCTGGCCTATTGCCTTAAGATTTGATGCTTAAGTGTATCGGTAGTACATTTGAAAATGAGACATCATAAAAGCAAATTGTAACAATTTAGAGACAGCCCAGATTTTTTCTTCAACAAGGGCTTCAGGTACCTAAAACAGATCTTTTCAGCATCACTGGAGTTACACCAGAAATCAAAAGGGTATCATTTCTGGCCTTATCTGCCATCAGAGATTTGGACTGACCAAGTTCCTGAAACCATGCCTACCAAAAAGTATTTACATGGCAGGGCTGCAGTCAGCTGAATTACTTAGCCGCTTACACACTTGCATAGCCTTACCCCAATATCAAAATACTTTTCTATTATTGCACTGAATTACTGACCTCAGATCCCAGTCTTAGCCCTCTTGTGCAGACTGGCTGACTTGCTGAGCTCAGCTGTGATGGATGCCTCATCAAACCACCTTGCTGGGAAATAACTTTATTTTCTTCCAGCCCCTCCCCCAGTAGTTTGGGGCTCTTCCTAAAGATATTTTTGATAAATATTTTGAAAACTCTTCAGGTTAATAGTCCTAAGAGACTTTTCTGATCTGCATTTGTTAAAAAAGCAGGAATTCCAACCCCATCTCTGTTAAGTACAGGAAACACAAATTTATAAAACAGAAAAAAAAATAAAGAAAACAGATTCTTCAATAGCAAGATATTTAATAATTGTACTTTAAAGGAAAAACTAAGAAAAAATCTAGAATAGATAGACTATAAAAAAACTTCTATCAAGGACGTACACAATATGAAATTACTATTACAAATGGCTGGGTATGTTGGTCATTTGGGATAAATGAAAGTTTAGGCCCTCAAATCCGTCTTACTTCCCTTACTTCTTATCTGCTTTTTGGGGCTGTAGCTCCAATTCTGCCTAAGGGAGCAGAAGATGGCCATTTCAGATTTTTATACCGATGAAGCTGATGTAGGAAGTCCTTTGGCTGTGTGCTCGTTAGCGGTCTCGGAAGAAAGAAAGAGATACCAGTTTCTCACAGGGCGAGCCCCCATCCGAGCACTGCCTCTGCCGGCAGAGGCGGTGGAGCAGCTGCAGCGGGAGATTTGCTGTGCAGAGGGGCTGCCACAAGAGGGAGGTCCCAATGCACCCAAGCAGGGCTCGCTTCCCTCAGCTGCATCCCTCAGCCCTCCATCCCCCGGCCGTCAGAGCCTGGGAGCAACCCGCTTCTGCTCCTGCTTTTCCCGAGCCCATCCTGCACAAGACAGACACCATCCCCCTGAAAAGCGCTGCCCTTCCCTTGAGACCTCATCTCAGTTCTCCCTGCCCGTGCAGAAGCCATCTTGGGCTGCAACTCATTTTGGGTGCACATCGCTCCTGAGCTAGCTGGGAATACATCGGGAGCATGCTACAGGCAAGCAACCCTGCTTTCACAGGGGCAGAAGCTGTAGCTCTTGTGGGAAGCATCTCTCCATCACAACTATTCATCACAGTGACACCGAGGAAAAGG
Organism: Donacobius atricapilla; assembly: GCA_013397315.1. Classification (NCBI taxonomy): domain Eukaryota; kingdom Metazoa; phylum Chordata; class Aves; order Passeriformes; family Mimidae; genus Donacobius; species Donacobius atricapilla. The sequence continues at coordinate 5,954 of WBMY01018253.1, read as the reverse complement.
AGGAAGCAGGTTTCTGTAGCATGATATAAATGTACTAAATCCCTTAGAATGCCAAATCATTGCAGTCCTCTACCTCAAACAAATTGGTCCTCTCTTGTCGCAGCTCTCATGTTATGTGACTTCTGTCCTCCACCACGATGCTGCAATTTATTATTTTTAAAAGCTTCTCTGGAAAACTTACAAAAAAAAGTAATCCAACATGTTTTGTTAATATGGCTTTACATTTCCAACAGTGGCACAAAAGCTTGTGTGTTTGGACTTTTTTATCCAGTATAAATCAACCATGTATAGGGCGTTAATATCGTTTAAACAGAGATACTAGTTCTGACTTCCAGTCATCCTGTTACCTCTTCATTTCTGACACAAGCAGTAACCTTCACAGGGACCATCTGATTCTGAAAGAGCATTATGTGGAGACCCCTCAAAATCCTGTGCATCTCTGAGCCTATGATCCAGAAGCCCTAGAGCTATTTGGCACAAACCTGTGGCTGGTGTGACTTGTTCAATCCTCATGGAAGTCACTATAGCTTTAACAGTTTGTAGCAGCAGAGGGTCTGGCTGATGCAAATAAAAGCAGAGCTTCTCTGGGAGCTTTTAGGAAGAAGTTAAAGCACGCAAGATCCTCCTGCCATGACCTGATTGTCAGGCAGTTTTCCCTCTGATTTCTAAATAAAAGAAAAGGAAACAAGTCGCTTTTCAGGCAAAGAGATTATAGAAAAAATATGCTGCTTTTTTTTCCCCCCACAGAAATCCTCTCAGACCCAGAACAAAGGAGAAATCCAGTAGCAGCAACTCCTCTGTGTCGGGAGGGGCTGGACATGAGTCAACAAAAAGGGATCAACTCCTGTGATTGGTGTTCTTCTCCTGACCTACTCATGGTATGACTTCCATTTATGCCCTTTCAGGGACCTCCTACAAAGCTGAGGGGACCATGCTGAAATTTTCCTCCAGAAGAGCAGGAGTATAAGGCAGAAAAGGAACCCAGCAAAAATGTTCCTCAAAAACACCCTCCTACCTCAGAATCTGTGCAAAACCCATGCTCTCTTCTGGTTTTGCACATATGTTCTCTAAACCACAAGTCTTTTCATATAAATCCTATATGACAAAATTATTCTCCATGTAAGTCCTGCATGAGAGTGTCGACTCATTTCATGTTTTACATTAGTCCAGAAGTTTGTTGTTTTAATAATTTTCTCTTCTTGTCCTTGGAAACTTCACAAGAACTTCATTTTTGGATTTCATTTACTCTGCATAAATGGAGTAATGTGTTAGCAAAAATGTTGTGTTGCCTCCATTCCCTAAAAGTACTGTGGGAGATGGGTAGGCGTGTTGATATCTGGTTAGAAATCAGAACAGTTTTTCCAGTGCCACTTATTTACTTGTGTGGTGCCAGGTTCAAAGGACCGTGATGCCTACCATTTTTTGGATGAACAAGAGTCTGTTCCTGGCTCAAAGCCTGTCCCAAAAAATGTCAGCAATGAGGAGGGATGATACAGCAGCCACACACACTGTCTGACAAGCACCACTGCTAAACACCTCTCTGTTGTGTTCGGAGAACACTGACAAGCACACCTGGATCCAGGACAACTCCAAGCATGTGCTTAGCCTGAGATATGGAGTAGGTGAACATGGCAGTGAGCTGGCAGATATTGGCTTGTGTTTTGCATTAATCTGGGGTCTTAATAACTGCAGTGTTTCCCACAAGGCTGCTGCAAATGGGGGGGCTTTAATCTTATACTGCTGGGTCATATGAGGAGGACATTTGGAAATAAAAAATGAAATCTTTGCCAGTTCCTACATGACAAGAATCAGTGGAAGACTATGGAATGAGGGGCTCTGTCCTATGATTCATCTGACATTCCATGATATCTCTCTGAGCTGGCACACCTCCCTCAGGACCTACTAGCAACACATCCTACCCCAGTTTTGGTTTAACCTTCCAGACAGGGCACCTGAATTAGCAGTCCTATGCCAGCTCTTCGGCTAAAAGAGGCTAATGGCTAACAGAGCTTGTTGCGTTCCTTCACAGCAAATTCCCAGCCATGTCTTGAGGTTATGAAATAACAACAGGGAAGCAATAAAAAAGCGATAATTATGTGTCAAAGGACCTTGTGCTCCCCACCTGGGTTGGGATTTCACAGATAAAGCTCATTTTCATGGGCCAAGCACGAGATAACAAGGCACTGACTTGAACATCCCGAACACCACAAGATTAGTCTTGCACAACTCCTTCCAGTCGGACTTCATCATCTTTAGAAGTAACTAATGCCCACCTTGAACAAAGAGCATAGGGCATATATTTGGCATCATTTTACTGCCTTCAGCCACAGTTCAGACCTACCATTCTATATGCGAGCCAGAGGGTTATTTTCATAGTCTGCAAAGAGCTGAGAAATTTCTTTCCCAGATTATTTTAAGATAACAAGACTCTCTTTCCACATGTTTGCAGTCAATGCTGCAGGTCAGCCCTTACTTTCTGAGTATTTCCATGCTGCTTTGTCAGAGTGCACTCCAGATCCCAGTACTAAAATACAAAATAAAACTACAGCATTGCAGAGACTACATGACGGCAAGGATGACCTCTGCATAGACAGATGCTCAGGTTAGCATGTAGCCCCTGGTGGATTGTCATGGCTTGTAAGAAATTTGTTTTTGCAAAGTTAAACTCAGACATGGTCAAAAGTCAGGTTGGAGCTGAATCCAGTTTTATGGAGCATGCCTGAGAGACCCTGGAAAACATGATTATGGTTGGTTTGGGTTTTTTAAAATAATTTCGTTTCCTTTAACAGTTCCACAGAACCAAGTAAGTGTTTGGAAGTGATCTCTTACTTTTAAGTGTCTCTCTCAGATACATTGTTAAAATTGGCTGCGGCAATTTACAAGTTTTAGATCCTCATAAAAATATCCACACACAGATTAGGTATTATTGTTATTATTGCTCGAAAACCCTCTCAAGTAAAGATTACTTATAGATGAGATGAATATTGAATAAATGTAATCCACAGATTAATTAGCTAAAGCCCTACGTTAATCAGAAAGCAAGAAAGGGAGAAACACTAGCTCATTAAACATTTACAAGTATGTTGTATGTGCTTCCAGGATTCAGTTACCCTCTCTCCATAACACAACTGTTTTTTATTTAACACTTGGACGTGTGTGAGACACCCAATGTCCTCATATGCTAAAATTCAAAACTGTCCAATTATATAGTGTGAGTCATCACCAGTGTGAGGAGAAAAACACTAAATAACACAGTAAAAAATATTTGTGCTACAACTCCATAAATTGCATACACATGATATTTACATTAGTAATAGCTGGATTCGTGACTGTGCATTACTTATTCACACCTTGTGTGGAATAACTCAAGAGGTAAAAGACTCATCCATTAATCTCCTCCCCCCAATCTATAATCCTAAAAAATCCTAAGCCCTGCAAGACACTTGATCCTCTTAGGAAAATCAGGCTCATGAGCTGAGGATGGTGGTGTGCTTGGTGCTGAAGCACTGCTGATGAACTCCCCACTGTAGGGCCATGCAAGCTCTGTTTGATGGACACACACAGACACGGAAAATCCTCGTGTGCCACCTCTCTCGCAGCCCATGAGGTGTCTTGCTGCTCTCCCAGGCCCACTGTGCTGGGGTCTCATTGTAAAATTTTTGTGTGTGTTTTTCCTTTAATGGAGCACCTTCTACCATCAAAGATGGGTGTCAAAAGTATGTGAAGTGCACTTTTCTTACTTCACACACAGTATTTTGTAGCCTAACCCAAGGTTTTTTCTCCATGAAGAATTCCATGTTGCAATATTTTTTTTCCTTTCAATTTTTGGGGTTTTTTTTGAGCAATGCTATTCAGTGTCCAGAAACTATAAGCAGACTGTCACACAAGCAAAACCAGCCCAGAGGTATGGCAAGATCTCCACCAGCCTAATTCTGGGGGGAAATTACAGACCTCTCTGCACTTATCAAAAACAAGGCAAACAGGGATGGCAAGTCAACCTAAGCATTTTGCACTTTTTCTTAGTCTTGTCTTACATGACACCAGTTTGTTGCACTGAATCCCACTCCTCCCCTCCCCAGGCTCTGCTGCCCAGCCTTCCTCTGCATCACAGCCTCTAGAACTGCCTGGTCCACCCCAAAAGTGATGGTGGCTCTGCAAGTGTGCCATATGTTCCCCCAAGGACATGTACCACAAAGAATCAAGATTCCAAGGTTTCTCATCATGCTTGTGTGGCTGCACATCAGCCTTAGGGGGACCATCACTTCCATAGGAGTCAGACAGCATCAGATGGCATAGGTTGTTTATTTCTCTTGAGACTCTAAGGCAAAGGGAGCAGCATGTCATATGTAAAGGGTCTGTTGCACCACAGGCTGAGTTGTAAAGGCAATGTAGGGATTTCTCCTTAGGGGTATGTTCTTGGGCAGACACTGTAATAACATTCTTCATTAGGAAATAATTGCCAGGCATTATGCAACTCCCTCCTCTCCATGGGATGGAGTCCAACGGAATCAGAAGTGAGAAAGATAAAGGTCCCTACCTACACAAGAGTGAAATGCTGCCACACAGCCTGTAACAGCACAGTTGTACCATGGCCAGTCCCACTACCTTTGGCAGTGTGGGTACAGAGGTGTCGCCCTGATTTTTTCAGCCTTCTCTTCTATTTCACAGTTTCATGTTTTGGGTTCTTTCTCACGCTCTGGTCTGTAAACACTGGCAAATGTTTATCATAACTTCAAGTAGTTTCCAGTTCTTAGAGATATGGACAGCTGATGGACAGTTGTCTTGACCAATGGGATGGGGAGAGGTGTCAACCTTCTCCCCCAGTCCCTGGCCTTTTGTAGATATGATATATATTGGAGTCAGACTTTCAAATAAAGTAGTTTTAGTTCATGTCTTCTGATCAAAGTGTGAGTGTGTGTTTGCGTGTGTGTGACGGATTGCGTCATCTGGTGACCCCGGAGTGAAGGGCAGCGGCTGAACGTGGTAAGGTATAGCCCTCCTTCCCCCCCCCAACTTCCACTCCCTGGTGACCCTCTTGCGCGGGCAGACCCCTGCGAATTTTTGGTAACTATGGAAATCTCCGTGCTCTCCCTGGACGACGGCATTGCTTTAGATATTTTGGCTACTCTGATCGGGAGGCGGGGGATGGCCGTGGACAGAGATGGCCTCAGAGTGNCTGCTCTGGGGTCCCGCGCCACGTGGAAAACTCCACTGGGGGCAGCACCGACCGCTCCCACCACCCTCCCCGCGCCGCCCGGGCCGGGCGCTTTGGCGCCGCGCTCTCCCTGGCCGCGGCGGCGTGTGAGGCCGCGCCAACCCCCCTGGCCATGGTGCGGGGCGGCGCCGCAGCTGCCCGAGCCCCGCCCCTGCCCCTGCCTACGTCGCTGCCCGGGCTGGCTGAGGGAAACTCCGTGCCGGTCCCAGCTCCCCCTGGGCTGGGTCGGGGGGGCTCTGCGCCGGCTCCGCCGCCCACGGGTACTGCTGGTGCCCCTGTGCTGCAGACGGGGTTAAACCCGACTGTGGCTGGAGAGGTCTTGCCTGCTGCCTCACCGTTGCCTGTCCCGAATCCCGGGACTGCGGCAGACTGTCTCCTGAGCTTGAAAGATAAGTTCCTTGGCCCTGTGAGTGCTGAAAGGGCTGGGCCACCGGGTGGACCCCAGATTTTCCCTGTGGTAGGAGGTTCTCCTGTTCATCGTGGGTTTTTGGCTCAACTTCTCCCTTTTGAGTCTTCTGCTTTCAGGACAAAGGACCAGTTGAAAGGGGACGGCTCCTTTGGGACTGCTGGGCCGCGTCAAGTTCGCTGGGCTGCTGTCCTGACCGAGCACTGTCCTGAGATGCTGTGTACCCTGTCCATTCCTGGTGCAACACTGCCAGAAATCCACCTTCGCGGGCTGATCAAGTCGGCTGCGGACCCGAGTATTCTCTCCTTCACCACAGAATGCTTCATGAACTGG
>WBMY01018241.1:12457-26200 GCA_013397315.1 Donacobius atricapilla | reverse complement strand
CTATCCACTTGGGTTGGGATGTCGCACTGCTCTCTGTCCCCAGGGCGGGATGTGGCACTGATCACTGTCCCCAGGGTGAGATACGGCACTGATCCCTGTCCCCTGTGTCCCCAGGGCGGGATGTGGTACGGCGTGGACGTGACCAACGAGGACATCGCGGACAATTTCTCGGCGTGCGTGTGGGAGCCGGCCGTGGTGCGCATCAACGCGCTGACGGCGGCCTCGGAGGCGGCGTGCCTGGTGGTGTCCGTGGACGAGACCATCCGCAACCCCCGCTCCACCGTGGACGCTGCTCCCGCCCGGGGCCGCGGCAGGGCCCGGCCCCACAACCACTGACGGGGCACTCATTCAACCCCGCGGTAATTAGCGGGTAATTAGCGGCTGCTCAGCACTCTGCCCCCCCTGGCTGGGTTCAGTCAGAGGCAGCCACGGCCCCTGAGCTGCTCTGCCCTGCCCAGCGCTCCCCACCCAGCGCCCAGCACGGCTCCCTGGGCTGGCCTGGGCATTCAGTCCAGAACAGGTTTATCCCCTTCCCTTGGGGGGCATCCCTTCCCTCGGGTGCATTTCCTTCCCTCGGGAGCCTCCCCTCCAGTGCAGGGAGGGGGCTTGGGGCCTATTTATACTGGTTTGGTTCTTGTCCTTCTGGGCGCTTTGAACCTGGGCTCCAGCACAAATAAAACGAGTTTGTCTCGGGGGCAGATTGGCCTTTCCTCTGTTCTCCATTCCGCGTGGTGAGACTTCAGGGCTGGAGTTCAGGAATGAACCTTTCAGGCTGGTTTTTGGCCCCCTTTCAAAGCAGGTGCTGTGCTGGAGGGCAGGGCACACTCCAGTCACAGGCCAGGAGTGCTGCTAGGATGGAGCATGAGCACCTCTGTGTGTGCTCGGAGCTCTCAGATGCTGCTCAGTGACATTTTAATTGGCTTTTGCTCAATGGGGCAGTTTCATTTGCCATTTTGCTTCGTGGAAGGAGGTTCAGGGCAGCAGCTGTGTGACAGCTCCAAGAGGCTCCAAGGATGGATCCAGGCATTTGGAGGGGACTCAGTGTCGCTTTTTATCTTCTTTTCTGCTAGAGTCAGGATTAAATGCTCAAGAGATGGTGTGCCATCATCCAATTTTGGGAGCCTTTTCCAAGGCCTCGGATCAAATGCAGTGTTTTCTTGGGGGTCAGTGCCTGTCAGCACAGAAAGTCTGAAATTCTCAGTGCCCAGAGTTCCAACAACTCAAGCAGGAAAGTGGTGCTGTGAGAACATGGGGAGACTTGAGTCTGGTGAGTTACAAGTGTTAAGGGAGGACAGTGAAAGAAATACAGAGTCACGGGAGGGGTTGGGTTGGAAGGGACCAGAAGGATCATCCCGGGACGCCTTCCAGTGTCCCAGGGTGCTCCAAGCCCCATCCAACCCTACCTTGGACACTTTGGGAAGCCAGGGGTAGCCCCAGCTGCTCTGGGCACCCTGTGCCAGGGCCTGCCCACCCTCAGGCTGCCCCTGGGTCCCACTCGGTCCCAGTGCCCTGTGCTGCCACACCAGTGGAGCCCAGGGACCTGCAGAGGAGTCGGGAGGACACTGCCAGTGCGCCCCAAAGAGCAACTGGTCTCACTGGTGTGGGTGCAGCGTGACCCCCCCGGGAGAGTGAAAACCCAGCTGGATCTCCAGAGTCTTTATTCAACACTGAATCAATCATAAAATAGCTCTTTACACACTTCGCTGGGGGTTGTTTCTCTGTAATTCTTTAAATACACATTGTTTACACTTGCCAAAGTTTCAAAGCAACAACATCAAAGTGCGTCTACAGGTGAGAGTTCCAACCAAAGTGCTAAAAACACGGACTCCTGGCCGGAGCTGGGCCCTGCTCCCACCAAACCCCCGCTCCCCCCTTGCCCCCCTCTCCCTTCCCAGGACATCTCCGGCAGATCTCGCACCAAGGGCCCGGGTTAGCATCAAGGGACCACGGGATGGGGGGCAGAAAGGGATGTTTGGTTCTCCAGACACTGGCACATCGCTGCGGAAAGACTAAAATAGACCTAAATTTATATAGAGTTAAAAAAATAACTTGGGAGGCCACGGGAGCCTCTGGGGAGGGGAGGTCGCTGTACAGGGCCCCTCGCCGGAGCCACCGCCCTCCAGGGCTCTAGGGAATGATTCCAGTTCCTGGATTTATATATCTCTATCCTCTGCACTGATTATCTCCTCTGATTATCTCGAAGCAACTGTGCATCGCCCCTCGGCTTCCCAAAAACTGCCCCACACCATTGCACCCACTTGTCCCCGGCCCCAACCTGCCTCGTTCCCCTCCATGGGGCTCAATCCCGAGGCTGCATTAGAAAATCCTTTTTTTTTTTTTCCCTTGCTTTTGGGCAGTTTTCCCTTGCTGCTGCAAGCAGCTTTTTCTCAGTGCTCCCCCACCCTCCCCAGGGATTATTTTGCCTCCCGCTGATGGGGAAGGTCCATCACACCCTGCAATGCTTCGGTCACAACAGACCATCTCTGCCTCCCAAAATCTCCCTGCTCCCGGGGATTTTTCCCCTTTTAAAGCACTTTCTCATTTGGCACCGATTCCCAAATGCTGTTACTCCACCCCAACCTGCTGTTTCTCACCCCAAAACGAGAATGGTGGCTCCTGGGCTGGGGCCTCCCCTAAAAGAAAACATTTGTTAACCACTTCAGGAGCCATTACCAACACTTCTGGGTTTTTTTGTTCTGTTTTCCCTAAATCCAGGCTGTTTTGGAGGATCCAGGCAAGGCCCTGCCATGGCTGTGCCCTTGGTGGCAGCAGGGACCAGGACACACGGCAAGAAGAGGGACAGAGAGGTTTAAAATCCTGGTGGGGCAGAGCCAGCCTGGGGGCTCCCGTTTCCCTCAGTCCCTGACACCCTGAAGAGGGATAAGGCAGGAGGAGGCAGCACATCCCCAGAGCATTCCTGGCTCCCGGGGCTCGGAGCGATGGGTAACGAGTGAAATCCGACACGAGGGAGACACAAACCCAGGGATCTGGGATAGCTTTGGCCCCCGAGCTGGCTTTGGTGATGTTGTTCCTCTTGAAATCCCTGACCAGCGCCCAAACTCAGGTGAAGGGAAATGCTGGGAATGTCGGCCACGGGGAAACTTTGGGAAAACTCGTTAGAAAAGGAATAAACCTCCCCAAAACTGGTCCTGCAGGAGGCAGGCTCGGAACCACTGTCCATCCAGCCCCTGCCAGCTCTGGCCATCAGTGTGACCCCAATCTGGATTTTACTGGGGATTGTCATCGCAGAGCCCCTCTGGCACTTCTCATAAGGGGCTGAGCTGAACGGGCTGCGTGATTTGAAGGCTTTCGCAGGAAATTTGGTATTTCTGTGTGTTTCCATCAATTCCAGAGGAAATGAGGTTGAGACTGTGAATCCACGGCCAAGGGCAGCGTGGCCGGAGGCTCCCACACCGCCGGGACACGGCAGAGAAAGCAGCAGGGGCAGGATCCACCTGACATTTCAGAGCTGTTAATGAGCTGCTTAACAAGCTGGGCAATTAGGAGCCACCAGGAGGGCCCTCATTCCCACCACTCCTGTCACTGTGCCAGCTGCCTTCATCCCCAGCTGAGGAGGAGGAGGATGAGGAAGGGATCCATTCAAGCCCAAGCAAAACAGGGAGAAACCCCCACTCTCCATCTTCTAACCCTTGAATCTGCTCAAGGCCTTGTGTCATCAGCAGATTTTTGTGAAAAGGTGGCTTTGCTGAGCTGGATTTTTCGGGGTTGCCCCAAGGAGAGGCGACGGTTTGATCTGGCCTTGGGGATGCCCCAAAGCACCGAATCCAGGCGAGGATCCTGCCGTGACTTCCGAAGCGGAGGGGTGGGGATGTCACAGAGTCACCCACGCTCCAAGGCCACCACACACACAGCCAGCGCCCCCGCCGGCACAGAAGGCTTCTCGGAGAGTCCTCAACTCCTCCCCTCTTTCCATCACCTCATCCTCGCCCTCCCCACAGCCCCCAGGAGCCAGGAGAGGATCCAGGCACCGGCAAACCCGGAGCAGCCACCTCCAGGCTTGGGCCACGACTCTGGGCCACGAGAGTCTTTAAGCATAGAGTGTATAAACATGCTGAGTATATAATTTTCCTTTAAAATCTTTTTTTTTTCCTTCTTCTTCTCTTTATAGAAATAAATATGTACTTTGTTTTTGTTTTTTGTTCTTTGTTTTCAAGGGAATTTCGTGAATCCCTGCACTGTGGTGGTGACATCTCCACTGGGCCGTGCTCCTGGATGGGGCCGGATGGTCCCCGGGGGGTTGTAGCTTTGCTGGGTGTTTTTTTTGCTGGTCGGGGCATCCCTTGCTCCTCTTGCCCCTGGATTAGGAGTGTCCCAGCCTCCCCGGGGTGGAGGTAAACCCACGGTGGGCACGGCAGGGAGCTGGTCCCGGTGCCGGGGAGCTCATCCGTGGGCACGCGCTGGGGTGCAGGAGTTTCTCGCAGGCATTTTCGGGCTCCCACATTTTGTGCATTCAGGGCCAGCCTTCTCCTGGAAAGCTGCACGGGCCGGGGAGCAGAGGTGCTTCCCACAGGGGCTATGGCCACAGAGCCCTGCCCCTGTTTCAGAGCAGACAGCGCAGCAGGGAGGAAGGGCGGGTGAAGGGCTGGAGACGCAGGAGCTGCCTCCAGAGCCCCACCAGCCTCAGCGATTTGGGGGTGATTTTCCTTCCTCCAGGGATGCCCACGGGCTGTCTGGCAGCCCCAGCTGAGGTCAGCAGCTCTTGTGCCATGGATGAGGGATGTGGTGCTGGATCCGCAGCCCGGTCCCTGCTGGGGGGACGCCTCAGGTGAGCCCATCGCTCTGGGGAGGGGACAGGCTCTGGGAGGTGTCCCCTCACAGCCACGCCGGCCAGCAGGCACCAAAACCTTCAGCGCTGCCCCAGAGAAGAGGGAAAAGCCCCAGAGCCACTTTCCCAGTCGCTTCCTCTCCGCTCAGCCCGTCGGGTCCGAGGGCACAGGGTGGGGCTGTGGGTAAGGCCGGGGTGTCCCCACTGCTGGCAGTGCTCCCCAATCCCAGGGACACCTCCTGGTACCTTCTCCCCAGGGTGGAGGTGCCTGATCCTGCTGGATGCTTTTCCAAAGCCTTTTCCTATGGAAAAAAGGGTATTCTGGGGATGATGTTGTCTGTGCAGGCAGAGGGCACTCAGAAGAAAAATCAGATTTAGAAAATGGTGGCTGTAGATAAGCGTCAGCCAGGGCTGTTGGTTAGTGCTTTTCCCAGGATAATTTCAGGATAATCTGGCCGGGGTTTCTCCTTCAGGCTGCCCGGGAAGGCAATGGGATGGCAAAGGTGGGTGTCCCGTGGCAGTGTCCCTCTCCACGTGGGACAGCTGACCCTGGATGGAGTCTGGGTGTGGATGGTGGGGACAGCGGCGTGACCCGTGTTTCCTGGTGGATGAGGATTTTGGAGATGGTTTATTGCCTTGGCAGGAGGCTTTTGGTGGAGAGGAAGTGAGGCTGGAGACCTCTGGAAGAGCGCCCATCTCTCCTGGTGCGGCTCCCAAAGCCCCCGAGGTGCAGCTCCGCGCTCGGGCTTGTGCTGTGGTGGCTGCTGGTTTCTGGGAGTGTTTCCCCAGGACTGGGTGCCCCTCTGTCAAATCCAAACCGAAAACGAGCAGAAACCCTGCGGGCACGCTGGGCCCTCGGGAGGAAGAGCCCCTTCCCACCCCACCTCCGTCACCCCCCCACGGAGGGGCTGAGGCTGCAGCAGCCGAGCCCAGCGCCCTGCCAAGAGCCCCCAGAACGGGCCGGGCCAAACGCTCAAAGATCCCCCAAAAGAGAGTTCAACAGAAAAGCCGCCCCCAAACACGGATCCTTGGCGAGGAGCAGCCGCAGGGGTTCAAAGCCACCTTCCCTCCTGGGAAAGAGCACGGCCCTGGCTCTTGGGGCAGCCAGAAAATGTCCTTAAGTAGCACCTTCTCGCCCGCGAGCGGCCCCGGGACGGCCCCGGCTGCCGGTCCCGAGGGCCGGGAGAGTTTGGGGTTCCTTGTGCACGAGCCGGGGGATCCCCGCTCCGGCCCCAGCCCGGGGGGAGCGGCCCACGCTGGGCTTGGTCTCAGGGGCCTCAGGCTCTGCCGGGCAGAGCAGGGAATGTGCTTTGGGTTCCCTGAAGGGCTAACAGCCTCCTTCCACCTTGATGTGTAAAATCTTGGAGAAGCCAGGTCTTTTCCTCAGGGCCTGGAAGAGGAGCAGACAGTGGGGCTGCGGGGGGGACCCAGCAGCGCCGTGGGGAGAGGGAGGGGAAGGAGGGACACCCCAAATCCCTGCCAGGGGAAAGAAAGGGCAAGGGAGGAACAGGGGAATCCCTGCCACGGGAAGGACACGGGGCAAGGGAGGGAAAGGAGTGAACACCTCAGATCCCTGCCCTGGGAAGGGCATGGGGTGAGGGAGGGAGAAGGGAATCTCTGCCACTGGAAGGACATAGGACGAGGGAAGGACTTGAGGAGAGGGGATCTCCATTCACGGCCTCAGGGAAGGCATGGGGGGAGGATAGAAGAGGGGGGAACATCATCTCAAATCCCTGCTACAGGAAGGAGAGAGGCAAGGGAGGGAGGGGAGAAACATTTCTGATCCTGCCATGGGAAGGACTCAGGGCTGGTGACACTCGTGTTAGCTGGGACTGGGGCCCTTTACCTGGAGTTTGTTCACCATTTCTTCAAACATCTTCCTGGCTTCGGGGCTGTGGGGCTCCTTGAAGTAGTCCACAATCCCCACCTGCACCACGATGGACTTCAGGTTCCGGCACACACCTGGGGGGACAGACACCCCCTGGATCTGCACACCTGGGGACAGGGAGCCTCCCCACGGCCAGCAGGGACCCCAGATCCCACCCTGTGTCTTCTGTGTGTGGGGAGTCCTCAGCCTGAAGATGGAGGAGACCTGGCCAAGGTCTCTGCAGGGAGGACCACGGGCTGTGAGCTGGCCCCTGGCTGCCTTGTCCCAGATTGGTGTCCTCCCGCTTCCCTGACTGCCATCCAGAGTGGGGGCCTCCCAGCAAGCCCAGCCACAGTCACCCAAGCTGTGACCACCAGGACAGACCCCCCTGAGGCTGTGAACCTCCCGCCCTGCCCGTTGGCTCCAGCAAACGGCACGAGCCAGACTCAGGCTTGTCACAAACCTCAGGTGTGCCACAAACACTGAGGCCTTGATCACCCTGCGGGACCACGGAGGGAACATCTCCGTCCTCCCTGCGGCCCAGGGCAAGATCAGCTCTCCTTAGCCCATCCTTGGTGGAGGATGTTGCATCCCCTCTTTGACACCTTCCCCCCAGAGCTCCCAGCACCCTGCAGCGCCAGCAGCTCCCGTGCGTGGGGCTGGAAGGAGGTTCTGCCCCGTGGATCTGGGCACCAGGCCAAGGGCTGATGGCCCTGGCAGTGCTACTCACTGTTGAAGTGCAGCAGGGCTTTGGGGGTCACCGGGGTGGACGTCAGCACCAGCATCTCCAGCCCCTTCAGCCCCTCCCGGCACATCTCGGCAGCCACCTCCTGGTTGACCTCGGCCACATGGTCCAGCTCCAGCACCTGCAGCCTCATGCAGTTCCGGGCTGCAGGGACAGAGCGTCCCCCGTCAGCGCCCCGCAGGGAAGGGCAGCACAGGGAAAGGGGCTGGGAGGGATGGGCGGCACAGGGAGGGGCAGGGAGCACCCACGGGCCTTGGGTGGGGGGGCTTCTCCACGGAGATCTCCATGGAGCATCTCCCTGCCTACAGCAAGGGCCCTCTCCTTGTCCCATCAGAGAAGGAGAGAGGTGGTGCCCGGGGAGGTGTGGAGTCCCCACCCTTCCCTGCAGGTGTCCAGGGAGTGCCTGGAGGTGGCACTCAGTGCTCTGGGCTGGGGACAAGGCGGGCATTGGGCACAGCTTGGACTTGGTATGCCCAGAGATCCTTCCCAAGCCCAGTGACCCATTCTGTGACCCTGCGATTCCAAGGGCTGGGCTGGGGACAAGGTGGGCACTGGGCACAGGGTGGACTCGGTGCTCCCAGAGATCTTCCCCAAGCCCAGTAACCCATTCTGTGATTCCAAGGGCTGGGGACAATGTGAGCACTGGGCACAGGGTGGACTCGGTGCTCCCAGACATCCTCCCCAAGCCCAGTGACCCATTCTGTGATTCCAAGGGCTGGGGACAAGGCGGGAATTGGGCACAGGGTGGACTTGGTGCTCCCAGAGATCCTTCCCAAGCCCAGTGACCCCATGATTCCAAGGGCTAGGCTGGGGACAAGGTGGGCACTCGGCGCTCCCAGACATCCTTCCCAAGCCCATTAACCCACTCTGAGGCCGTGGCCCCGGACAATGCCTACCTAAAGAGGCCAGGCCTTGCACACCGCAGCCGGCCCCTCCGACGCCCAGCGCCCGCAGGTGGGGCCAGCAGCGCCCGATCATCTGCAGGCAGCGGTTGCTGAAGCGCGTCGGCTGCTGGCTGGGGACAGGAGGGACAAGAGCTGGGGGCGGCACGGCCGCTCAGCCCCCCCAGGCACTCCTGAGAGGGCGTGGGATTGGGAGCTCTCCCACCCCACCAGCCTGGGGGTCACCCTGTGGTGTCCCCATGTGAGCAGCACCCGGGGCTGTGCTGCCACTGGGACAGGGCAGCTCCGAGTGCTCGGTGCCCCAAACCTTGTCCTGAGCAGCTGTGGCTGTCCCTGGATCCCTGGCAGTGTCCAAGGCCAGGTTGGAGCAGCCTGGAACAGTGGAAAGTGTCCCTGCCCATGGCAAGGGTGGCACTGGATGGTTTTTAAGGATTCTTCCAACCCAAACCATTCCAGGGATGGAATCCATTGGATTCTGTGATTCCAATCTTGGAGACCCAAATCAGGCCCTGAACTCTGTTGCTTGCACGGATCAAAGCAGCAGCAGAGCTCTCTGTCTCAGGTGGAGGAGAGGAGAGGAGCCACCCCACCATGCCCCCAGCCTGTNAGGAGAGCAGAGGAGCCACCAGGCCCTGACCCCAGCCTGTCCTGCGGGGTGACACCCCTGGGTGCTGACCCCAGCCTGTCCTGCTGGGTGACAGCCCCTGGGTGCTGACCCCAGCCTGTCCTGCTGGGTGACATCCCCGGGGCGCTGACATCAAATGAACAATGCCCAGGGGACTTTGCTCAGGCACAGAGCCGTGTCCTGCTGTGTGAGCCATCGGCTCCTGAGCTCCCAGACATTGTGGGGTGCAGCTGAGACTCCACCAGCATGTCCCCCAAAACGCTTTCCCAAAATGAGAGCAGCTGCAGCGGCCCCCCAAGCAGGGACACTCCTTACACAACATCCAGGCCCTCCAGGGCTGCTGTTGTTGAGCAGTGAGAGCTCAGACAGGCCTTTGATGTTCAGCGCCACTCCCAGACCCATCACAGGTCCCTTTCATCTCTGCCGTGAGCAGCCTCCCCGGAGCATTCCCGGCTCAGCAGGGAGCTGCAGACACCCAGCAGCTCCCAGTTTCCACAGGGAGGGATGGGGCTGAGCTCCTGGTCTCACGGACTGGGCTCCAGGATTGCTGCTCATCCCATGAAGACCCTCCCAAAGCAAATCAGGTTCTGGCACCCAACTCCTTTCCAGCTCAATGGTGCCCCTCACACTCAGCATGGTCTCCTCCTAACCCAATTCCATCCCTGGCAGGGTCCGAGGCCAGGCTGGACAGGGCTTGGAGCAGCCTGGGACAGTGGGAGGTGTCCCTGCCATGGCAGGGGTGGCCCTGGGTGGGCTTTAGGGTCCCTTCCCACCCGCCCCATTCTGTGGTTCCAAGCCTCACCAGGGATGCAGAGGTGCGACCTGAAGGGAGATGATGTCCCTGCAGCCTGCTCCAAGGGCCCAGATGACTTCATGGCCCACGGGGTCCGTGGAGCTCCTGGAACAACACAGGGGACACGTGATGGCCCCACCAGCAGCGGTGCCACCCCTGGGCTGGGTCTGCGTCCCCCAGGGAGCTCCCTGGCGTGCCCAGAGGTACCAACGTGGTCATTTATTTACAACCCAGCACCCCTGGAGCAGGCAGGCCCAACAGCAACCTGTGAGGAAGGCTGGAGGCATTCCCCTCCGGAATGCTGCCTGTGGATGGGCACTGCCCACAGCGGCAGAGGCTGAGGCTGGCGGTGAGGAGGGCGGGAGGGGAGGTGGAAGGTGGAAGGTGAGCTGGGGGTGCATCTCCCGCATGCAAAGGTGAGGAGTGACTGGCAGAGGCTGCCAGGCCCTGTGTCCCTGCAGGGCAAACACAACCTGTCCCTGCAGGTCACTCTGGCTTGGTGTCCCGTGCCACCTGCCTGCCCTGGATGGCGACAGTGCCAGGGGGTGGGAAGGACATCCCAGCCAGGGCCAGGGGCTGCTCCGTGGCCTCTGTCCCTGCTCTGTGGCTGTGCCACTGTGTCTGTAGGTGGCTCTGGGCCAAATGTCACTGCAGGAGTTTGCTGGGGCTGCTCCTCGGTGTCTTTGTCTCCCAGGCTGCTGCTGGGCCTGGGCAGGGACTGGGGCAGTGTGGGGTCATCGTGAGCTGGAGTGGAGCCCAGGTCTGAAGAGAGGTGTCACAGAGCACCGTCCTGATGCCACCAGCCCAAACACTCCCCTGGCTGTCCCACCACACCAGGAGCCTTCCAGGGACCGAGGCTGCACTTCCCAAATCCAAATGCCCCACTTCAGAACTTCAGGCAAGTCTAAAAATAAGGCTGGGTGTTATCTCACACATCTGTGCTGGAGCAGGATGCCAAGAGCAGCAGGGTAATCAGAGCATGAGTCACAGGCACAGCTTAGGATGTGCCAGGAGCTCCTGGGCTTGCTCTGCTGCCCTTGGAACAGCCGATGGAGCGGTCTTGGATTTAAACCTGGCAGATCTGGGCTGTCTCCTGTCTCGTGGTGTGGGTCAGAGCCGGGTCTGAGATCCCGGGGTTTACACCAGGGGGGTGTGGCTGGATGTGCTTTCGCACCTGGAGGATTCTCTGCCCTGGCTGGATGAGGACCAGGTGGAACGGACACCAAGGCTGAGGCGGTTGTCTGCAGGTGCAGCAGAGCAAGGATCATCCTCCTGGAGGGTGGAGGGAAGGCAAATCCTGCCCCCACTGGTGGCCAAAACTCAGGAGTGGCCAGTGATGCCCTCCAGGACCTGTGACCTCCTCCAGGATCATCATGAGTCTTGTGTCCTTGACCTCAGGCAAGGTCTCCAAGCTGAGTCTTGGCCCTCCCATGGCAGAGCTGTTCCTCCCAGGAGAGGAGGACCCTGAGCCGCTTCTCTCCATTGAATCCTTCATCAGGGGCGACAGCCAGGTGGGCCCTCCCTGGGCACATCCTCTTGCCCCTTCTCTAACACAAAGTGGTGTTCCCTTGCCAAGCCCCCGGTGATGAGGTCGGTAATGGGATGATGGGAATGGAGCTGCAGGTGAGACACCTGCATGGGAACGACCTGGGAGGGGACGGGAGTTGCAGGGACAGCTGGCTCTGGGGACACTGGGGACACTGGGCTGGGGCAGGTCCTCTGCAGCAGGACGGGCGGGCTGTGCTGTGCCAGGGAAGGCGGGCTGGGAGCTCAGCGCGCCCCGGGGCGCTCCCAGCCCTGTCCCGGCGCTGCGGCGGGCGCTGGGGGCTGTCCTTACCGGTAGGTGACAGCCTGCAGGGCGCGGCAGTAGCAGCTGGCCAGCCAGAGCGAGCGGTCCGTCAGCACGTTGGGGCAGTGCGAGATGCGCAGGATCAGCAGGTTGCTGCCCGTGGCCTTCAGCAGCGACTCCAGCCCGGCCTCCAGGCAGCCCCTGCCAGCACCGAGCCAGGATCAGGCACTGCAGCCCCTCCTCGCCCTCCCTGTGACTGCCCCAGGAGGGTGATACGGGTCCCACGGGCACCCGTGGCTCCAGGGCACCCAAATCCCACAGCAGGAGCCGGTGTGCACTGGCGTCCAGCATGGGAACGGACACTGGGGCTCGTGGAGCTGAGCAGCAGCCCTGAGGGACAGCCGTGGGAGGGGGGACATGGGGACGGGGGGACACGGGGACACAGGGACAGGGGGACACAAGGACAGGGGGACACGGGGACTCACCGTGTGCTCTTCATGTAATCCTCCTTGCTCTCCTTCTTGCCCCGCTGGCGCGGCTTCAGGTTTTGGAGGGTGAGGGAATGCATCTGGGTGCACCACTGGGACAGCATGGCCAGGAACTGGGGCACAGGGCTGGCAGTCACTGCCAGGGACACCCCGGCGTGTCCCACACCACCCCCCCAGCCGTGCACTCACGGGGCAGAAATGTGTGAAGATGCACACAGGAGGCCATGGCAGACCATGTGCCACGAAATGATGGGTGTGACCAAAAAAATCATGGGCATGACCACAAAAGCATACGAAAACCTGCACAGGTGCGAGCTCCTGGCCTGGAGCATTCACTTGTGCACCAGCAACACCTCCAGCACCGGAGGAAGTGCCCACCCGTGTCCCCCACGACCGTAATGGCACAACCGGGAGATGCTCGCACAGCTTTACCCTTCTGCACGAAAGGCCGAGCCCCGGGCGGTGCCAGCCCCCTCCCCTGTACCTTGGAGGAGACCCTGGCGTTCTCCAGCAGCACCCGTGTCCACACGGCCGGGTGCCGGGCCACGAACTTCCAGTCCTTGCACACCTCGGCCGCGCGCAGCAGGGTCTTGGTGTCCAGGTAGGTGAAGATGCAGAAGAGAGCCGCGCGCATCTTGAGGATCTCGGGGCTGATGACCTCGCTGGAGTGGCCCGGGCTGCCCCGCTCCAGCCGGCACGCCTTGCCCCCGGCCCCCTCGGGCCTGGCCGCGGGACACCCGGCGTCGGTGGCCACTGGTGCGCGGGGACAGCAGCGGGTGAGGGAAGCTCCATCCCCGTCCCGCCGCCTCCAGCCGCCCCACCTTCGCCTCCCGCCCCCAAGGGCGCCGCTGCGCTCTCACCCGTCAGGCGGCAGCTGCCGGCGGGTCGGGAGGCGGCGGATCCCGGCGCCTCCGGCTCCCAGCCTTCGGCCTCCGACTCGGTGGTGCGGGAGCCCACGTCGGACACGTCGCCCTCCTCGCCCTCGGTGCTGTTGCGGTAGGGCCGGCGGTGCCAGTTCTGGATGGCCTGGCGGCGCAGGCCCGAACCCCGCGCCGCCAGCGGGGGCCCCTCGGCCGCGTCGTCCGTGGGGCACGGCTCGGCGCTGTCGCTGTCGTAGCAGCCCGAGCTCTGCGACACGGCCTTGGCCCGGCTGGAGGCCCTGGGGACGGGGATGTCCTCAGGGCTCGCCGGGGTGTGCATCGCCTTGCCCTTCTCAGCGCGCTAAAACCCCGAGGAGGGGCAGGGACGGGCACTCACCCGGTGCTGGAGGAGGAGCGCTGGTTGGACACGCCGTAGGGACCGTGCACGGCCACCCCCGGCCCCGGGTGCCGCTCTCTCTGCAGGGACAGGGGACAAGAGGAGCCAACGTGGCAGCACCCAGCGTGTGCGCGCTGCGGCCGAGGGAGGCGCACCCCGCTGACCCGCCAGGGCCGGCTGCGTTTGGGGGGGACACCCCACCCTCCCCCGGCGGGACGCGGAGCGGCATCCCCAGCATCGCCCAGCGCCACGGGCACACCGACACACCGGGAAAACGANAAACGACCCCTCTGTGGGACCCCCCCCACCCACGATTATCCATTTCCCAGCGGGAGGAGACGGGGTCCCTGCACCGCCCCGCCCGGCCCCTGGCACAGGAGAGCTGGGGGCGCATTCCCGGAGCAGAGGGAGCATTCCCGGAGCAGAGGGTGAACTCCCGGAGCAGAGGGAGCATTCCCGGAGCAGAGGGAGCATTCCCGGAGCAGAGGGTG
>WBMY01018227.1:58483-69978 GCA_013397315.1 Donacobius atricapilla | reverse complement strand
AAAAAAAAAAAAAAAAAAAAAAAAAAAAGAGTAGGATTGGAGCACTTTAAATCAATTTTATAATCCATTATGCAGGATACTGCAAGTGCCCAGCACACCTTCATAACAAATGTATTGATTCTACCAGCGCATCTATGAAAAAAGTACTTTTGGGGTTAATTATGTTCATTTTTGACCTTCAGATGATAAATTCTAAATATAAATCTTCCGAATTGTACCAATGTGCAGCACAAAATGTATTCAGACTCAATGCTTAATGATGCATCATTCTGTAGCAAAACTGATTTCAGCGTGAGTGTTTCGTCTGGAAACTGTACAATATAAAGACCCTGGAACAGCTTTGCAAGCAGAGAATGGTGTCATTTTATCACTGTGTCAGCCTCATGTCTGCAGCACATCACGGAGACTAGTAGTAATCTGATGTTTGTTATCTGAAGCACTTATGTACTAATGACTGAGGACTGATTAAAAAATGAGGTCCTAACCTACACTACATCCCACAATCTTTTTGAATAATGATTAATTTTTTCCTCTTTGATTCTTTACTGATGTCTTGTATCTATGCCAAGTCCTGCAGATTGTTCATGGAACTAGCACTTCTGCGCCTGTTTTGATAGGAATAGAGTTTACACAACAGTCTGTAACCAGCAAAGCTCCATACTAATTACTAAATCACGCTGTTAATACCTCAAGCCTGACCATCGAGTGGCAAACCGCATACCATGCTGCCCCCTGCTGAAGTATAACGAGTTTACTGTTCTTCATGTCGAGTGTTAGTAAAACAAGATAGCGCTGATATGTGAAAAAAACCCCAAACAAACAACCAAACCAGACCCCTCAACGTGTATGATTTTAAAAATGTATTTTTTTCTTTGGCTTGTGCATTCTTCAATTTCTTATTAATAGTTAACTACTTAATTGCAAGCCTGGTTCATGGTAAAATCTAACCTTGTTTCTGTAGCTGCATGATGCAGGTTAAGATGGAAATTTAGATTTTAGCATTGAAATCATGCTCTCATTGTATTTTGTATTTTCTTCAGTGACACTAGTAAGATATTACTTTTGTTTTCAGTTAACAGTAACAGATTTCATTTTTATTTTTAGTTCTTTAAATTCTGTTTTAATAACACTCTGAAATAAAAACATAAATAATTTTTAATTAACTTACCCACATCTCTCACCTATGTGTTTAGTCAAATTTTAATATAAGTTTGGTACAAGGTTTTACCATTCTGACTTGAAAATAGGCTTTATACCCATTTTAGGAACAAGTGAAGAAGAAAGATAACCATTAAGTGGAATAGGTACTGGTTTATCTCCATTTTCAAACTGAGAAACTGCTGCCAAAACTGTCCGGAGAATAGCTGTATTTAAACAATGATGCAGTATCTTCTGAGACCAAGAAGAAGGAAGACAAGTAAACAAACAGAAAAAGAACAGTTAAATCTGAACAATTGGTTGAAAATTCATTTCACTGCAGTCTGATGTGAGGGTAGGGAGAGAGGGACTCGTAGCCTACAACTGTTATACAGTTTTCCTGAACACTTCCTATCTTGTCAATATTATCCATGGCGTATTTACCCACTGCTGGTCCATGAGAATGGCTGTAGAAACACACTGTGGTGTAGCAGGTACCCATTTTCACTCAGCTAGCTCTCTTGTTCAGATTGACTCTGACTCATTCTTAAAGGCTCACCACTTTGACTCACACTAAAGTGTGACTTAGCTGCCTTTGCCTTCTGGGTGGACTATGCCATCCCTTTGTGGCTCACTCTAACTTGTGCCCATCTGCTTCCCTCCACTCTGCTTAGTGGAGGGGAACATATGGCCCTAAGTGCCTAACTCTGATTTCTTGCCACACCTTCAATTACACTGCCATATGTTCTAGTATCATACTGTAATTGCTGATAGTTAGTGCTAGAAATACAAAAGGGGCATTTCACAAGCCAACAGGTTTACTTCTGCTATTTAATAAAGCTGAAACAGCTGTCACTGTACCATTCTCTGATAATCTGCTCACTCGCTCTGCACACAAGGCTTTCATAATTTTATGTATTTAAAATCATGAAATCAATCCTTCTTATTATTTTTCTCTTTACGTCACTTTAAGATCAGCAAAGAGAAAGCTTATTTTTACATTTTTCTGTTGCTTCATATTTTCTCTGTAACCCCTTATTCTCCATGGGAACCTCTTTGAGTCCCTGTTACTAGGGAGAATATATATCAGAGGTGTCAGAGAACAATGCAACTATTTAATTTTACAAGGATGTTATATGCTAGGGAATGCTTCGCTTTTTTAACTACTAATTACATTGCTGCCTAACTATCAAGATCTAAACCCCACTGTTTTTGCTACAATAAGTAGGACAGTAATCCCTGTGATATTTTTGCATTGCAAGCATATGCTTGTAGTTGAGGCAATCTACTGGAAGAACATTTGTGCAGTGTGCAAGCACTCTGGATTTCTATTATTCATGGTGACAGTATAAAAGCTTCCACCTCCTTTAAATCATGTGTAATGCTGTCTAGCATTTTTTGTCTTTCTGTTTTTTCTTGTTTCTTTTTTTTCTAAATAAATTTTATTGATTACAAAACAACTAACTTAAACATGGAAAACGCAGATGCATTAAAAATTAAAACATAACCTTAGGGAAAACCCTCTGTATGGATACAGCACAGGTTTTGTAGCTGGATTGCTGTGAGCACATAAGACAGGTGACTGTCTAACGAGAAGTTATTTGTGGCAAAAGCTAAGGAACATGCAACCAGCAAAACATTAGTTTATTTTGAGATGGTGATTCACAAAACAAGGTTTTTCTCAGGAACACAAATACCAGTTTCAGCAATAATATAGAACATATATTATACATTCAACATAGAATCTAGTATTGACTGAAAGTATAATCTACTTCTAATAGGCCTTACTTTCTAGAGTCCTATTTATCTATGTATACTTATCTGTCCCATTTATCTAAGTGTTTTCCTATACTTAGACAGTCATTAAAGATTTTATGAGTCTGATACTGTCATATTCGGTATGAGCGAATCTTTCATGTTTCTAATTTTACAGTGTCAGTTCTGGCATTATTATAAAGCCATCTCTTTCACTGTCCTAATGTGTAATTTACAACTACTGAAACTCTAAATGTTTCTCTTGCTTTGTATTGTTGACTTGTTTGTTTTGTTTTGTATTTTGGTTTTGTTTTGCAACTGCTTTACAAAGCTGTTTGTTTGTTCTGTGCAGAACTCTTCATTTGATATTGCATGCTGTCACCTAAATCAGAAAATCGATTACTTACTCATTTGACTCTACCAGTTGCTGACCTCTGCTAGTCTTTCTTCATGAGTTTAAGTAAACTGCAGTTTCTGTTGGAAACATGAAAGCTGCTTTTTCTTCAGCACCTTACGTTTGGCATAGGCTGCAAGCATTATGTCAGATCTGGGGCACTCTATCATAATGGGCTGACATGGCAGCTAAGAATGTCTTCCAGATTGTCTTGCCTACGTGTTGACTTGTTTATTGTTTCTTTTAATGGTTCTGCCTACTGGTTGCTTTTTTCATACCTATTAATATGTAATATCACCTCAAGATTATTTTTTAAGATGCAAGATACTTAATTCAATTCAGAGCAACACCCTTTTTCTCCTTTTTCATTTGCAGACAACAGCCTCTTTGTGGGACTGTGCTTGCTTCAATTTTTTTTCCAAATGGTCAGTGAAAAACTGTGCTGATCTTTGTTGCATTTTCTACACTGTAAAAACATCTGCAAATATATAATGGATACAAGACTGCCAGCTTTCTGCTTAATCAGCACCAAAGAATTGCAATATTATGATATAACATCTAAAAAGATTGAGTATTAGTCAAAAATATTTATTCTTGAATCAACATTTAATAATATCTAGGGTAAAGCTGGCATAATTATGATTATTTAGAGTTGTGTCATTTTCTTCTAGATTACTATTCCAGTGAGGTGCTGCATAAAAGGCGAACTAAGAGAAAGTTATATTAAGATAAATATGTTCAACAGAAATGCACATTAATAACAGGTGTGCCCTCCAGGTAAGATGATACAATTATTTACTGTAACTTTCCGTAATTACACAAATCATCGTCAGCTTTTACAAAATCATAGATAGATGTGTTGTTTAGACTCAATATGTCTCATTATGACATTTTTAATGAATTGTTTGGTTAACATTTTGTTTCATAAAATTATCTCTTACTGTAATAATTTCCCCTAATTTGCAGTGGCTTCTGGGTAACTTGTAAATTGAGCTTCTGTAGGGAGAAGTATATGTGGTGCCTCAAGCTCATGGTTCTTGCTTTATTTCACAAGTTTCAGAGAAAGACTTGTTCAAGTAACAGATCTGGGCATTTTAACCTGACATTCTAAAGTCAGTGCTTCTTGGCTGCAGAATTACTTCACTTCAGGCTTTTTAAATATAATGTCTTTTACAGTGTTGAAAATTAAACTAAATTTTATTTAATTACTTGCACTTTTAATTAACTTCCATTTGTCCCTATGCTGTTAGATTTGGTCATGGATTGTGAAGAGGGGGGTTTTGCCAATGCTCTGCAGTGTCTGTGCCCCATTTTTTAAAGCAATGCAAGGAAGTCCTACCCTTTATCTACTAAATTTCACAATACAGAAAGAAAGTGCTAGAAGAGGAAGTGGAAACATATTAAAGAAAATCCTGATAATAGTGCTGAAAAAAAAATAATACTGGAGACAGTCATAACCTGTGCTATACAGAATTGTGTTTCATAAAGGAGATTTGCCTTCTTTTTCCAAGAATTTGCAAGAGTGACAGCAGATCTGTGACCACATTAGTCATTCTGTCAAGGATGGAAAAACCTAGAAATAAAAAGATAATAATTGCCAAAGAAAACAGACACAGGACTCAGCAGATATAACTTGGCAATGCTGTTTACTCCACATGCTCTATTCAATGTGTTCCAGCTGTGCACATGTCATTCAAGTGTTCAACTCCGTCTACGCAGACTATTCTGAGGCGCCTACCTAGTCAGCTTGGGGAAGCACAGCTACTCCATTTGTTCAGTTTGCCTGCACAGAGGAAGAAATGACAGTTGTATTTGAAGAAATGCTAAAAACTGCCATGAATGGGGCAGATACCAATCTCGGCTAACAAGTGAGTATTCTAATGCCGCAGGAGCACATAATCACTCACATTTATATTCTGTTGTTTAATGGTGAGGTATATGAAGGCTCATATATGAGAGAGAGAAGCTCGTAGAGTCATCAGATGGTAGAGGAGAATGTCAGATAAGGAGCAGAACTCCAAACAGTTCTTGTAGTTTGTTCATTGTTTTTAAATGATCTTGATTGCTATTGTGGCCTTCTTACCATGTTTCTACTGTGAGTCACACAGGAATGCAGCATTCTACTTTATCTACATTCATCCTTTACTGATAATGATGTAATGTGATAAAGGCCCAACATAAAACAGTTCCTGAAAAACCATTGTATTTCAATTTAGTGTAATCTACAAATCATCAGCAAAGCAGCTTTGCAATTTGACAACGTTAATAGTTCCATTCATGCTAGTAGTACAAACAAAGTTTGCCTGAAAATGTCTTCATGCCCTTCATCTCTTTTGTTTCTTATTCCTCATTGTAGACTGCAAATCTGTGTGGGTTATCTGTGGACTTCTTTTCAGAAAAATAAAGTGCTCTGCCTGATATGATTCTGCCTAGAGAAAACAAAAGCTACGTCCCCAGTCCAGTATTTCCTGAATACTTAATTTATTATGAATGTACACAGGCATGTTTCAAGGAGAAATTTGCTTCTGAGAGTAAAATAATCATATACTTTGTACCAGCATTAAATATTTAATAAACATTTGCCTTTATAAAAACAACATGTTCCATAATCACATACATTTGTTATCAGAATTTGGTATTTAAAATATATAGATTTTTAACTGTAATAGAAAATATGTGTACTTCAACAGTATAAGGCCTTTGACAAACTTAGATTTGTTACAGTAAAGACATGGAAATTACTATTCATCATCACTCAAAGTCTTACATAAATATCTGAAATTGATTAATTGAAGCAGAAAAAATAAGCTATGAGAGGAAAGCCAGGGGTAAGAAAAGATCTTGTTTTCACACTGAGCTCTTGCTAAGCTTGGAACTTGATGTGACCTGAGGGGGGCCACTTGCTCACACAGATAACACCAATCATTCAATCAACCCATTTTGAAAGGCTTTCGCAAAATTGCAGTGGAATTCTGCATCTGATTATTCCCTCCAAAATATATCAGGACGTTGATGTTCAGTAATAAGAAACAAAAAAAGGAAAAAAACCTAACCTCCCTAGGTTACAACACACTTTGCTTTATTCCCCTAGTCACACCACCACACAGGGCCAATTGACAAAACATTCAAGGTGCCTTTTTCTTTATGGCTTTTGAGTACTCATCCTACCAGGGCTTGGTACAAGCCTTTCACATAGATTCAGCTTAGGTCCAAAATAGACTAATAGTCACACAACTTCATCAGGCGAGCAAACGAAAATAGTTTGTCATCCTTCTGCTCCCGGTAGACAGCACTGGCTTTCCCAGCAAGTAACAACCTCGACATCAGTGTGAGCATGGAGCTGTCTCACCCCAAGGGAAGATTTAGAAACCCCTCTGCCATGAAGGGTCACATGCTGAGTCCTTGGGCTCCTTTGAGGATAAAAACTACAAGTCTGTAGCTGCACATTTCATTTTCATTTGAGCATAAAACTAATTTTCATGTGAGCTTCTACCTTTGAGAACACCCTGTGATGGAGAAGCATATACTCTGCTGGCTCAGTGTGACATTCTCTTCAAGTGCCGCATCTGACTGCAAAGGGGATTCTTAGGCCTTAGTTCAGATTCTTAACTAACCTTATGGTTTCTTCCTTCTTTAAATGAAGTTTTAACATGTTTTCATGTTGGTTGCCTTTTGTTTTCTTTGTAGAGGAAGATTGCTTAACAAATTCCTCCAATTTGTTTTGCATCATTTGCAGGGAACTAACTGACTAGAACAGAGATGAAGCTAAATTAAAAAAAAACATATTTGAAAAAATTAAAAACATTACGAAATACAAGCTTCTGTGATAGTGAATCATCTATGTGTATAGATGTTAAGTACAGTATATTTGTTACAGCAATAATACACTACTTATCTGTGAAAAACAAAACCTGCAAAATGCAAGAGCTTCCAAAAATATTTAAAACAAATATTTGTAACAGCAAGTGAACTAAGAAATTATTTTACCTATATTAACTGAAGATTTATGGCAAAAGCAATGATTTCCTCCTCTCCTTCCACTTCGATAATAAAAGAGTGGAAATATTTATTTGGATGGTCAGAATAACAGGCACTAAAAGAAAATTCATCCCTTAGTATTATGAACTGTCAAAAATGTCCTGAAGTCCAGATTTTTCCCCCTTCTAATTTACATATCATTTTGCAGAAATCACTGAAAAAGTGTACTGACAACCAATGTAAAAACTTTGAAACATGGAAAGAGAAAATAGAAAAGAGATAAAGATGTCACTGAAATTTAGTTAGTTATATTACCCTGAATAGTATTTCTCAACTGCACTGTTGCTTTGTAAAGAAACTGGAACAGAGGTCAAAGATGTAAATTCCATACTGATCTGACTAAATACTTAAAAAGACATGAAAAAAATTTCATAGCAATAATAAAATATTCTTAGAAGGATTTATAGCAAAATAGAAATCTCTCTTTGGAATAATACATTTATATACAACTACAAATACAGGTCAGCAATGAATAATCCAATGGCTGCTTGCTGATCACAATAGAGTGAGTACAAGTCAGGTTCTTTGGCAGCATCTAATAGGCACATTTATTCTCACAGAAATCTTCGGAGTCATTGCTCACAGTGCAACTGGGACATAANCCAAAAGATATTAAAAATATATTCTTCACTGTTACTTCATGTAGAAAAATAATTGCACAGCTAATAATACTTTTGATACTCTTGTAGACAGAAATTAGGATATCATTATAAAAAAGCATGTTCCACTGAAATTCTATCTTCATAGAAAAAGTTCCAGTAAGTAATAATAACCATCAATAAAAGAAACATGGCTAAATTTAAAATAAATCCGTAATTTGAAGAAGTATACAGTGAGGAAATTAACACAACAAGAAGGAGTCAGTTTTGCAGAAAATTAGAACCATGTTAATCACAGACAGGCAAAATATTTTGTCAATGTAAACTCAGAGAGTTTCTGCAAAAGGCATGAGACCCCCAAAAAGACAGCATAATGAATCAGAATGAGCACTAGAAGAAGCAGTTGACATAGATATTAATGGATACCGCTGTGAAAAATGAAAATTAAATAATGAAAATTAAATTAAATAATATTTTATGTCTGGTATAAGCCACAGTTTCAAGTCCTGGTTTAGGACTGCTTTATCCCAATACAGAGTAAATACAACCAAAATGCAGCAACAGGTTTTTTCAGCTTTCTCGAGCCCCATGTTGGATGCTAAAAAGTATTTGTCCTGGTTTGGGACAGAGTTAGGAGGAAACTTTTGTTAAGGAGTATTAGTCTCCTCAAGAAAGCAAATTCAAGCTACCCCTGCCCAGACTGGTTTGGGAGATAAATCTCCTTAGAGAAAAGTGGAAAAAACTGTTTATTTAACAGTCGAAGTACTCACAAACATCAAAAAATTAGTAATATTAAACAATGGAATCTCTCATTGTTCTAAAGAGATGGTAAATTCAGAAAGTCCTTCTGTGGATTGGAGAGAGAAAGAGAGAGTCTTTTTTGTTGGTGCATCCTCAACTATCTCTCAGTCCTTTTGGGGTTTGGGTCTCTCTCTCCAGGGCTTGGGTCCAGAGTCCCAGCTGCAGTGCAGCTTGAGGGGCCTCTGGATGATAGTCCTGGTATTCCCAGCCCAAAGAATAGCTGAACAGTTCCAGAAAACTTCTGGGCTCAGCTAACAACAAAAAAAACCTAGNGACCATTTTGGAATGAGGTAATGAGTCTTCAACTTGCAAATCTGATTTTTGTATCTATTTTTCCCATGCCAGAGCATAGACAAGAGCTAATGCAAGAGCCATAATAAGAATTTGTGGTTCTTCCATATGGCTTTCTCAGTCAGATGCACATGCAGCCTTATTCTAATTTTTGTTATCCTTTTTTATGAAACAAAAGAAAATAAAATTTGAAAAATAAATACTGCTGTGGGGTTTTTCAATATACATTTCTTGCAAGTTAATAAAATTATTAGCCTTTNTGCACTTCTTCTCCCCACCTTCGCTCTCAGAGCCAGTCATAAAGGTGCAGAACTTAATATCCAGCATAAACAGAACAGACAACTGGGGACACAAGCATCATAAAGTCCCCCCAGGACAAATTGGAAAGCAAGCATCATGTGAATATGATTACAGATTTTTGAAGAGTATATTTCAATGAAAAGAAACAGTGTATGATAAGAACTAGCTTAACATCAAATTCACTTTGCCTCCTTCCTGCTGCTCATTTGCATACAGCCAATGCAGTCCCAGGGTAACTACTCCTTTCATCTATGCATATAAACCATGCTGTTTTCTCATCAACAGAGTGGCACAAAATCAATAGAACATATCAATAAGCATGAGTTGATCTTCTGAGGAAGATCTTTCTAAAGCAACAAGGAAAACTGAACCCAACAACCTTCTGTACCACAACACAGAAGATGGAAAGGGTGATGTTGGTAGAAGGATGTTTGACGCTGAGATGAAAATGTGTAAAACCAAGTGGCTGCAGAAAAAACTGAAATCCTGCCAAAATGAAATGTTTTGAAGAACTCATAAGTTCACCAGAGGAAACCAACAGGACAAATCTCTTCATTTGGGGTAAATCAGGACAACAGTATGACCTCTGTGGCAGCTCTGCCTATTCACCCTTTCTGCACATTAATTTTGCATTTACAGACCTAAGTCATAGAAAACAAGAGCTATGATATATCACTGCACATAAGACACTGTGACAAAATGGTGTTTGTTTATTTATTTGTGACCAAAACATTTCAACCTACCCATATCAATTCCACTACACAAATGTAATACACAGTTCCATGTTTTCATAGTTACAGCAGCTTTGCAGCTAATATTGCAATGTAAACACCTTCTCTGATTTCAAAATATTTGGAAAACTTCAGGCTTTTCTTCTCCACTAACTGTCATTTAGTATTTTCTTACTCTTATGAGTACTTTTTTTTTTTAGCTTTGACTAAGGAAATAAAGGATATTAAGGATACCCTTCAATTTCCAATGAAATTATGAGATTACCAGATCATGAGGTCATATTGTTCAGTATCTTTCTTAAAATTAAGTGCATGCCTACATAAAGACAATCAGAAACTATTTTTTTTTTTCCCCCAGGGGTTCTTGAAGGAAATTTCTTTCAGTAGTTTCAGCATTATTAGGACCAAAGTCACTGTATATTTTGGACAAGGTAGAAAGGTAGTGCAATTTTCTATAACTATGTTATTACAGAAAGTACAGAACCAACATTTTCAAAAATGCTTAAGTAGTGCTGGACAGGAGAGGACTGCATGTTGCCATATGGAAAGAACTCTTTACACCCTTTGTAACACCTTAACTGTAATTTGTTTTCTTAATCTCATTAGGCTGTGTTTGCCTTGTCCCAACTACAACTGTGACTTTTTTATCTCTCTTCATTGATCACCGTATTCAAGATTGTTAGATTTGTTTTATGCATCTATTTCATAATAGAAGCCAGTAAAATGAAACTCCTGTCCATCTTTACCTCTCCTGTTGCAATGAATTATTGACGCTGTGTAGATTCCTCCTCAACCTTTATGTGCCCTGCTACAAAAACTGGAATGATTACTTGGTCTCATAAGCAGAGTCTTTCTCCTCTCATGCCTCGGGAGAGCTGATATGTCGCTCAGGGTGCTGATATCCTTTTTGGGAAAGGTGTATTTTCCCCAACAGGGTATGCTTGGGTACTTGAGCATGTACTGAGGAAAGATTTCTTTATCTTTCCTTGAATGGCTTGAATCAGGCTTCACAAACCCCTCCTGTCTAAAAGGCATAAGGAATTGCATCATTTCAAGCAGCAGAGCCAGCAGCTCTTTTTCAGGGTGAAATATCCTCTCTCTGCGTGCTGCTCTGATTCATAGTATACATATGGGTTGCTGTCTTTCACCTGTACTGGCCATTCTCCTGAGGCACTGCTGCAGCTTGAGCTGCTCCAGAGGTTGAAAGACTTCAGATATAGTGCTGTACTTGTGATTCTTTTCACTCTTTCAAATGCTTGATCTTAGATCTCTGACTGTTACAATGCCACAATAGCTCAAAAAGACTGTTAGCTAGCCTATAAATCAGCTGGCTTCTTCTTATTCTTTGATTTGGCATTTCTCAGGAGACCTGGAATATCTGAAAAGTCAAAATCTGCACTGGAAAATGCTTTTTTCCCCCCTAAATCTGCTTCAGGTCACTTCCCCCCC
>WBMY01018227.1:41947-58414 GCA_013397315.1 Donacobius atricapilla | reverse complement strand
TTTGTCTGTTGGGGCTTTTTCTCTTTTGTTTTTTTTTGTTGTTATTTGTTTGCTTGTTTCTTTGTTTTATTCAAAGCTTTATTCTTTATAGTCTTTTCTTAACACTCATGTAAATCAATCATGAAAAAGGGTCTCACATGCACTTTTAATTTTTAAATCAAATTTCAAAAAAAATAAGGCTTATTTAGTCATTCTACAAGACTATTATTACTTCACCATAATAATTTTGAATCTTGGCCAATTTCAACTATATAAAAATGGAAATCTAAAACACCTAAAAAATGGCAACACATTATACCAATGGAAAAGAGTAGTGGTCACTTAACAGTCAGGGCAGACATACTAAAATCCTCAAGAATTTAAATGGTCACAATATGAATTCAAGATACTGTTCGGTCTGCCAGCTGGCCATTCAGCTCTCTTACTAATTAGCCAAAGAGCACATATGTAGCTCCAAATCAACTGTAATACGTGCTGTCTCTTGCTCACCTAGTACCTAAAAAAAAAGGGTGGAAGGATAAGAAATAGAGAAAGAAGAAAATTGAAAATGAAGTCATGGTGTGGACATGGAGGCATAAGATAGTGATTTCCTAAGGTTATAGAATGTGTATGACCCTGTTGGTGTAAAGCTTGCAGAATGACTGATTGACCAATCTGTATCTTTTGTTGGTGGCCTCTTCATGGGCTAATTTTCCCCGGTTTTATCCATTGACAATTTTAATAAATAGAGCCCATTAATTTTTTCTTTATTTCCAGTTTTCACCTATGGGTTGTTATGGATTATTTAATGTGAAAATAAAGCATACCTTGCCTGACATCCTTCCTAACTCCTACAGCTTTTATTTCTAGGAGCTGTCATGTTTCCGCACAACCACAGGTATGTACCTTGCTGGGGTGATGGCTGTTACCATGTTTAAATATGTTATAAACCACTCAATGTGAAGAGTTTGAAGTTCCTGATTTAAGTGGCCAGCCTAGTAAGGATACATCAGGAAGGAGTTGGCAGAGCTGTTCTCCAGGGGTAGCAGAGCTGAGCAGGACCGCAGTGGGGTGACAGGGTAGGGCAAGTACAGCTCCTGGTGTGTTGAACCATCAAGGTCCTTGACAGCGGCCAAGGCCAGCCAATAGTCCCGTGAATCTGGGAAAGTGAGAGGTCCAGTGAGAGGTCCAGCTAAGCATTCCATCCAGACAGTTGAGGTTAGGCCTAGAAAGGCCAGGTATGTCAACCCAGGCCATGGATGTGCACCAGTATAGCTCCTGAGCCCAAGCATAGAGGACCTGGGCCAAGGTCCCAGCACAGCTGGTACATCACACTCTGCACCACTGGAGAGATGTCCTAGGAGAGAGTAAGCTCGTCACTTTGGTGGTGCCTGTGGACTGAGATGTCACAGCTGGAGATGGTATTTAAACTAATGCAAAATTGGGTTATTGATGTCTTTTTCCTGTGTTGTTTTTTTATTTGTTTGGGTTTTTTTTGTTGGTTTGTTTTTTGTTTTTTTTTTTGTGGTATCAATTTAAGGTTAGTTAGAGGCATGGAATAATTGGGTAAGAACAGCAAAATTAGGGCTGTGCCTAGGCACTACTAGTTAAGCTGGTCACTTATTCCCCACTTCCACTGGGGTAAAGAGAAGAACATAAAAAAAGAAAAACCCATGGGTTGGGATAAGAACAGACTAATAATTGGAAACCAAGATGATAATGATGATGATAATAAATGGCAGTAGCAATATAGATATATTATTATTTTTAAAAATTATATAATATTAGTATTATATGATTATAATAATAATTAAACAGATGTTGAAATCCCAGTGTTGATGAAGTCTTTAAATATGTGTGGAAACCTTTACAAAATGCCCTTCTGTTACTTTACTGGAAGATGAGAGTTGTCATAAGGCTAACAGGTACAGCAAGTTAAAAATATCGCTTCTCATTTTGGCCAACATTTTCAAGGGCAGTAATTTCCATTGTAAATTGTGACATCTGACATACCTCATTTCCTACAAATGTAGAATGTTAGTGTAAGATGGTGAAAAATGGTTCCTGTAAGGCTGACAATAGCCCTGTAGTTTATTGATAACCTTGAGTGAGGGAGATAGCTGGGTATCTGAAGATAGATTTCTTTTTATCCTTTTCTCTAGTATTTGTGTTTTATTTTGGTTTTGTTGTTTTGTGGGGTTTTTTTTGCTTAATGAAGAATCAGTTTAAACAATATTGATTACAGCTGAATATGTTTCACAAAATTTATTGCCCCATTGGGGAAAAAGCCCTAAATATTACTAATTTAAAACAGAGCTAACATTTGCATCTGTACTTTAGATTGAGGATCATCTGTTGTGATACCATTTGCATGTGTACACAGTCTTTCACCTGACTGGCATTAAAGAAAGATTCACAAAAATTTCATTCATTTGCTCAGTGTTTGTCTGTTTCCTTGTACATAGACAGAAAATCATCAGGAGGAGAGTTGCAGCAACAATATCAGGCATTTCAATAGCATTTTTCAGGTGAATAGGGGGTTAATAACAGCCTTACTCTCAAACACTTCCATCACTCCATGTAAAAACATTTTTGTACTTAGATATTCTGAGTAATTGTCTGTAAGTATAAATGTATTTGTGAGCAATCACACAGAAATAAAAGAGAGATTCTCTTTAATAATCTTCCTAATAGACTGTGTTAGGCAATTTGAAATAGTCTGAGATTGTCACAGTGTTTTAAATTCTCTGGTATTCTTTTTCACTGTGAAAAGCTTGTGGATCAAAGAAAACTCGATGCCCTAGACAAAAGATCATGAAAATATGCCCTGTTCTTTTTCTTTTTTCTTTTCAGCAGATTTAGAAACTATGAAAAGACCTTATTATTGAAGGAAACTCGAAGTCAACCCAACTACTTGAACAAGGCAATTTAATACTGCACAAAATTATGGGAGAACAAAAAAAGGTAGAAGAATTTGTAGTAAATATATACCCTCTGTTCAGATGGTTTGGAGGGTTTTTTTCTCTTTGCTTTCTTTGGAAAAATTCAGAACAGCATGATAATGCTTAGAAAGAAAGAGTATAGAAGAGAATAAGACCAAAATCATCCTGGAAAATCCTTCTACAATTTACAAAAGCTGTTGTTAACTCTTTTGTGTTTGCATTGTGGTATGTGTATATATATGCCAGTGTTTGTGTGCATTGTGTAAAATGAAAAACATTAAACAAAATACCTTGAACAGAATTCAGCCTGTACCCTTCTGCATTCTAATTCAGCTGTTTCATCAGCTGATGCATTAAACCTGCTGCTTTTCTGTGAAAATATCATAGTCAGCCTTCCTTATTCTCTGAGAATAAAATCCTAGCAGCCTCGTCAATAGCCTACTCATATATTACTTAGCTAAATAACAGAAACATCTATAACATTAATGTATTCACTGCTCAATCTTCCTGGCTTTAATTAGCCATTTTGAAGACTGGGCATTACTTTTGATTAAAAAGCATTTTCTGAAATGAGGGGAAAATCCTCTGGGAAACCCTGTTTCCATACTCATAATTTCTTCTTATGTTAATCAGGTCTTTGCAGTATGTGTTGACTACCCTAGAGATGAAAGACACCAAAACAGACCAGACAGAAGGCAACATTAAAAACAAAAAATGTTTAATTAGCATCTATTATATGCAAGCCTTTAAGATATCTCCATTTAGATACTACCATCACTTTAAAACTATTACACCCCAGTGGAGTCTGCACTAAGCTGTCAGCTAAGCTGATTTATTCTTTACTTGCTTAAATTAAAAAATTATTTTGCTAAAAATGAGAAGTTATTTGTAAGCAATGTTTTTGTTTGAAGTCCAAGTCCCATGCATTAATTAAGTTTGCAGCCAAGGATAGAATCCTTATTATACAGTATAAAAAGAACATTTTTCAGCAGCCAATTATCATGTTACCTATTTTGAAACAGAACTCTTTAGAAGAAATATATCATCAAAACTATTCTGTGTGCCTGTTAAATAGCTATGGTCCTCAAATGAACAGAAATTAGTTAATCAAAAGGCATTCTAGAACCTTTGAAATTGATGGTTCTACAAACCAAAATAAAGAATATGTTTCACTCATGATGTCAAATTTGTGCTCAAGTGTTTGTCCTTCAAGGACAGTCTATCAAGGAAAAGTACTGAATTTGTTGCTTAAGGAAACTGCAAGAAGGACAGGTATTTGAGAACTCTTGAATAAAAAAGTGCTCACTAGTACCATACTAGTACTTACTTAAAGAGTATTGCTGCTGAGCAAACTTTTGAAGATGTGAGAAAAAACAAAAAAAAACAACTAAAATATGGGTTGTGTCAGCTGTTACAAATACACTGATCATAAACTTTATGAGGCCATAAGCAGAGGATCACTAATCATTCAGTCTCACTTTTTGGAAAAGGAAGACTTAGACTCTGGAAAGTGAGTCTTCAGCTGACTGTGTACTCATGCACACACGTGTACAAAGGGTTTGTTCTTCCTGCAGGACACACCTCCTTAGTGCAGTGAACTCAGCCATGCAACACTGCATTTCTCTCCTGGCCTTGACTTAGCACTTCTCGTTGATATCAGCCAATCTAGATGAGAATTTAGATATTTTTAAAATTTTTTGGCCACCATAAGTAGTCAGGAATATCACAACAAAAGGCAGCAGTATAGAAACTGGAGCTCAGCTAGTCTCCAAGTCTGAAGGAAAAGAAGGATAAAATTCACATCTTCATAGGCCTAGTAGATCCAGAACAAGAAGAATGTTGTGGTGAAAATACCAACTAGATTTCTACCCTGATAAAATAAGAAATGTGAAGAGTACACTTCCCTTGATGAACTCCAACAAAACCTTTTTTCTCCTTAGCAATACCAAATCCTACAATATATTTTCATCTTCCCAGTCATCTCTGCTGATAATAAATAATACAATGTTTATGCACATGCCTAGATTTCATAGTCTCAAATTTCTGGTGTGTTTTTCACAGTATGTGTGACAAGCAATATGAAAACACAATAATTCAAGTTCTTATGACTGTTCATGGTGGCCAGAAAAGATGCATTCTCTTTCACAGGACACAGCTTCTTTCATATTAACTTAAAAAGAAAAAAAAAAATAACCCACCTTTAATTTATTTCAGTAATGAACAGAGATTTCTGTGGAGCTAAAACTGAGAACACATCCTGAAAGATCTCATTTGCAAAATGAAAACAGCAGCTTGTGTCTGCTTTCTGGTGCCGTTTACTCTAAATAGCATGACAAAAAGAAAATATCTTTTTCATGTTAAGGACTTTACATGTCTATAAGGAATGGATTCTTATTGGACACAAAATCAATTTGTATCTGTAAACTGTTATTCAACAATTTCTTTTGCAAATTTTAATCAATGCTAATGGATATGTGGCAACATCAAACTTAAAAATAAAACCAGAGAGCCAAATTTTCTACTACCTTCTACTGTTTGCATGTATTTTGCAAAAACAATGTAGAACACTAGCGAATCACATTAATTGCTACAGATATATCAAAAATAGAAGTGTTTTAGACCTGGAAAAAGGGAAATAAATTTTACATGTGTAAAATAAGTGAGGCAACTGATGGCACTTTTGTGCTTCCTCAGCATTCATATAGATCACTACACAGAACATGGGGCAGATAAAAACTGGAGTTCTGCCATCCCTCCCTGCTATGCTAATATAACTTAGGAGGCTCAACAGATATTCAGGTGGCAGGCCATTTGCATCATTCTGAAAGCTCTTATCATCCTATTTCAACCTTACACAAATTAATATGGCCTACATACTCAATAGGATGCACCTAAAATAAAATCCAAGGCACATGCACTATGTTTTCCAGTTGTGAGATTTTGGAATTGTTGCTGGTAATCTCCTATTTGATATTTATTGTTAATTCAACCTTAGAATGACAGAAAAACTTGTAAACTTGCTTTGCATATATTTCATTGTACTCTTCTCAGGTTGCTCAGATACTTCAGTGACTGCTTAGAGCAAATTGTTTTCCCTGAGGTTGTATGGAACAATAGTAGCAGAGTTTTCCAGGGTTTATAAAATTATTTATCATATACAGGAAAATAAAATGTAGTTTCAAGCCTAGAAAGCTAAATTTTCTTAAAGTCATATTGTGAGGGCAAACCAAATGATCATGTAGCAAAACCTATGCCAAAAGACTAAAGATTTAGGACAACTGGGCCTAATTGCTGCTTGTCCATAAATGGAACAGTGATATATGATGGGATTTTCACCCCGACATTCCCCTAATTCAGGGTTTTTTGTCTCTCAGAGTCCCATACCAGGGTTTAAAAGATGAGATGGAACCTGTAGCTCTGTCTTCAAAGGTGTTTATTCTATTTTTTATCTCAAGGTCTTACAGCAGTCTCAGTGCACTGAAGAAAAGCAGTTGCAGGAACATGGATGGAGGGTCCAAGGTTGTTTTTAAAGATTTCTAATCCAATTAACTTTAAAAATGTACTATATTTACAGTTTTGTGCTAATTACTGTGACTTATTCTAAACACCTAATTTCTACTTTGAATCTTTTCTGTCAATGTCTTTGTGCCACCGTCACAGCAGGTAATGGAGTAGACAAAGAAGAAGAAGATGAGATAACACCCAGAACTCTCTATCTTGCTCTGATCTACTTCTATACTAAAAACTACAAATTTTCACCCTGTGACAAACTAAACCACTATTTATTTTAAATTTTTGTTGTTTTCGATTCATCTATGTGTGTTGGAAGTTTTTCCCATGGACTAAAGTCAAAGGCAGTGCTTTCCTGGGGTCCCAGCCAGGGTCTTGGACCCCCCCCAGGGCAATTTGAGGGGTTTTCAACATGCCCTGGACTCCAACAATATAGTTCTCAGACAATGAAACACTAAACAAAATTCGTAATAAAAATTATTTCTTTTTACTTTTTGAGCAGCGTTACTTTTTTTAGACAATTGTATTCCAATGTCTAAGGCATTGAGTACTAAGCATTACAAACTAGATTCAAGCAAGATTTTTAAAAGGAATATTAACACATTTAGCCTTTTATTCTGCTTGTGAGAGCCACACAGTTTTCCCTCTCAGTTTATTACTATTTTTCTCTGGTTTGTTTATAAATTAAGTGTTTTGTTTGTATGTTCTATTACTAATGCCGTCTGCATTAGGCAGCATTATCTGTACTACTATTCATGTACATTTCTTATTCATCCATTAATATTTAGACAGATTGATAATGACTGATCAGGTCAGTCTTATTACAGTTTATCTATTCCTTAGTGGACAATTTTCACATTTTTAGGAGTACATTTTATGTGTTAAATCAGCATTTTAATACAGGTGAAACTTGTGAATTAGCCTCAAATCACTTGAAATTCCAGTGAGCACTAGTTACTGTCCTTTAGTAGCCAAAGGAAAAAAAGCTCCTCAGTCCTGATTCTGAAACAGACCCCATATGTGATGGCACATGGTGGTGCTGGCACGTACACAGATCTCCAGAGGTGATCTGCTCCTGTTGCGGTTGTGGCAACATTGACATCATAATCCATAATTTCATTCTGTTTACTTAACTCACACATGAATCATTTGCCTGTTGTAATCTTCAGAAACAAAATGGACTTAGTGTTCTGTATGAAGCATACTGAAAACAAACAAACAGAATATCTGTTTTCATTAATAGAGCTGCCAGATTTTGTTCATATTGACTTTCAAGGACCATATTTCTCTTATTTTGCAATTATTTAAACACCTGCAGAGAGGAACTGGTTGCAACATGAAATATGAAGTTCTTTTAATTCACAGGTTTGGAAAAGCAATATGTTTTCATATTAGGGAATGTGTATTATTTATCTTTGTTCCAAAAATCCAATTTTCTTCAAATTTGAAAATTTATTTTTCATTTCATTTAATCTGTTTTTTTAATAAATAAAAATTATCACTGTTCGCACCTTTTCTTTCTATGGGTTCTTTTCCTTTTTTCTCCTTATTGCATTTGAAGTGCATGTATGGAAATATTTTTTTAAAAGTAAGTAAATTACTAGCAAAACTTTACCTATCATGTTTAAATATTTCAAATGTTTTCTAAAGAGGAAGAGTTTAATTTTTCATTTTCTTGGTCATTTATTTTCCAATATTGTAAAAAAAAAATCTAAGGTGTCTTTTTAAATTCCTTCTTATGTATCTAAACACTATTTCTTCTTCATTAATTGAAAAAGCTAGACTTACTAGGATTCAGAGCTTTGTGTCTTGTGTTTCTTATACAATAAACACTCAAAATACTGTATTATTCAATTTCTCTTCTCAACACTTCTTTTGATGACTGCCTCCAATTTTAAACTGCATTTTTCTGGGATAATGGGAGTGGGAAGTTTTATACAAAAGAGGAAAAGAACATTAATTTTCTTTTTTTGTTTTTGTTCTCACAGCAGTATTTAATATTCAAATAATTTGGGAAATCCTAACCTCTCAACTGGAAGGAATAGTGGTGATTAAACAGTGATCCAAAGAGATCTTTGAAATTGTTTACAATTTCCTTTGGCTGTGTTCATGATTGTGTCTAACTAAAGAGAATCATGACACAAATTCCAAAGAAAAACTGATTAAACTACTATTTCTATTTACATAGAGAAATTGTCAATGAAATTTCAGCTATGTCTAAGAATCGATGTGGTTCAAAAGTGATCTTAACCAGCAGTTCTCTTTTTAGAGTATTTGGCACAGTTAATCAACTGAAATTTAAGCAAATACATTGCAGTTTATAGGGGCATGAAAATGGTAATGGCTTACTTGCACCTGCCTGGAGAGGCGTATACGTTATGACATGGCAAAGGGTTTGTAAAACCTAATGAGTTACTATACATATTTATTCTTTACTCTCCATACATTTCCTTGTGTCCAACAAGAAGGAGGTGGAGACTCCATGTGTCTTCTGGCAAGGTATTTTTTTTAACTTTTTTTAATCCAATTATTGTTTTTAAGCAGAAGATATTTGAGTGAGCTCACTGCAGGGAGCTCCATATATCTTATCCCATTTATTTCCTAATCTCACAAAATGGAGGTGCAGAGCTCTTATATTTACTTTGTGATCTGGCAGAGAGTGTCAGACTATGATTTGGATCTAGTCTGAATATTTTCTATTATTCACCTTATTTAATAAACTGTCACTTGAAAGAGGGAATGATAAGCTTTCACACAATGTATCAAAGCAATGCTGTGCCTTCTCCCTTTATTATTCATGCTACATTTGAAGTTAATGAAGCATAACCTCTGAGCTGATATTTTTATAGATGAAAGAGACATCATGTTACATATTCTATTTTTTTCATCAACTTCTCTGTAACCGACACAAAACACGATTGCCTTGCACTTAATATCTGACTATTGTTGGGCATTCTTGTCTTTTCTAATACTCTTCTATTTTCTCTATACTTAAGTTTCTACCTGTGAATGAAAGGCCAAGGGTGAAATGGATGGGGAACAATAGTATATTTTAATTAAACTTTATTGTGGACATAGTCCTGACTGATCTTTTTTTTTTTTTTTCCCCTACATTTTCATTTTTTCCCTCCATGCCTAAGATGCTTTCTCTTCACACTCTTTTTTATTTTTCAAATATTTTTATTTTACTGTATCACCAACCAACTTGGATCGTATGACTGTGAACAAAAAGCCCACTCAGATAATAACTTCAGCTATAACTCCAGTTGCATAGCATACAAGACTGTCTCATATATTAAAAGAAATCAGAAAAGGATAATGCATGACATAACAAGAATAAAATGCTAATTGCTATGCTAGTATGAGATTAAAAATATGGTTTAAGCAAATGGTACCTTAAGGCATGTGGTTTTGAAGGGGCATATTGTATTAACTTATTAGCTGTTGCTTGTGGAGGAAAAAATAATTATACAATGAACATTTCAATCTTAATTAATAAAAGATAGTAAAGTGTTGTAAGCTTTTGCATTGATTGCTTAATTATATAAGTTCCTCTAGACAGAATTGTTTGATTGGCATTTTCTCATGAAACAACTCCAGAAATTCCTGCCTCTTTGGACACTAAAACATGCCTACAGAATAACAAACATAAGGCAGATTTGACTCCCCTTTTCTCCGTGGATGTTGCTGGAGGTACAGCAACAGAGAAATGGACCTTTGCACTGGCCTGATGTGGTCATTCTTGTGATCGTAAGAAAAATTCTACCATGAAAAATGCCGACAGAGCATTGAGGAACAGTTGCAGTGAAGGAAATATGCTGTCATTTTTAGAGATGAATTAAACTGTATTTCATTGACATTTTCTAATAGTATGGGGTTTTTTATGACATAGCTGTTAAAAGTGGAAAATAGATTTGGTGCTCAACCTCACAGGTGAACTACAGGTAAGGGCTTGCCAACTATTTCATGCTGAATGGGATCTCAAGTTTTCCAGAAATTTCAGATAAAGCACTTCCTTTTTTCTTCTTTGTGTTTTGTTTGTTTGTTTGTTTGCTTGAGTTTGGGTATTTGTTTGTGGGAGTTTGGGGGTTTGGCTCTATGTTTTATTGTTTTGGTTTTTTTTCCATAAGCAAGCAGAGTTGAAAAAATCAGAAGATTTCTAAACCCACACATCAGAGAAAGCAAATAAGGGGACGTATTTCGTACAGAACAAAATTCAGATCTGGTGAGTGAGTCAGACTGAAAGTAAAAATCTGGAAACAAGACTCCTCTCTGTCAATTAAATGCTTGCAATGTTGGTTTTCCCTCTGATCTTGCTTTTAGCAATTCTAACAATAAAAATATTTTCCTTGGCTTGGAGAAAACTTCACACATTATGCCTATTCCAATTCCTTTTCTGTGTCTGTGTTCTATCCTGTTTGCTATGCTCTCCCAATGTCTGTTGATGCTACAGGCTCTATACACTTTGCTTGATGATCGATGTCCCCTGTATTTCCCTATCCTCTTCCTCTGAGCTTATTCCATATGAATTTAGTGAGGTATTTTTAAAGAAAACATTTTTCTTGAGATCCACTTCACTTTGTGGACAGCATCACGTGGTGTGCACATTGCAACTGCTATACAAGCAGGCCAACAAACAGTCTGGCAGAAGATGAGAAACAAAATTCAGTCTTTGCTATTCCATTCTTCTCTTACACCCAGAGCTGTTAAGTGTGTCCCTTTAGCAAGCTGACTTTGATTTGTTTTCTCCTTATGAGTCATTCCAAAGTTAGAAGGGCAATAAAAGCTGTTCAGGTGGAGTTTTTGTTTGGTTTTGTTCAGCAGGGGTTTTTTTGGAGTGAAAAGCACCAGACTGAAGATCAAGCAAAACACATTTTTTGATTCTGACTGAGATCTCACGTCTGTGAAGGTGTTTAGCTACCATTCTAGGAAATCCAAGGCAAAATTTTAGTGGTTGCAAGGACAACCAGCATGGTTTCTCTAATGTGTATTTCTATGTCATTTATATCTACATGTTTTCAGTAATAAAAATCTAGTGTAGTACTAGTTTTTCCATAGCCAAACATAAAATAATGTATAGTTTGCGTATTTTTGTTTCTTTTTCCTTTTTGATACTCAGAAAATACTGAACTGAGAATGTAAGATGGAAAAAAAAACCCAAATCCAGCCACATGCAAAGGTATGCATTGACTAATACAACTATAGGTCATATCAAATAAAAACATTTTCATTTTAAATTTTGGAGGTGTCAGTTGTACTTATTTGATACTCTTAATTGTTTCC
The DNA here is from genome assembly GCA_013397315.1 of Donacobius atricapilla. Classification (NCBI taxonomy): domain Eukaryota; kingdom Metazoa; phylum Chordata; class Aves; order Passeriformes; family Mimidae; genus Donacobius; species Donacobius atricapilla. The sequence goes on along the minus strand of WBMY01018227.1, from coordinate 46,700 downwards.
TTTTATTTCCTTCTATTTTCACTCTCCTAGCACTCAAAATACTTGATTAAGAGACTATTTGCTTTGGTTTTCCCTGTGCTTTTTGGTTGGCATATTTTAGGGAAAAAAAATCTCTTTATAATTTCTATGACTGAAGTGTGGTTTAGAATTTCAGAGTTTTATTACTTTACAAGTTCCATGATAAATTTCATATGCAAATACATATGCATACACATTTATTTACTTTTCATGAGAAGAATGAGAGATCCAAGTATACTTTGTCTTCCATCTAAGTCATATATAAACTTACTGCACACTGCTCTAAGCCCTACCTGTCACAGAATCAGAATTATAATGCTGTTTGGAACAACATCAATCAATGATCTACAAGTTTTACAAAACAAAATTGGATAGAAATGCTGCAAGCTATGTAATTTTGTATTTCACTTCATAACCCAACCAATTCAAGTTTTAAAAAATTATTTATTTTTATTTTTCTGTCATAATGCAACAGTTTGCAAGACTCTATATATGGATTTCTATATATGCTACCTCCACAACTGCACATAATTTTAACTATCAACATCTCTCTCTCACTACTGACCATGTATGTACAGAAAAAGAGAGAAAAAGAGAGATGCTTTGACTAGAAAATGAAAATGTTGTTCTTCAGATTAATTTTTTTCTCCATATTAGTAAAAAAAGATATTATTTTGAGTTTTGTAAATGAATGTAAACACCAGAGAGTAATAGATAGGATCAACAGTAAATCCATGAAGGTCAAGGTAGCACTTTATTTTTGCAACATGTCTAATTTGCTAATCTGATTTTAAGAAGTAACTTCTTCATAAGGCCTCAAGATTTTGGGCTGTGGTCTATTACACATATAAATCATTATTTTAAACTAACATTTTAGGAAAAAAATACTTTTTTAAAATCATTAGCGTTTGTGAAATAGTTATAGGCAAAAGAGTCATCAGCACTTAAGACAATCTTCTGGGGAAAAAAAATGTGCTTATTTTGTCTGGTTTACTAGATGAGTCAGGTCATGAAAGGTAAGGGTGTTGGAAAAGGAAAGTGTTGAGCCAAAAATTTGAGCTTGGTATTTTGCTGCATGCTATATACTTAATCAAAGGTTATAGTAAAGACAAACTGTTGCTGCAGTTTCCTCATTGAATTCTGCATGTGGAAAGACAATGACTGAGATAACAAGCAGACGGAGGTTTCACTAAAGTGACTGTGGGTATGGTCTGACAAGTATATCTCATTGCACAGAAATGCCTGATGACTGAGTATACAGAGCTTTTTCAACTTATAACGAAGTAGCAACACAGAGATCAGGTTAAAAAGTCACAGTATATTCTTAAAATAGAGTCACAGAAATGGATATACAATGATGGTAGTATTTTATTTTTTCTCCATATGTTTTCTTTTGATTAATTTATTAATCTGCCATATTTTGATTTCTGATGCAATTTTGGAACTTTTTAGGAAAACCATTTTTTTTAAAGATACTTCCTCAAAAATTCTTTGATGTTCTCATTTTGCTTCAAGAAGAGTCTGAGGGCTCACAAATCACTCAGCATCTGCACATCTGCATAGAGTGTATGTCAGCAAAATACATTTTTTTTAGGTCACTGGAATACTTCATGACTGATTCCAAGAAATTAAGCATAAAATTCTCATCTCATTCAAGGTGTCAATATAATCCACAGAAATGGGCAAGTAACAGACACTGGGCAGATTACCTGATTGCCCTTGAGTAACGTGCATTTTGTGCAGATATTATTTCTCCATACTGAGAGACAAAATGGCAGATCTATGAGGAATATAGCTAAATCTCTTTGCAGATTATTAATTAGAATAAGATATTTTTGCCATAAATAATGAGGTGATCAGCACTCATTGTAAATTTAAGGCCATTTTTTAGAATTGTGTTTGCCTGGGAGTGATTACAATTAGATAAAACCTTCTCCCTCACAACAGACACGGTGAGAAAATACAGCAGAAGAACTTGGATTCTCTGTAGATGGAGATTCTTGACCACCTCTTGCTTCAGACTTCACATCAAATGTGTAGGAACCTCTGTTTCTCAAGATATAATATACTAAATTTAATTAAGGTAGGCTTGTTTAAAATCTTGTGTTAACCAGAAAAAATGGTTAATAGCTAAAATGTGTCTGTCTAAGACACAGAAAATTAGTGATATGATTAAATACTGAATTTTTTTGTCTCATATCCTTTCTGCTCCCTTCCTCCTTTCTCCCTACCTCTCTTCCTCCCTCTCTTCCTCCTTTTCTTCCTTACTGCTTTTATTTTCCGCCTCTTTTTTGCAAAGGTGTGACACATGCAAGAATAATACCATATGCAAAAAAATCTTTATACTAAGACTTGAAGCCTGGAAAAAAGAGCTATGACTTCTGCTTCTCTCCAGGATAAAGAGACGCTCTAAAACTTCCTCAAATACTATCTGATTCTGGTGAGTACACTGTAAATTTCAAACACAAAAGCTTTTCTAGCTCCATGCTATCTTTGAGACCCTATAGTTCTTGAAGATTTGAGACTTACTACTTTGTCTGCAGTGGTTTTTAATGTAAAAAAGAGCTCCAGTTAAATGTTTAATGCACCCAGAAAATATTAAGTCCGCACCACAGATATTAATAAGGTATTGCTAATGTTTCTGACATTTCCCATTGGATTTCTTGGAGGAACACAAATTGAAATTTCTTTTACTAAGGGAATTAATATGGCACTCCTCACTTCTTTAAGATTCCTATATAATCTTGACATCATTGTCCATTTCTCAAACAGCTTTGATTTTAGCGAAAATACAAAAAAAAAGTGACAATGAGCAGATGATTCAAGCTGGAAAAGATCTTAAGCATTTTGAGATTTTATGAAAGAATAAGCTCTAGACACATACATTATGTATACTGTTCGAAGTTTTCCAGTTGAGCATATCTTTCCTTTGGGCAGTAGACAGATATGATAATAAGAGAGTGATGACATTCTCTTTTGATGAATCCAGGAAAAAAAAGGACCCCTCTGTCTCGGTGACAATTTCTTTTTTTTTTTTTTCCCCCACAGGCTATTAACATTTCATGTTTGAGCAGGTGCAATTAAATACCATGGAAGAAGTTTCAGAGAAGGTCCAAATATCTTATCAGAACATCTCAAGTCAAAAACTTGTGCTGTCAATTTTTTATATTTGTTATGTGGTGAAAAAAAGGTAAATCTTCCTTTTCTCTGCTAATAGGGTAATGGGATGTCCCAATATTAGATGGACAGCATTTTAAAAATCCCAAAATGCAGGAAAACAAGGTAAAGATATTTCACATTGATTTAAAAACTAGTGTGTTTAAATTTTTTTAAAAAATTTAAAAGCACTTTTTTTAATAGCTTTCTTGAGTCACTATTTACTTTCTGGTGAAGATGGTTCTTTTTGAATAGTGAACAATTATAGAAACTCAACAGAAGACAGAAAATCCCATAAAATAAACAAGCTATGAACTTTATCTGCAGACATACTATGTATTCTAGCATTTACTTCTTTGTGGTGATGGTAGCCCTCTTCTAGAAAGATATTGTTATTTTACACTTGAAATAAAATCTAGACTCTCTTGACTGTAAGCTTATTGCAGCTTCAGTTGGGGAATTTTTACAAAGACTTCTAAGATGTATTCTCTCTCCTGCTTACCACAGGCTTCTGGTGTTGTTTTGTTTCTTTAAGTGAAGGATTTAATGTTTGCCATTCTTTAATACCTTCTTGTACTAGTAAGTCAATGACAACAGTCTGAGTGACTTTGCCATAACAAGGGAACAGGTAATCAGGGAAACCAAGTTGTTGTCAGGAAGGAGATTTCAACATTAAGTTCACACAGTGTTATACAGACTTAAGAGAGAAAAGCTCAGATTCTGGAACTGAAATTCAATAAAACTCAAGTTTCTATTTCCCGTCCTGGGTACACAAACCATTATGTTCTTAAAATAATTGAAAATGTCACTATCCTATACACTAAGAACTGAATACATCAGAGTTCTTTAAAGTAAAATTCAGTGAATTCCAGAGTAGTACATGACTAAAAATTTGTTATTTTGAGCCTGGAAGCGTAACTGTCAACCAGAGCTGTGAAATTCAGAATATTGCTGACCAGACACAGTCCTACTCTGTGAACAAATGAGTTTTCAAGAGTACAAACCCTGCTGTGCGGTAACAGACTTACATTCACCATCAGATGATAACAAAAGTCAAAAATCTACAATTTTTTTTTCGACTACAAAAATCTACAAAAAAGTTTCTTTGTTTATTAAGTGTTGCCTAACTTAGAAGTCTGATATCCTCCAGGTCTTCATGTTTGCAAATCCAACCAGGAGTAAAAAAGATTATGTAGGCCAAACAAGCATACTCACGTATTACACTTTATAAATGTATGTATATACCTACATCAATCTACATATGTATCATATATATATATATATGTGATCAACACAGAAACAAAAAAGCCTCCCAAACATGAACAGGACTAATAATCTATTTCCCGCTTTGGCTCATCAGTAGAAAACACATATATTCAGAGATATATGTGTATGTCTATGTGTATGTCTATGTGTATGTTTACATATATGTACGTGTATATTGTGTGTCCATATATGTGCATAGGTACATAGATATATATAAATAGATATAGATATAGATATAGATATAGATAGATAGATATAGATATAGATAGATATAGATATAAATATAGATAGATATAGAGATATATATAGATAG
>WBMY01018227.1:0-38482 GCA_013397315.1 Donacobius atricapilla | reverse complement strand
CAGTGCCACATCCTGCTAACATTGACAATAAATAGTTTTGCCATTTACTGAAAGGGGAGTAGGTACAGTAGGTTTGTCTGGAGAAAATTTACTCTTGCTTAAACCAAAATTTATGCCTATATATGGTCTGTTATCATAGATGATTTTTCACATTCTTATATTCTGCTATCAATAGATGAAAAAAAAATTACGTGATCAGTTTGCTAACAAAGATTATTCCTGCCTGGCCTCTTTGTCAAATTTGGTTTAAGACATAATATTCTTTCTTGCAACATCAACTCACATGGCTTGCTTTTTCTTGTTTTGCTATTTAACACAAATATTTCACATTTTCAAGAGCTATATTTTCAAAATAATAGGAATAAATTATCAAAGGATGAAAATTACCCTGAAAAATTAAATTTTCTATTTTTATTTTTAATTTTACTAAGGCATGGTCTCTGATACTGATCAGGATTACTCTTCTAAAAGAAAAGAGTCCGATCAAAACCTTGTTCTCTGTTCTAGGCTTATAGTAATAGACTGAAACAATAGTTAAGACTTCAAGTTTTAGAATACCTTAAATTCTATACTCAGAGATGTTAGGTTTCACAGTGTCAGAGGGACAGTTTTTGCTCAGTTTTTAGGTAATGAAATATAGTCTATATCTGCAATCTCCTACACTTTCTCTAAAAACAAGGAGGACTTGTAGAAGAAAATTGTGCAAGGTTACAACTATGAAAAAGTCCAAGTAAGAAGGAAAATCCCCAAAGGCACCAATAAAGAAAATATGAGACAATAGCTACAGTGATTCAAAGTGTTCTGAAGCTTCAGCTATTATGAGTTTTGCACCTGAAATAACTTTTTTTTATATCCTCTTGTCTTTTGGTTACAAAAACCTACTAAGGCAATTTAGTTCTTGCAAAACTTATAATCAACAAGGAAAAGAATATTTTACAGATGTGCAACTACACTACAGAAATATGAAATAATATATAAACACAAAGCATTGAACTGTTAAGCTGTTGAAGTGTTTTCATGTTAAGTTCATGCTTTCATGAAATTAAAAATTAACTTTTGAATCATAATATAGTAAGATTTTATTAAAACAGTCTCAGCATATTCTTCAATGCTGATAAAATTTGATGGAAAACAGTAGTTTTAAAAAAATGAAATATCATTATGCTTCCCTCTGTTAAATGTGGGAGCATAGGTACAGTGTCTGAAAGCAAGACTATTCTTTTGGAAACTTAGAAGTAGTTTTGTACACTTTCAGCTTAGCTGGAAGTTGTTTTCTTTCTTTTATGCAACCAGGAATCTAGAAGTCTTGGACAAAGTCATCCCCAAGGCCAGGGACTTGTCTTGGATACAGAGCACTACCCCTGAAGAACAGAATTTACACTGTTCCACTTTAAATTCAATACCTTCTTTAAAACAGTTTGGGTAGACAAAGCATTTGTGCAGTATATAGAAAATCACCATAAAGAAGAGCAAGAACTTGTACAAAGTACCTTAGATCAAATGAAGAGATGCTAAAAAAGAGAATAAGAGCTTGTTCTTCAGAGATCTGATGTGATAGTGCTGTGATACTGTGCAAAACAGTCTACTGGAGAAAAGGGAGGTAGGCTGGCTGAGAGCAATAAAAAAACATAACATGATTTCATATTCCTAAGTGGGCAATAGACCCAGCAGGGGAGCACCATAAAGTGCAGCACAAGGCTCAGTAACTGATTAGACCGAAGCAAGCAGGCAGGTTGTTACCATATAATAGGAAGCTATTATGGGAGATGATTCCATTTAATTTCATTTCACATTTTATTAAAATGTTCCGTAGACAATAAAGTAACCATTATTACATGAGAGATTTTAAATTGTTCTGATCTCACAGGTAAGCATGTTTTAGGCATCTTAATTAGTCTTTTCTTTTTCTGATTGTGGTTGTAGCTAGAATGACAATTATTGTCTCTCTACACTAAATGTTTTTTTAGATATTTATCATAAAAGCATTAACTATGCCATTAACTTTTCAGCATAATTCCCAAGATCCCATAGAAATGAATTTTGCCTTATGATTAAAGGAAGACACTGGTGTAGTGTAGTAAAGAGTAATATTTTGGATAACAAGAAAAGTGTCATATTTTTTAAACTGATGTATGTCTCTCATCTCATGCAATTTAGGCAATGAGGATATCCTATGAGCAAAACAACATAGTTAAGATTGATGAGTGATCCAAAACTTTGACAGAACTCAAGCCTTATATATAAGACTTAGTATAAAGTATACTTTTAACTATAATATTTTTAAGATACAGATTAATTTAAAATATGGACCATTTTAAAACAGAGGGTGTTTTAATTTCTTTGGGCAGGGGAACTGTGATACAAATCTAATTGACGGGGAATAAATTACTGCAAATAAAGTTATCTATTATTAGGTGAAAAAAAATATCAGAAAGAATCCTATTCACCTGCTATTTCCAGCTTGTCTTCTATTTTACTTACTAGTATGATTTATATTATATATATCACACTACTTCTTCTTCTTTTTTTTTTTTTCCCATTTGTAAGTGAGTCTAAAATGGCTCAAAGCAGAGTGAAGTGCAATCTCATGACACAATGTAGTCTCTCTCTTCAATTGGTTTCTGGAAGCACAGACATTGGAAGCACAAGATAGCCCTGCACTAGATTGCATTTAAAGGAAAAATAAATCTGTTGTTAGTGTCTGGCTCTGTAAGAGCCCTTCATTATATTCCAGCTTTCCTAAACTGATACCTAAAACTAAAAACATTAATTTTACCCTACAAAAACTTCAAACCTGAATATTAACCTATGTGGGTTTCACAGTATTAAAAATTATATCTTGTATTTACATCACATACTTATAACACATTTTACTTATGTTTTTCAGATTTAGCACAAATAAAATAATGCTGGACTATATGTCTGATCAAGGAAAAGACAGAAATTAGTTTCTTACATTCTTTGAACAAGCAGTGAGAAATAGTGGTTGCAATGTCATTATTGCTCCTTGAAAATAAAGAGATCTCTTTACCAGAACGATATCCATTTCTATCCTGTATGGAACAGTAAAGAACTCTCTAGATTAAGAATTATGAAATTATTTTTTTTGTTCTGTCAAGACTTTTCCATGGATCTGTGCTTGTCTTTAGAATTACTAAAGAGAAGTGTAATATTTTGACATTATGCTCATAAAATTTGATAGTCCTTTCTATGGAAAGTAAATTGATTGGAAAAAGCAAAGGCTTTGCTCTGAGGCCTTGCACATCTCTGAAAATCAAATCCAAATTGAACCTTCAAAAGGGATCTGAAACATCTGGTAAACTTTCCCTTACCTGTCTGTCAAAAATTAGTCACATTATGCTTCTGACACACACAAAAAAAATCTGGTTTTTGCACCACAAATGTAATGCGACTAATTTTCAGGAGCTCCTGTGCCAAATGTGCTCAAGGCAAGTTTTAACAGACTCCTGGGATTCAATTAAAGTGATAGTAGCTGTGCAAAATCCTGGTCAAAATAAATAGGGTTTTTTGGTTTTTTTTAACTTGTATAAAAGGGCATGAACAAATGTGGAGGTTGTTTTCATTGTAACAACTGACCAATCAGCCTGTTGCATATACAAATGATTTTCTTGCCTATTTTACACATGCAAGAGAGTGTATTTACAGAAAGCTTATACAAAATCCCCTACCACAAAAAACACATTCTTTTTCCCTGTAAAATTAACCAGTCTGGAGATAACTGAAAATACTTCCTTTCTATATATGAAGATGTCTAAAATCTATTTTTAAATTTGAAAAGTTATTTAGTAGAAGATGATAGATAGAAAAAATAAATAAAAGTAATTTCTCATAAAACTTTCAAACATGCCATGATAAAAATTTTATATTAGGTTTTTACAGGTAGGTATCAGCATAGTCAATGATAGTCTGCATGAACAAAGATAGTCTACTATAGATGAAAACCATTGTAGCAAAAATATTTACAGCAGAATATATGTAAACAGCAGAATAATTTCTGTGCTTTCAGTCCAGTTATAGATGGGTACAACAGCAGGCTCTCAGAGTTAGGGGATGAATATTGTGTGTATGTTAAGGATATTATTGATGTATGGTTCTGCTATTGTGGTTTGTTGTTCAGACACCCTCTGCTCTCCCCACGGTCCGCTTTTGCCCCCTTCATATCGTTGCCCTTGNTAAAAAGTCTCTTTCCAGACCAGTTGTGGGGGGAGGGGTTGTTTGGGTCCTATTCGGAGGTTCCCTCCCAAAATTTGCCCCAAACCGGGACACCAGCCCTGGTTGTCGGTGTTTCCAGGGAGGCGTGGAGAGCGCCCATAGCTGTGCCCTTGGCATGGGGCAGTTGGGAACAGGGGCGGCGTGTTGCTGGGGCGGCGGGGCACCGCCTGGCAACACCTGGCCTCCCATCAGGCTGCAAGAAAGCGGTCTCCACCCACGGACGGTGGGGAAAAGTTGTCTGGCAGACTTTGGGCGCGGCCAAGGTTGGCTGATGCAGTACTGGGGTATCAAAGGCGAAGCGGCCATTTTGTGGGTGAGCTTGTGACAGTAGGCCCCACTCTCAGTAGTGCCCTTTCTCCTTATTCAGTCCCTTGTAGTGTTTGTTGAGGCTTAATAAGCCTTTGAAATTTTAAAGTGAGTGGTTGTCTCTCACATGCCCTTAGTTTCACTTTCCTCTCTCTGTTTTATGCAGTTCCTGTCATAATAATGGCTTCTTTTCCAGCTCTTCAAACCTTGAATCTACTCCCCTTTTTTCCGTTCACATTTCCTGCTGTAACTTTTCCATGGGTTCTTCTTTCTCTTGTTCTTCTCACTATAAAATACAAGCCTAGGTATGAAAGGACACCAGGAAAACTTTGCCCTGCATTTCACCTCAGTTTGGACTACTTAGATTCTAAGTAATAGTTCTAGGTCTGTTAAACAAAGACTTAAATATGGGGGGAGACTGGGAGGGTAAGCAATTCAAAATTCAGATACAAAAGGAAGTATAACTATATTACTGATGGTATCCTTAGATAATGGGGGAAGAAAATAGGGGCTCTCTTTGGGAAGCAGTTCAGGGAGGTAATTTTTTTTTTAGCATATACCCCCATTCTTTTTCTCTTTTTTTTTTTTTTTTTTTTTTTTTTTTTTTTTTTTTTCTCTAAANNNTTTTTTAATCATAACAATTCATGGAGAAAAAGAGAAAAGACATCTGGCTGTTATTGCCAGCATCATGTGAAATAAAATGGGTTCTGTATGAAGCATACTTGTACACAGGTTAAATGTGTCTGAAAAGAGGCTCCACTTCCCTATTTTTACCAGTTATCTCTTAAAAGTAAGTGCAGAAGTATGGGTACCAGTTGGGAAAATGAAAGCAAAATAATTGAGATACAGAGAGATTTTAAACAAAGCTTCACTTACCGGACAAGATTTGACCCACCAAAACCTTGAAATGTGTGCATTGTATTGCTAGCAACAAAGTAATTTAGAATTTCAAATAAAATGTATTTAGGGATTGGCCCAGATCCTGAGGTGAATCAGCTTCCAGTGTATTCAAACTGTGAAGATACAAAGCTGTGTTTTAAACACACTGATACTGCTTCATTGAGTGCTCAGGCCAGCAACACTCTAACTTTTATGCTTTTGCTTACTATTGGGGTGCTTTGTGCAGTTTTGAGAGGTAAGATTCATTGGTTCAGAGACAGATATATACCAAAGCCTGAGATGCTGATATGTACTAAAGACACAGTCAAGCCACACAGAATTCTTGCAATCTGCCTTTAGACAGAAAGAATCTTCAGTTACTACTGAAATTGTTTTAAAGGCCACAGTGCATTAGGAGTCTTAACAGAGATGAAAATGCATTGTCAAAAGAGTAGATATAGTGATTGCTTACCATTTTCTTTATTACTCTAGGCTGTTAGAGAAAGCAACAGACACATCCATGGCTGTGACCATGGTGCATTCTGTTTTAAGATGCAAGTGGTAACTGAGTGAATTATTTAATATTGGCTATTTAATTTTGTACTTATGACTTCCAGGCTTGTCAGTATGTGATTCCATCCTTGCTTCATCATTTCTCATTTCTCTTTAGACAATTTGCTCCAGCACCTTTGAAAAGACAATTTAGGAGTATGGATTTCTTTCTTTTCTTCCCTGAAGGGTCAGTGATTATACAGAAGTGACTACACTACTGCACTCTCTCTTGTTTATATGATCAGACTGCAGAAGGAAGACAATGTAAAAAGACCATTTTAAGTTTTAATGGAAAGACTGTTTTCTGTAGCACCATAGCACCAGCCCTTTCCCCCCCATGGCAGTTACAAAATAGCACACACTGAGGATTCCCCTGATAACATGTTTGGGACCAAGACCTTCCTGCTCACTCCTTGCTGTTCCATTTGGGAGACAGAATTATGCCATGTGCCTATGCAGTACAGCACAGGCAAGGAAAAACACTGACTGCTCCTGCCCGATTGCACTTTCTGGTAACTTCACTAAAGGCTGCTAAGACTCAGATATTCAACAACATAAGGCAGATAATCCTAACTATGGAGACCTTCAAATATATTTGTCATTTACCTGAAAGGTCTTTTCTAGCCCATGTATCAGCATGTTTTGCTCCCTGTGTTTTGAATGGCTCCATTAGAGAACAGAAATAGCCAGAAGAAGCCAGATCAGTTTCAGTATTTATTGGGATAGTTTGCTGTAACTGTTCATGAACTTTGTTTCAAGAGATGACTAAAGTACATTACATTGGCCTTGGATCTTACTCAAGATGTACTATTAAAACATTCACAAAAACTCTACTGGGGAAATTAAGACATGGTATACAAAATACCTATTTTCTGAAAACCTGGTTTTGCATTAAAAGTTCTGATGGATGATTTTTATTAAATACATTCCTTTTTACTTCATCTCACAGGAACATCTATCAATCCTTTTGGGTAACTAATTTTATAATTCCTATATGCTTGGGGTGGTTTTGGTTTTTTTTGTTTTGATTTGGTTTGGGGTGTGTTTTTTTGTTTGTTTTGTTGGGTTTCTTTGTTCTTTTTTTGTTTTGTTTTGTTTTAATTAATTAACCCTCCCAGGCAAATGGATTATATTTAATAGGTTTAACTAAGCCCAAGTTTAACTACGCATCTTCCACTAGGGCAAGCTGGACATAAAAAATATAAATCAAACTACAATCATGCCACTTAATGTTCACAGGAAACAAAAGAATCAAGAAAAATTACTATTGTCAATGCAGGTTTTCCCATAGGGAAGGGGGAAAGAAATATAAAATACAAAAAGTTTGTTCTTTTGCAATACATGCGATGTAAGGTAAAGAGCAAGTACAAATATTTTTAATTTTTCACCAAGCACTGTGTGCAATACTATGAATTATCTATCCAGCTAGCTAGTTTATTGTACTGCATAGTAGGGTCATGAAAAACCTAGATACCTTTTCCTAATTCAGCTTTTTTTTTTTCCCCCCCTACATAAATGCTAAATAGAAAAGCAGTTTTAACAGCTGCCATCAGCACCACCACAAAGTAGCAGAAGGAAGAAAAAAAAAGCAGGCCGGAATAAAGAACCCATAGATTTTGCTAAACAAGAAAAATGCACCGTAGTTAATATTATGTCTGTAAAAAAACACTTAAAGATGGAACCATTCTGTAAAATATGAAGTTAGACATAAAAAGACACAGTTTCAAGCAGCGCAAAAATAAATTATTACAGGGGCCACCATAGGCTGCTGCTCAACAGAACAGTAGAAGTGCATTTATTTGATATAAACAGGAATATCAGAAGGCTGTTGGTAAACTCTATCTGTCAAATTAGGTTGGTGAGAATTGTTGGCATCTAGCACTGTAAATCTCAGATTTTAATAATGATAATGTGAAGATAAGGGGTAAGGGTAAAGAATATTTACTTTCTACTCCATTCAGTAAGATGAAATTTATTAGATTATACAGTCCATTTTGCCCTTAACTCAACACACCAAGCTCAGGCTTAGCTTTTCTCCAATCTGCTGCCACAGCATGCTCATTTTCCTTCCATCCTCTTACAGCCTTCTTCTGACAGAAAATTTGCTAGCAAAAAGCACTCAAAGCTCCAGAGAATCCCAAGCCCTGGTGGGAAGCTCAATGCCATCTTCATTCTGATGATCAGAGGAGACTTGAGCTGAGCCAAAAGTGTGACAAGGGTAGGCAACAGGAGACAACTCTTGGCAAGGTTTACTAACTTCTCTGCAACCTGCCTCTCCTTTGGCAGATTCAAATCCATGTTTGATGCAAGCATCCCACACACCAGGCTGTAGCCACTAGTTCTGCTTTTAAAAGAACTTCTGCAGCAGCTTAGGCTGCAATTTCTCCTGACTAGTGATTGTTTGTATGAGGTTCTTTAGTGCTTTTTGTGGGCAAACCCATACTGTCAGTTTTCTGAGTTTGTGCTTACAAGAAATCAAAGTAGAAGGTCACTGCATGTGGTAATCTATGCAGTAAGTGCCAAGAAGTTATATATTTTTAGCCCTCCACGAAGGGCAAGTATCTTGTTTCTGACAGTTACACAAGGTTTAGAATTTATGTAATATAAACCAGCATTGAAACAGCACTCATTTGTTCATGAAAAGTAACGTTATTTTTCAGAATCAATTTAATTATATGGTCCTGGCATTTTCTACTTTGTAGCTTTGTTTTGGAGGCCCTCATTTATGATAACATATAGGGGTGCGAAGACCACAGGCACATGACCACAGACCAGTCCTCCATGGATTCTGCTAGGAGTGCAATATCACATTTATAGGGGAAGGGTGTCTCAAAATCTTACCTTTCACTGTTATGATCCTGTAGACACCTAGAACTTCTTTTCCTTCTCTAGTAGAAGCTTCTCTTTTTAAATTAAAAGACTCAGGAATAGACTTCTCTAATTCTTATACAAATTTGTTAGGAGCTTCTCAAATTTGCTTACAGAGAGCAGCTGTGTACTGATTGCCATCAGTGCTGATACATGAGCAAAGAAAGATAGCATGAAAACTGCTACAGTGCTTTTTAATGTTAGATGTATGCAAATAATATTTTTCAATAAACTTTTCCACTTTTTAAATCCAAGTCTAAATATTTGGGGAAGTCAAAATGTCACATTCTTTCTGAATTGGAACTAGTATTATTTTGGACATTGTCATTTGCAGGGCAGAAAGTACAGTCTTATCTGAAATTCACATTAATCAATTGAGAGAGACCTATGAATCTCTATCTCACACTGAAGATACCTTGTACATCTCTGACAATGAAAAATGTCACTGTAAATTAAAATCAAGTATTTTATTAAGTGATGCAAGCTGTTTAAATATACCTATGCCATCCTTAAAGTTGTATAAATGTTTTGAATCATTCCACTTCTTCTAACTAAAGGAAAAAAGGGGAAGGTTAAACCCCAGTACAGTATTTTCAGAGCAGAAACAGCAAACAGTCTCTGGCTAAACCAATCTGGAAATAGGAAAAAATTCTAAGTAGGCATACGACACCTGAAATTGTGGAATATAGACAGTAACACATTCGGCTCATCCATTCTTCCAGTTGTCTTAACATATTCCTTGTCCTTTACAGAATACAGAATAATTCTTCGATAGAAGAAAGAAAATAGCTGGCAGGTTGTACAGTAAATGACAAACATAGTCTCTGTCAATCAACCTCTGTATATGTATTTCACTGCTACAAAGGCCTACTTTCTTTTCTTTTTCTGATCACTAACTATATGCTTAGCAGCCCTCATTTGCTAAGAATACTGAAAGTAGTTTGTGAGAACAAACACTTTTTTTTCTATTAGAACATGTTTTTGGGGGCTTTTTCTTTTTTCCCACAAAAGAAAATATACAGATTGCGATATCACACATTCCCTCTGGAACTCAGGCAGCTCATCATTACCCAGAGCATTCCATAGATAATTGAAGGAACTTATGTTCCATCCCTTTAAGGGAAAAAATAAAAAAAAAAAAAGCTTTTTATTCTTTTTCAAGTTTAGTAAATGGTGGTTGTTAGTGACACAGCTTCTGAGTATGATTTATCACTTCTTGAAATTAATGACCCAAGTCTGTTTTTATATTACATTACAAGACTGACACCTACTAAGAACTGTGGAAGAATATGCTTTTTTAAGACTTGTTAATTTAATTTATGTAAATTAATTGGCTGAGGTTTGAGAATGGATTGCAAAATTTTGTCATTTGGTCTTCTTTATTATAGAAGAGTCAGGTGTTAAAATTTTTTTAAAGCTGTGTTATTCTGTTCTCTGCTGATGTTGCGTGGGCAGATTCTCACTTGTTAATGATACTGAGAGCAGAGGAAAGGATGAAAAAATCTTGATAGTAGAAAAGAATAAAATAATTTTCAATGGCATGCACTTAAGCTTCTATCTGCATGTCTGTATGGGATCAACATCTTAAAGAACTATATAATCAAAGAATGAATCTTGGAATGGTTTGGGTTTTAAAAGACCTTTAAAAGAACCTTTCAGACACTGGTGACTTCACCAGACTGCAGTAATTTTTCAAATAGGATGGGGAGTACCAGCAATTATATTTGCCAGACCCCCCAGGATTCAGGAAATATACCTCATTGTGACCCCTCCCATTGACTTGTATATGTCCAGGTTCCTGAAATGGTCTCAGACCTGATGACCTGCTTCATTCCTCAACCACTGAGCTGAGACTTAGGGATTTGGCAGCCAGTGAAAACTGAGGCAAAAACATTGATGAGTACCTCTGTCTTTTTCATATCAGTGTCACTGGATACCCCATCTCATTTATCAGAATAGTACAACGTAGTTTGTGATCCTTTTCTGAGTAACACACCTATAGAATGTATTCTTCTAGTTCACATCCCTTGCCAAGTATATCTCTTTTTGTGCCTTGGTTTCCCTGATCCCTCAAACTCTACCCTCAAACAGTATCACTACATTCTTCCAAGGACACATGTCTGAAACATGTCCGTAGTTTCTCTGCCTATGCATTTCCTTCCTATGTTTCTGTTTGGCCAGGGGGGCAGCTGCGCTCATTTCCTGCCATCTGTGATTAATTTTTTGTACATGGGAATCAAGAGCTCTTGTGTTGTACAAAAAAATGTTGTTAGGCATCTCCAAGGTCTCCTCTCCTCCTTTATCCTGTAGGGCAGTTTTTCAGGTGTCTCATCCATTATTTCCTTAAACAGCTGGAAGTGTGTTCCCTTAAGGTTTAAGGTCTTTTTGCGTGCATATATTCTATATATAATTCTTACAATGATCAAACCTGCAATTTCCTTCATTTTGGCATTATGATGGCAAAAGTGAGATATCATTTCTTTCAAAAAATAAGAGTTTGTGGCTACAGGATCACTGGACAACAAACACAAGATTCTATTAAGTAAGTGGAACACAAAAAACATTTAAAGTAAGCTAATTGTTAGAGAAAGAACAAAAACAACTCACATTTCTCTATTGAAATGAAGATTAGAAAAGCTGAATACAAAAGAAGAAAGAATATGAATTTCACATTTTTGTACTGCACAGTGAATAACACCATTTCTGTTCACTTATTATATTCATTTCTATGACTGACCAGAACATACTCAAGTAGACCTACTCCCATATGGACAGAGAATCATGTGCTTCAGAGCAGATTATGAATCTTCCTGTCTGTACTAGTGTGAAGGCAAAACCAGTGAGAGACTCTAAGCCAGAAACACAATTTAATAGGAAGGAAAAAAAAAGGTAAAATAAAATAAATGCAATAATACAACCTGACACCCTGTTAGTTAGGGTGGTGGTAGCCCTCCGGATGAAATGGTCTTGTTGAAGCAGTGATCCTGTAGAAAGGTCCAGTAGCTCTTGTCCTCTGGGAATCCAGGGGGTCAGGGCCCCCTGTGCTGTCCCAGATTGTATCCTGATGGGAATGCTTAGCTCCTCCTCATGGGTGGAGCATCCACAATGGAACGATGTAATTTTATGAGTCATACAATGGGTCCTCGATTGCCCATTAAACAGAGATAACTCCCGGATGGGAGTTACCCATGAGTCACACAGCAGAGCATGAATGGGCCCATTAACAGAACACAGTCAGGAGGGTGAGGACAAGGGAAACACTGCCCCACCTGGTTTCAACAGCTCATGAAGATGGTGATAGAATACATACCTCGGGCACATCTTACCTTGTAACCTAGGACACTGTCTGTTAGGAAAATTTTACATTTAAACAAACAAGCAACCAAAAGAAGTAAAAATACTTTAAAAAAACCCACCCTTTAGGCTGTTCAGATTGCATCAAAATTTATTTAGAGCCACATTTATTTCTTTGTATTGAAGAATACGTTTGCTGCAGGTATCTCCATGTGTGCACTGCAGAGCAAGCTGCAGATTGAACTCTGGGCTGACAGGAGCCCAAGCCAAGGCAAGAGGCCATGACCTGCTGGTCTTCTGCAAGGCAAAGGGCCTGGGGACCTGGGGCTGGCCAGGGAACAGGACATGCGGAGACTGCAGGAGCTGAAGATTCAACTGGAAGAACGAGACCTTATCACACAGATTGTGAGGGTATAAAAAGCCATGGGGTTCCTTTGTTCAGGATGCCTCCTCCAAGGCACCAGCCCCAGCTGTTTCTGTTACTGTGCTGTGAGCAAATGGCTTTATGGAACCAGGCATCTGGGATTCTACTAAGCGAAACCTGTGCTTGAATTGGTAAAGAACCTGGTCTGACTGTATGACAGTGCAGGGCCAGATCACAGAAGCTACTTTGGTTGCAAAGAGGCCTCAGTCCCAGCACTGAAAGTCTAGTAGTGGGAGTGTGATTACGTGAGTGGCTCCTGAATGGTCAGACAGGGAAGTTTCCTTAAAGTTTATTCTTAGGAACCAAGAAAACCAAACTAGTCATGTTTGTATCATTCATCTGTAGATTTAAAACTGCTTGCACTGAAGAGGTGTTAAAAAAAAATAACAACTATTAATCAATAGCCACTAAAAAAAAACAAAAAAAACCCAACAACAACAACAACAACAAAAGACATTTTAAAAGCACTACAGTGTGAGTCCTTCAGTTTACAGATTAATACGAGTAAGTGATAAGCAGCTGCAATAGATGAATGGTCATGTTCATTGTCATGATAAACCCAGGAATGCAATGAGCAGCAATAAGAGAAATTTCTATTATGAATAATTTTAAGGGAAGTATTACCAATTACAGAGAAAAATAAATAAATAAATACTGGGTAAAATGGCCAGAAACTACTTATTCATTATTGAAGTGAATTTTAGGTATTTTGGATGTGTTTTCAGATGCATTTAATAACAGTGCTGCCATGAAAGTTAGTAAGAGGTTTAATAGTAAAGTACATTGTAGTGACGGATTTGAGCCAAAATTTATCTTTTTATGTCTTTTAGCACTACTGTGCAGGGAAGGTTTATTTCAACTCAGAACAGAAACATGTCTAAAGAGATTGCTGTAACTTAGCAGGAATCTGTAAACCAAACTGCTCACATCCTAAACACCAGCTAGGAGTGAAATAAGCTACCAATTTTCCTGAGGAGAGAAGGTGAAGCTTTCAGATGAACCAGGTAAAGGCTTGTTCAAGATCAGCAGGAGGAAAATAGTTTTCATGCCAAACATAGGCAGATAAGCAAATAGGAAAGTCTAGGAAAGAAGAAGAAAAAAGACATTACTGGCAGAAAGTATCAGATCTAGAAAACAAGACAACAAGAAGATTACTAAACATGATGGAAATTATTAAAAATGCTGTCATTATATTTTCCAATACCTGTTGAATAGGCAAGATGCATTTTAAAACAAAGCCAAGCATCCCACACAAATGTTTTGTCAGCTTTCTCCCAGGCATTTGGAAGCCAGCCATCCTAGGGAAATAAAATATTAAAGACACAAATGTTTCCATTTGCCTACCCTGTATCAAATATCAAAACCACTTGACTAATTGAGCAAGATCCCAATAATTGTCTGATCAGATAAAACACTGGTAACAGAATCCTGGTTTAGCTTTTCAGAGATGACAGAAAGGAAACTGCAGGACACTTTCACACACCTCATTCAATCCTTTTGATAAAGCAGCTTCAATACACCTGCTGAAATTTTACTCAAATAAATTATTGCAATTTGGACACAACAGTCATGTACAGCACCACCATCAGGACGTGTATTGCAGAGCTTGAAATAAGATGCTGTTTGGACTGGAAGGATTCAGACAATAGGGAGTGACAAGGAAGGTAATATAACAGAGCAGCTTTAAATTATAAATGTTCTAGAGTCAGCTAATTAAATCCAAGTTCATTCCACAATGCTGCAGTATGGGTTCCCTTCCCATCCCTCTCCCCCAGCATAATAACAGACTCCTTATTTGCACTAATGCAACGCTACCGACTGGGGGAAGTTTACTTGACATTATTCTTGCAAATGTGAATAAAGAATTCAGTTCACAGTCATCATTTTGTTAAGCTGTTGCAGTAGCAACAGAGGTTATAAGTTTATCAGCTCCAACTCATTTAATGCAAGGAGAGAAATCTAAATTAGATTTGATGGACAGATCTTGTGTTGTAAGCTCCTTTGTAGCTGACATTTTTTTAAAGCTTTTTCTCTTTCTAACTGTACCTTGAGGGATGTACAGCATACATGCTCAGGAAAAAATACATTTAGAATTCGTAAAAAACAAGGTCAGAAGGGATGATTCTTGATAGAATGTGGAAATGGAAAGGCTGTCAAATATGCTTGAATAGAATTTCCATAAGACTTACAGCATTTACAACTTAGCAGGCACAGGAAAATGGGAGCAAATTTTTCTGCCAGTCATAAATGTTTACACAAGTGCTCTAAAAAGCAGATGTCAATTGACATTTCGTTGTTGTCCAGGCTCATTGCAGACCACAGAGAAATGGTTAAGCCTCTCTTCCCCAAGAAAATAATTTTTAGAGCACAGTGAACTGAGCATTGCTATGAATAAATTTCTTAAGATTGTCACAGAGAATCTTACACCTTTCTTGTGCTCTTATACTCTTATGACTCTGCAAGGGACTACAACAAGCCTAAATCCTCCTGTGCAAGTTCCATAGCGTCAGGAAGCACTTTAATTGATAACTGTGGTACCAACATATCTCAAACCAGATTTTTGACTTCTGTGGTGTACTATCTGACAGTCCTCATTCCCAAGGACAATTATAATGAACATCTGGATCTCTGCTACCTTACTACCTTACAGACCACAGCGTAGCCTGTAACTGAAGCCTCTGGATAATTTGAATGAGTAATAAACTACAGATAGAATATGTCTTTCTAGATAGGAAAGACATAGATGTGTCAGTAGAAAATAAGTGGGTCAAGAAACCTTGCTGTGAGGGCACATCCAAATCAGTAAAGGGAGCAGAGGCATGTACTGAGGTTTTGACTGCCTGAAGACGAAAACAATTTCTTCAAATAACACCTCACCAGCACTTGCAGATCTTGTTTATGCATGCACTTGTCTTGTTAGAGGAAAGACTTTGTAAAATAAAAATATGGAGGAAGAAATCAGGCAGCCAGGGCTCTATGTGTTCAACTCTTCTACAAAAGCTAAAATTCTCAAGTCAAAGATTTACAAGCTACCATGGACAAAAAATTGCACCTATGAATTTGAACATTTAACGAGGCTGCTGGATGCTTAATTCACTGGAAAATTCAGTTCATGAAGAATCCTTCTTTCTTTCAAAAACAAACATTTAAAGGATTACTGTTTAAAATAGTGTCTGTAGGAGAAATTGATATATCCAACCTGCAGTGTGCGCTGGTTGCATTCAATATGATTTTTCAAAGTCTTGATTTTAAGAAATGACATTAAGTTTAAATTTCACTTTTGTGATATACTGGATTTAGTCCCTTTAGATTTTATTAAAATAATTTTATTAAAATTTAGTTCACTTACATCAGGCAGGTATCAGTAATTTTATGCTTGTAACAATTAAGTATAAAAATTCTTATACCTGTATAAGCAAGTGCTCCAAGGATGGGTAAGATCCAAACATTTCTGCAACTATTTCTGTCTAGTTCAGCATTATTATTCTTGTCAGCTGAATCAATTTTCCACAGCTAATTTGATTTTTAAAAATAAGGAATTACAGAACAATTGGTTTAATCTAAATTACCTGTTTCATTATGTAAAAAATGGCAATATATAGAAGAGTTTATGACCCATATGAAGTTTATTTAAAATATTATAAATAGGGTCAGAGGATTTTAAATGTATAGGTTGAAAATTTTGGTTTTAAAACAATTTTTCATAGTTTTTTACTAACTAAAAATGGTATTCAACAATAAACTGCTAATAAATATCTAAAGAAATCTCAAAATCACTTAGGCATATACTTTCTTTTAAAATCTATGTTCATGTTAAACATTTTTAAATTTTACCTAGCATTAGACTGTGTTTTAAATGCCTCTTCTGGGAGCAAAAGATTTCGCAGAGCCTGACAATTGCATGAGAGGACTTACACGACTGGGGCATCATATTCCGTTCTACATACCATACACTCCATTCTGCATACCCAGCAGATCAGGGTGCTCACCTGTAATAAGTGAATTTATGAATCACAGAATCACAGAATGGGTGATGTTGGAAGGGACCACAGGGGGGTTATCTGGTCCAGTCTCTCTGCTAAAGCAGGGTCATCCCAGAGCACATTGCATAGGATTGCATCCAGATGGTCCTTGAATATCCCCAGTGAGGGAGACTGCACACCCTCTCTGACAAATCTGTTCCAGTGCTAGGTCACTGCAAGGTAAAGAATTCCTCTTCATGTTCAGGTAGGAACTTCCTGTGTATCAATTTCAGCCCACTGCCTCTTGTCCTATTGTTTGACATTGCTGAGCAGAGCCTGGCTCCATCCTCTTGGCACCCTCAGTACGGATACTGACAGACATTGATGAGGTCTCCTCTGTTATTTCCTCTCAAGTCTGAACAGGCCCAACTCTCTCAGCCTTTCCTTTTGGTGGAGACGTGCCAGTCCCTTAATCATCTTTTCCTCCTTCTGCTGGACCCACTCCTGGAGTTCCATGTCTTTCATGTTCTGAGGAGCCCAGAACTGCACAGCACTCCAGATGCGCCCTTACCAGGGCTGAGTAGAGGGGCAGGATCACCTTCCTTGACCTGCTGGCAATGCTGTTGCTATAATGGGATACCACTGGCTTTCTTGGCCACATAGACAACCTGCTGTCTACCCATATCCTGTCCTAGTCTGGTTGCATGTCTATCTCATAAAACTCAGCAGGATTATTTTTTCAGTTAATTATGTATTTTGTTTAAATAATCAATATTTTTTTAATATTATATATTATTTTCTGCCTTTCCCATGGAAGGAAAAAGACTTGATATCCCTGCTTAAACTTTCTCTACTTCTTTCTACAACAGTTTGCATTAACAGCAGTATTTCAACAAAAAATAACAGTGGTAAAACATTAACCTTATATTCTGCAGTTTAANGAGACTGCACACCCTCTCTGACAAATCTGTTCCAGTGCTAGGTCACTGCAAGGTAAAGAATTCCTCTTCATGTTCAGGTAGGAACTTCCTGTGTATCAATTTCAGCCCAC
Organism: Donacobius atricapilla; assembly: GCA_013397315.1. NCBI lineage: Eukaryota > Metazoa > Chordata > Aves > Passeriformes > Mimidae > Donacobius > Donacobius atricapilla. Next base: position 20,913 of record WBMY01018227.1, on the reverse strand, counting down.
TNGTAAAGGACGTAAATACAATTTGGATATGACCCTACAGAAATTTAAGGAGAAACACTGTTGTTATATTCCTGTTTATGTGTTTATGGTATGTTAAAATACTGGACCTAGATTCATCATAGTCTCCAAGAGGACTCCAAAGGCTGAAACACACTGGGAAACTTCACCAGCTCTTACTGAACATTTCCAGTGCAACGAAATAGATTGCAACTCCAGTTTTCAGAACCAGACATTCAAATTGCATTTGTATCCTCCTATTTTTAGTGTATATCAGGATTCACTTTTTCTTTTACATAGCAAGGGAGAACATTTAGTCAAGAATTTCATGTGACAGGATATTTTAAACTTTCCATTTGCTACTTCATAAAGTATCCACCAATTAAAAAAATCCTGTCTTTCAAAAAAGATTATGGATTTTTTAATATGTTGTAAACCATTTCTGACTCTGAGCATATTTTTATTAATCATTTCAGGGATGAAATTAAGGCCTTGTGACAAGCTCTTGATTCTGTTAGCGTGGGTACTGTTCATAAGCTATTTGCTTATGGTTAAAACTGTACATAAGTGTTCTTACTGTACTTCTATAAAATGCTACTGTTGGTATCATGTAAAAAAAGGCTCAGAGTTCAGCTTCTACTAGACAGCAGCCCTTATTAGAAAACCTGTATCTATAATTCCATTCAACTGGGACATGTCTCTTGCTGCTGATGCTGCAAGCTCATTCTTTTTATCACCCAACTCTTGAGTGGTTTTTCAGCATTACAATCAATTTACTATTTTGTCTTTAACGAATCTGCCTATGCATTTTTTTACAAATCAAAGTTAAAATTTTGGGACTTTCTTAAATAAAAAGCTCAGAAAATGCACCTGAGAAACTATTTGATTAAGTAGGATTTAATTGTTTCTTATTCATATAAACTGACATCAATACATAAATTTAAATTGCCAGGGGTGAAGATTCAATGCATGTTAGGTATTCCCACACAACAAGTGAAGTACTTGGTATCACGATATTACAGGAGTGAAGTTATAAAGAGTTAGCATTCAAATCATTAATGAAGAGCCACCATCTCACAGGAATCATAACTTTAGGATGTAATGCAAACCATTGAAGCACAGGTTTACTTAATCCCTGCAGTCACTGTGGAATTTCATCTGCACTATCTTCTGTCGAAAGCTTTTGGAGAGAGGCATAGAGAATATAAGCACTTCATTCCACGTGGCATTAATGCAATTTTAGTCAAACCTATTAAATCTCTCAAAAAAAGCCATTTAAAGAATAATAATTGTCACCCTGATTTTTCAGCCTTCTCTTGTGTCTCATAGTTTTCATAGTTCTTAGGTTGTTTCTCATGCACGGGTGTTATAAATAGAAGCAATGTTTTCCTTAGCCTAGGTAGTTTACATTCTTTGTATTAGAGATATGGCCAGCTGATGGACAGTTGTCCTGACCAATGGGATGGGGAGAGGTGTCAACCTTCTCCCTCAATCCCTGGCCTTTGTAGAAATACTATATAAAGTGGAGTCAGATCTTTTAATAAACAGTTTGTGCCTTCTCACCAAGGTGAGTGTGTGTGTGTGTTTGTGTGCTGAACAGCAACAAATAATAATAATAATAAAAAGTCTGCATTCTCATACACTGGATTACTGGAGTGTTTAGCTAAAAAATGACAAATTGATTTCTCATCTCTAACATCAGATCATTAGTATAAGACACAGGAATTTAAACTTAGAAGCAACAGAAAGGTTATTCACTTCACTTGAGAAATCACTTAAATAGCTTTAAGTTTGTGGAGCTAAGTAGATTAAACCTTTTAGAAATTTGGGGTTCAATTCCTTAAAGATTTTGTGTTTCTCCCTCTTTATGTTTTTCCCCAGTTTAATGGACTTGGTTCCATATTCCTGCCCCTAATATATTTTATATGTAAGAGTGGCTGCAAATGAATAAGCAAGAGGATAAATTTATATCTTCTCTTATGTCTTCTACAACTAAACATTTATTAGGAGTTTTCAGTATTGATAAGAACTGTTGTATGCTTCAATTGATTGGAAGTTATTGGGTTCCTCAGAACATATTTTATGACAGCACAATGAAAAATGTTTTTGGGAGATTTTTCTGTAGGTTTGATGTCCTAAAGAACAAGTTTTCTGTAATTCATGTTGAAGTACAGTATTTTCTGTCAACATATAAATTCCACAGTTTTCATCACAAGCACCTCTACCCTCTGGCTAAAAACACTCCTCTTTTCCGAATGCACTTCATCCTGCTTCTTCTCCTACTCCTTCTCCTCTTCACAAGGTGACAGTAACATCTGCCCTAGCACACTCCATTTCTCTCCCGGTTTGTATTCACACTGACTATGAGGTATGACCTCTCTGTCACCTCTCTGAACTTCATTCCTACTTTCGGCTTTTCCCCTTGTAGTTTGGAGAACAGTTATTGTTGTCTAAGACAGCCTCAGTTAACCATGACAACATCTTGCCTTTCTTCAGCTGTTGATTATTGAGAGTCTCTAAATTTCTCCCTCTGAGAGACAATAATGTATCACAGGTTCAGAGAAATTGAGAAAGCTAGCTCATTTAACTTTTCACTATGTCACTATCCTTCAGTCAAAAAAAAAAATAAAAACCCTCTAAGAACATGAAATAAGAATTGTAATGGAGAAATGTAATAATACTATGTGGGTATGATGTGTGTATACACAACCTTTTAGCTAATATTAAAAAAATACTTGTAATTGTTCCCTCCATAAATATGTGAGAAAATCAGAGAATTTACTCTGATGGCTTTCCTTTATATTGTAAGGTGACAATACTTCAATTTGGTGTTAAAAAATTAGGACTTAGGAAGTCAATTTTCTTATTTCAAACAAAGCTACAGATTTACTAATGCCTTTAAAACTACACTCCACATAAGCACTCCAAACTTAACTGGCAGCCATTCAGGTCTGAGCCACTCTACATTTCATACATCACTAAATGGGTGCATAGCCATAGGACAATTAAACAGGTTCATTATAACTTCTTTATTTTACTTTCCACTACTGTTGTGTGAAGCTAATTGATTATTGCTAAGTTTCATCAAGGTATTTTTCCTGCACTTCATACTATATATTATACATATAATAATATGCATACCACCCTGATTGGTGCAACAATTTTATTGACCTATAAAATCTCTGTCTGACAAAGGAAAGATTACTATTTGTTCTAAATAAGATATTAACAGATAGATTTCCTCTAATAAAAGTAGCTTTTAAATTATTGTAAACTACAGACATAATTAAATCCTAGGAAATATGGTGATTTCATTTAATACAAGAGATAAATGAAAAAGATTCCTTTAATATTAGCATTTCCTAGACTGTACTTAATAGTAAAAAAATTACAGTACGATGCATTGGTAAAAATCTGTTTGCTAGTAGTAGTACTATGATAATGATAATATCTTACTGCTCTTATCTATTTTCTAGACAAGAAGAAGGCATAAATAACATTGTTAACAAAATTGTTGTCTTTTACATCTTTTGCTTCCAGTTCTCACATCTGGATCCATCACCTGGATTTCTTGCCAAACTATGGTCAAGGTATTGGGTGTGTAAAAATGCTAGAAACAAAAATGCTATGACAACAGTATTTCAAGCATGACCTAAAAAAGTCGTAAATAAATATTGCAATGAAAGCTGTCTCTGAAAAAATGTGGTTTTTATAGGATCAAAGAATAGTTTGGGTTGGAAGGGAACTTTAAAGGTCATCTCATCCAAACCCCTTCCATGGGCAAGGACATCTTCAAAAAATTGGGAGGCTCAGAACCCGGGCCAACTTGACCTTGAATGTTTTCAGGGATGAGACATTTACCTCTCTGGGCAACCAGTGCCCGTGTTTTACCACCCTTATTGCAAATAGCTTCTCCCTTATATGTAATCAAAATCAACTCTCTTTTAGTTTAAAACAATGTCCTTTTTCCTATAGTAACGTGCCCCTCTAAGAAGTTTGTTCCTTTCTTTCTTAAGAGCCCCCCTTTTAATATTGAAAGGTCACAATATGATCTCCTCAGTGTTTTCTCTTCTTTCAAATGAACGACCTCAACTCTCCCCTTTTCCTCACAGGAAGGAAGTTCCATCCCTCTTGCCAGTTTTGCTGCTCTCTGCTGGACCTGCCCCAACAGGTCTCTTACTGAGAATCCCAGAACTGATTATAATAGTCCAGGTGCAATCTCACCAGAGTATAGCAAAGAGGGAGAATCACTTCCCTCAGCCTGCTGGTCACACCTCTTTTCATGAAGCCCAGAATGTAAATACACACTATTAGGTCATTTCCAGCTTTTCATTGACAAGTACCCCCAAATCATTCTTGGTAGGGATGCTTTCAATCCCTTCATCCCTAGCTTGTATTGATACCTGGGGTTTCCCCTGTTCAGGGGCAGGATCTTGCACTTAGCCTTGTTAAACATTATGACGTTCCCATAGGCTCAATTCTCAAGCTTGTCCAAGTCCCACCAGATGGCATCCCATCCTCCAGGTGTGTCAACTGCACCACAGTTTGGGGTAGTCAGCAAACTTGCTGAGGATGCACTTGATCCCACTGTCTGTCACTAGTGAAGAAATTAAACAGTACTGGCCCCAGTATGGACCCCTAAGGGAGACCACTGGTTACTGATGTCTCTGTGTTCATTGGGCCATTGACCACTACCCTCTGGATGCAACCATCTAGCCCATTCCTTATGTGTTGAACAGTCAACCCATCAAAACACAGCTCTCGAATTTAGAGAAGACGATGTAGGAGGCTGTGTCAAAGGCCTTATAGAAATCCCAATAAATTACATCCATAGCTCTTCCTTTGTCTACTGAGGTTGTCACTGCATTGCAGAAAACCACTAGGTGGATTAGGTAGGACTTGCAAGCTGTCTTGAATCATTTCCCTCTCCTTAGTGTGTCGTGACAAAGGGATGATCTGACCCCAGACACAGGGGTGAGGCTGACAGGTCAGTGGTTCCCAAGGAGGATTTATCCCTTTTAAAGGTAGATACAACTTTTCCCCTTTTTCAGACACCTGAGACTTCATCTGAATGCTGTGACTTCTCAAATATCATGGAGAATGGCTTGGCAAGTACATCAGCCAATTCCCTTAGGAATCTGAGATGCATCTCATCTGGTCCTACCGACTTACATACATTTAAGTTTCTCAAGTCATCATGAGACTGCTTCTCTCTTACTCTGAAAGGGACATTGCTCCACCAGTCCCTATTCTACTGTCCATCCACTGGAGTGGTGTGAGAAGAGAGGTTGCCATTTAAGACGGAGGCAAAAAAATGTTGAGAATTTCAGCATTCTTATGATCCATTTTTACTTGTTTGTCAGTCTTGCTTATCAGGACTGCTACCCTTTCTTTGACCTTTCTTTTCTAGCTGACACACCAGTAAAGCCTTTCCTATTCTTTGTTTATCTAGCCCAGTTGTTCTCCAGCTGCACCTTGGCCTTCCTTACTCCAACCCTATACAACAGACTAACATCCATATACTCTTCCCAGGATGCTTGTCCCTGCTTCCATTGTCTGTGCATTTTCTTCTTGACCTACAGCTTCACCAGAAGGCCCTAACTCTGCTATGCCAGTTTCTTGTTTTCCTTGCCCAATTTCTTGCATCTGGAGTCATGAGCTTTTAATCTTTATGGAAAGTGTCCTTAAACGTCTGTCAGTTTTGTTCTGTTCACTTGTCCCTGATGACGGTTGACCAGGGATCCCCATAAACTAACTCCTTGAACAGCTAGAAGGTTTTCTTTCCTAAATTTCCCTGCCAGGTTCTGGCAGGGATGTCTATTGTCTGTCTTAAGTTATCCTCCAATACACCTTCTGGGTCCCAATAGATTGCACATTCCACTCCAGGAGTCTCGTGGATTGCCTATAGCACTATGAAGATTTTTTTTCGTAGAAGCCTCAGACAAGGTATTTTAACAATGTGAAGGTCTCCTGAAAAGGAGGCAAAGAAAAATCCATGCTTCTATCATGCTGAGAAAGATAATATTTGGAAATTAATAAGTATATGAAAATTACTGTTTCAGTTAATGTTTCCATGTCTGGGTGGTTGGAAATTGTGATCTGTGAGGTCCCTTCCTATCATAACACCACTACAATGATATTACTTTAACTAAATAATGAGTACAATTTTAAATATCTTGAACCCTGTGTACTTGTTAATTCATAAGTCTTTTAAAGCAAACTTATTAGATATCAACCGCAAATTTTGTCATGTAAAACAATTTCTTTTTATCCACAACATTAATGCAGCTGAAGGAAAAAAAAAAGGCAAAGAAAGTCTAGAACAGTTTTCCTCTTTTTGTCTGATTATTTAACAATTAGGTTCAATTGTGATAGATTAACATATTTTAAAGGAAATTAATTTCAAACTGTTTCTAGTTTCTGTGTGAAAATTATTATTTTTGTATAGAAACTGATGTTTTAGAAAAAATATTCCAAAATAATTTGAAGAAACTACAATTAGTAAAGACCAGTCAACACAATGTAGTTCAGATCTTTTCTGTTGCAAAGGGCAAGTGGTGTTTTGATAAAATGAAACTTAAGATGAGCATGTTCTTGAAATATTTTGATTCATTTTTGGTTTAACATGAAGTTTCACCTTAGAAAGGGCTAGCAAGGGTAATATTAGGTGTTGGACAATTGATGTTAAATCTACCACCTGGATATCAAAAATGAGTACCGAAGTAAATTCATTCAGTTCTGCCTTTGAAATGCTCTGAAATTAATGTCAATTTGATTTAGGGTATTAGTGCCTCCAACCATACCTAAAATGTATTTATCAGTGTCTAGTGACAACAGGCAGCTTTCTAAAAAATATGTAGTTTTCAATAGCACTGATAAGCATCTCTTTGTTCTAAACATGAATTACAGAAAACAGCATGGAAATTCACAACTCTTCAAGTCTTGTGTTTGATCCTCATACTGATCTCAGCAAAGAATAAGTCCCTCTATACCCCTTGCAAATCTTTTACCACACAGAAATATACTAAAACTCAGTTAAATTAATGGAAGTGTATTCATGAACACTGTAGCCTCACTGAAGAACACTAACAATTAACTTCATGAACATTTCAATAAAGAAAATACCTGATGATTTTCAAAGATAACTGATTTGCTTTAAATCAGAGAGGTATAATGAAAAAGATGCAAGATTTTATCTTTGAAAATACCTTTCTGATGTTAAGAGTGCTTATTTATTCCATGTGGAAAGTCAGTCTCTTTCAGTGCTCTCCATTTAATCGCCAACAACTTAAGGTACCAAACCCATCTTGTCAGTAGACTGGTAGCAATTAAATCACTAGCACCTGTAGTTTCTAGCGATCATAATTCACTAATTTCTGAGTTTATTCTTGGTGAGTTGTGATCCTTAATCACAGATTGGTTATGTTCTGCAAATATTCTGTAAGTATTCTTGACTTCACACTGTCCAAATATAATAGGATTGGTTTGGTGCTTGGGCCAGCACAGTTTGTCTGGTTATTTTGGTGAAATTATATGTAAACATCAGAGACATATTAAAAAAGGGTAATACCCTCCAAAGAGCTAGTATCTCATTTCCTAAGGTGTGGATTATGGACACTGAGATGACAGTTTTCAGAGAAAGTAAAATAGCAAAGGGAGATAGAAATAGATCTCAAGCATAAGGTGGATATGTTGCTGTGGCTTCAGGCACTCACAGCATGCAAAATGTACAAAGTTACCATATGTTCTATTGATCTACTGAGGAATAGGATATGACTAGCTTTAATATATCTTCACCTACCACTCTCCTCAAACTTCTACAGCTTGCCATTTCAAATATAAGTTATTTTGTTGTGGAGGATGTTCCACCATGTGCAACCATGCAATATATGCATTTTCCAGTGGAAATCATCTGGTTCAGCAGAAACTGGAGTACAAAGAATATGCACGCTCTCTTATTTCCTTTCTCTCATTTTTGCTTGTAAGCTTCTCCAGCAAAGTTATATTTCAGATGGCTGATTTGCTGAGAGATGAGTAAGTCACATTGTTGAGGCTTATCAATTACTGTTGTTTTAAACAATAAAGAATGTCATTATTTTACTGTGGAAATTTAGTAGGACACTGTAATATAATTAGTCACTGCGTAAAAGATGATACAAATTCCTCTTGTACCTGATTACATTTTCTACTTACCTCTCCAGGATAACCTATTTTTAAAACCTTCAGGACCAGATCAAGTAGAAAACCAGTTTCTAGAACCCTGGATAAGCAGCAAATTCTGAAAACCACATCAGTTTGGTATCAGTTGAGACTAGTCCGGTATTTAAGAGGACTACAGACTAAGAATAACATGCTGACCTTTAGCCTTATGAGTTAAGAAATAACATTATGAAATATCGCCACCTGTCATTATTTGAGACTGAACTATTTATGGCAGGTGAGGACAAAGGATGCCATCCTACAGATTTAGGGGCTGAGAAATAATTACAAGGACTATGCAAACTGAGGCAGACTAAAAGCAACAATAAGTGTACTTGTGAGATTCCACTGACTTTATACAGTTCTGGTGGCCCCAACATAACGAGGACATGGAACTCTTGTAGCAAGTTTCGGCCGGGGCCATGGAGTTGATAAAGGGACTGGAGCACCTCCCCTATGAAGACAGGTTGGGGGAGTTGGGTCTGTTTCGCCTGGAGAAGAGAGGCACATGGGGACCTCATAGCAACCTTCCAGTATCTAAAAGGGGCCTACAGGAATCTTGGAGAAGGACTCTTCAGCAGGAAGTATAGGGATGGGACAAGGAGTAATGGGCACAAACTGAAAGACGTGAAATTTAGGCTAGATATTAAAAAAAAATCTTTCTCAAGGGGGTTATTCCTCAAGGGAGTCAGGGGCAGAAGACAGTTACTCTGGCAGAACCTGGATTTTTAAACAGGGGTGGTACATAGGGAGGGTACAATACATTAATCAATTGGGGATAAACTGAGGAGGGGCGTGAGGAGGGACTTACAGAACAGGGGCCAATGGGAGAACACGGGGAGAGTACAGTTTGAACAACCCAATGAGACATGAAACAGCATAGAACTTGCCAGAACTGGGGGAACGAGTAAATCTAGATTGACAACCAAATAGGTGGGGTAACAGGCAGGGGTTTGGTTTGGGGGAGGATTGGCATGGGACATTCTGGAAAAGGGGGCAGGTTTGGGAGTGACAGATACCCAGGAGAGGAAGGAGACAACTTTGGGTGAAACCATTCACTTAGGGGGAAAATAGAAACCAACCACCTGAAAGAACCACAAGTAAAGAAAATATACACCACCACAGTATGGAACCAGCAAACAATAACAAAATAAAACAAATTATACCACTATGCATTAAGAAGTATGCTTTAGGAGACAAGTCTCACATGCATGAACTGAATGCTGATTACATCTCCCTGTAATCACAACGAGACATCAGGTGGAACTACTGACATTATCACAGAACCACAGAGTTGTTGAGATTGAAAGTAACCTCTGAAAATCATCTTGTCTGTATCTCTATTCAAGCAGAACCACCTAGAGCCAGCTGACCAGGCCCATGATTTTTGGTTATCTCCAAGGTAAGAGACCACAGCCTCTCTGGGCATCCTGCGCTCAGTGCTCTGTCAACGTACACTGTGAAAGCAATTTCTCATTTTCAGGGGAAATTCCCTATGTTTCAGTTTGTGCCAATTGCCTCTCATCCTGTCAGCAGGCACCTCTTAAAGCAGTCTGGCTTTACACACATACTTCAGGTATTTCTATATGTTAACAAGATCCCACCTAAGGCTTTTCTTCTACAAGATAAGTAAGCTCTAGTTCACTCAGCCTTCCTTCAGGGTGCTCGAGTCCATCACTTTTCTGGCCCTTTACTGGCCAGTCCCCAGAAGATCCATACTTCTTTTGTTCTGGGAAGTGCAGAACTCATCACATAAATTCAGTTATCCCCTAAACAGTGCTGAATAAAGGGAATCCCCTCCCTTAACCTGCTGTCAATACTTTCCCTGGAAAAGGGAAAATTATGTTTCTCCAAGACATCATTAGCCTTCTTTTTGACAAAGTCACATTAGAGTTTCATGTCCACCAGGTCCCTGACAGTGCTTTCTGCCAAGCTTCTTTCCAGACCAATGGGCCACAGAGAATCCTCTGATGTGTAAGGTTCCATCCTCAGGTGCAGGACTTTGCATTTTCTCTTGTAAGTCATCATGATGTTCCAGAAAACCACGCCTTCAGCTTGTTGAAGTCCTTCTGGATGTTAAGATGACCCTATTAGCCACTCCTTCCAGTTCTGCATCCTCAGCAAACTTACTGAGGGTGCAGTCTGCCCCATCATGTACATCATTATTGAAGTTGTTAAATAATATTCAACCTAGTATTGACCTCTGATATATACCACTAATTACAGGCCTCCAACTAGACTTTCTTACACTGATCAGAACCCTCCAGGCTCAGCCATTAGCAAGTTTTCATCTCGCTTCACTTTCTGACTATCCAGCCCATACATAAACAGTTTGTCTATGAAGATCCTACAGGAGACAGTGTCAAAGGCCTTACTGAAGCCCAGGTATATAATATTGCCTGCCCTCTCGCCTTATCTACCAGGCCAGGCATTTCATTATAGCTGTTTATCAGGCAGGTCCAGTGTGACTTCCCCTATAGCAGCGCGGTTCTGTCATATTGGTTTTGTATGTTCCAATGGTTTGTTCCTTACCCCCCTTTGTTTGACAGTCAATGGCTGTATCCTATTTTCTCCCTGACAACACATGTACTCTTTCCCGAATCCCCTCCTCTGGTGATCTGCCTGTCACTTGGGGGCCCATCCCAGCTTCTGGAAGGCTCTAGGGAGGGCACTGAGTGATAGGCTGCAGCCAGAGGAGTTCCTCTCCTCCCCAAGGGAATTGGCCCCTGAGGGTGTCCCTCAACACTGGGGCTGCTCCCTAGATTTCCCTAATTGACTGATCCCTTTTCCCTTCTCCTTTCCCCACCTCCCCAGAAAAGGGGCTGTTCAGCTCTTGTTCAGTGCTCTGTCTAGGCAGAGGCCCCGAGGTGAGGAGGTCTATTCCAGGCCTCTAATAAACTCGTGTTGCACCCCCAGTCAGAGTCCTCCATTCTTCTCACTGTGGTAGCTACACACCTCGAGCTACCCCTGGAGTGGATCTGCAGTTTCCTAACCCGGATCACAGGATCGGCTTTGTCTGCCTGCAGACAGGGCCATACCTTACCTGATTGCCTGTCACAGCGCCAGAGCTAGCCCCGCAGGTGGAGACGGTACTCTCCAGAAGGAATGTGACATTCCCCTTCAATCCATACTGAGTACTCTTGGTCATCTTCTTGTTATTCACCTGCCTAGAAATTTTTCTCATGTCTAGTTGCTCCATCTACTTCATGGAAACTGAGGTAAAGCTGATTGGTATGTTACTCCCTGGGTCCTCCTTCTTGCTCTTCTTCAAGATAGCAGAGACATTTGTTTTCCTTCAGTCTTCAGGCATTTATCTCAGTGCCATGACTGATGAAAGATTATCAGGTGTGGCCTCCCAATTCCAAGCAACTCCCTCAGCACTCGTAGGTGCAACCCATGGTAGCCTATGGATTAATGTATGTCCATTTTGCTTAAATATTACCTGACCTGAACCTGATCTGCCAAGGGTATATCTTTGCTCCAGGCTTTTCTCCAGGCTCTGAGCCTTTCTAGTAAAGATTGACACAAACAAGACATTCAGTACCTCACACTTTTCCATGTCTCATGTATCCAGGTCCCTTTATCACTGAGGAACATTGGTTTCACATTTTTCCATCTTTCTTTTATTGCCTATGTACTTGTAGAAGCCATTGTTGTTGTCTTTGATGTATATGGCCAGATACAATTTCATTAAAGCATTGGCTTTCTTACTTTATCCCCGATTGCTTGAAAAATATTCCTGTATTCTCCTAGGTCTAAAAGCATCCAACCTTGTTTTGTCCGTTGTACTCCTCCTTTTTCATCTGAGTTTGTTTAGGAGCTCTTTGTTAATCCATATTATCTTCCTGGTATTTTTACCTAACTTCATGTTCATTGGGATGGTAGTCTCTTGAGCTGGAAGGAGCTGAACCTTGAATATCAACCAGCATTCTGAGGCCACTCTTCCTTCCAGGGCTTTATCTCATAAGACTTTTCTGAAGTTTCTGGGGCATGAGCCTGCTTTTTACCCTCCTCACTGCCCCAGGAATCCTGAACTCCTCCACCTCATGGTCACTGCAGCAGAGGCTGTCTTTGATCTTCACATCCCAGATAAACACATTCTTGTTAGTGATTATGAGGAGCAACACCTCAATCAAAAAAGATTATCCTGAATGTAGTCCTGGGTTACCTGTGTCCTACTGTATTGTCCCTCCACTGGATAATAGGGTGTTTAAAGTCCCCTTTGAGTACCAAGGATTGCAGACGTTGCAGAAGCGGTTCCTATATGTCTACAGAGAGTCTCATTTGTCTGTTCTTCTAGGCCTTGTGTCCTACAACAGACACACACTATAAAGACACCTTTACCTGTCTTTTCCTCATAAATCCAGAACTGTAAATTCTAATTTGTCTCCTCACCCATTCCCAGGCAGACCTCTGCACCTTTCAGCTTCTCTCATATATAGTTCATTTTCCCTTCCCTATATTCACATTTTGGCCTTTGTAAAGACTCTCTATCTCTCCATTGCAACATTCTATTCATTAAATTCAATCCATTTCAAGTTCATCACTGAAAGAGATGTCACAGACAGCCCAGAGCAGTTTCTTGGCATGACTAGTTTGTCTTGAATGTCAATAACTGATAACACACCACTGAGACTAGAGCAGACTTCCATGAACATTACTAGGATCATGCATGAACAGCTGCAGTGCAAGAAAATGCCTGTACAGAAGATTTTATAAAATCTGTCTTCAGTTCTGAAAAAAAGCCTAAATCCTTAACAAATTAACAACAATAACAAAACTCACAACACAAAAAAATTAAATTACTGTAAAGTCAGTGTGGGTCAAACAGCGCAAGCTAGGCCTAAAGACAAGAAAATAAAGACCTATGAAGACTAATTTACCTAGGACACAGGAAAATGTGAGTCTGTGAAGACAGCTATCGATTTCAGCACTATACCACTGATACTGGTATTTGTCCTGGTAGAATTACAGATGGGGTTACCCTGAGAATGGCCAGCTCTGACCACATCCAGGCACTTAACTGCCATGAAGGTGTGATAACTGTTATAGACCTGTTTGTGCCTCACATGGCTAATAAGTCAGAACTTTTGCATGTGTTTACACAAGAAAACACTGTATGGCAGAAACCAGTGCAAAAGAAATAAATTAAAGACTTAAGGTTATTTTTATCTCCACTTTCAATTCAGGCACTTTCCTTTTAGTGAAACCAGCTCTCTTGGACAATATGTCATTATACAGTCTGGGAACTGCCCTAATTAAATAAGAGAGTAATAAAGTTAAATCTACTTGTGTAGAAAAACGTTATGAGAGACCACTTATGTATATCAACAGTTTCAAGACTCCATTAGCAACAGAGACTTGTTGACAGTCTTTCTTGTTAAAGTCCTTGACTGCACTAGTAAAAAATCAAAATATTTGTATGACATGACAGGATGCTCTTAATAGTTTTCATTCTAATATGTTCCACCAAGACACCTGCTGCTCAAGAGAGACGACCAAGAGCTAAGGAAATGGCACTGTGTACAGAACTGATCATTATTTCACTAACTGCAATGGGTAAAAATTCAGTTTGTATTTCTTAATCTCTGTGAACATCCTAAACACATCTGCAGCTTGCCATATTCTGACAGAAGACGCCACCTTCCAGGATTACCTAATTACAATTATCTATAAGAACACAAAGGCACTAGAATGCTGATCCAGATCTACATCTTGTTAAGTCTTATGATCACACAGGTTTCATCTCTTCGAGGCTTGTAATATCAACATGAGCACATCCCAATACACAATACTTGTATTTGCTATGTTGTCTGGTAGCTGCATTTTCATCAGACTCCAAGAGTATGTCAAAGTGACTGTTTTTTCTGATCTTTGGCACTGTTGCTCCTAAACCACTTTACATGACATTATGAGCCAGGAATGACTACCTGGTGAAACCTTACCAGGGACCATATCTCTAAGCTATTCTATTTTCTTAAAGCTGGATGTCAGCTTTTTGAAAGAAGAAAATGGATAATGTAAGGGTATATGGAAAGAATGTGTCTGCTCCTTGACATATCTGGTCAGGGCCTTTCTCAATGCAAAGAGAAGTAATGAGAAAAGGAGGTCATGATCAAGAACATACAGACAGAAATCTGATGAAAAAATTGTAAGGGAGCTAGTGATGAGAACAAACCTGGGCAGCCACACTACTTGGTAAGGTTATGTGAAGCGTGACAATTTTCATTTTTCAATATGATTCAGCACCTATTCAAATTTGGATCCTAAGAGCACAGAGAGACACAACATCCTGAGACATAAAACCTGACCAATTAGCATTAGCAAAGACAATAATGAGAAAAAAACCTGGTCAGTGGCATGTAGTGATGGGCTACCAGGAAACTGCAGGCAAACTGGGATTTTGCTACTGATGAAGACTAAACCTTCGGACCAGGATGTTGAAGGGGGATTGGAGGGATGATGCAAGCAAATGGATGAGAGGTAGGCCAAGCAGGTAGGAACAAACCAGAGGGAGAAGGAAATGTGCCCCAGTGGGTCAACCGTAATATAGGCTTCATTCATATACTTGTCTGGATGGACGCTGGGACCGATCAGCGCGGTCTGTCCTATCTTTTTATGTCTTCACATGCAATCTTTTCTCGTTTCTCACTGCATATTTTCTTAACTATCTCTCAGTGTAGAGATACTTACTCTCTACTCTATAGGAATGTGTGGAGTAAGTGACCACAAGACTCATGTGTGTGAGTGAAATTTGGTACCAACTACTAGAGGCTTTGATCTCCAGCCACTGGGGTGAGAATGCTATATGTTGCCTGAATGTCAGCTATGAGAGAACTGGCATGAGTAGGCAGGTGGGTTGGAGTAGATGAGCTCTCAAGGTCCCTTCCAACCCTAACTACTCTGTGATTCTGATTCTTTGAGGTCAGTGAGGGGTTCAGTGCTGGCAGGTGCTGTGACACTTCAGGCAAGTGTGCCTGCGCTGGCACATTGCATCTTCCTCACAAATATACATGTCCATTCACTGGCAAACTTCCAAGTCAAATAGCCAGTGGTCTGGAAGGCCACAGGTTTGGATCAGTGTATCAGGATGGTTGAGCTCTAAGAAACAAACCTTGGAACCAACACTCAAAACTACCTTTTCTGAAAAAGGTTATTACAGAGGTTGATGCAAATACCCATGCAGGTTAAGGTCTGCAAGTAGCTTTATAAGTAAGCTTATTGTTAAGTGCTTAATTTATAGAGCATCCTGTTCTCGACGATATTTATTAAATAATTTTAAAACATACAATGATGGCTTTTAATTTAAAGAACTCCACAAGTGATTGTTTTACCTTTCAAAAATGTACAACGTGCATCGTTTGGGGAGGTTGGTTTTGCTTTTGAAATAAGGATACGCACACATACTGAATCTTGATATTTTTTAAGTACTTACAGAATTTTAGAATTAGATTATACTTTGTGTATGTGGCGGGGATATGGTAGCAGGAATGTGCATAGGGCTTCAAGGATGACTTTATAAGGAGACACCAGAAACTTCCCCCATGTCAGAGCTGACTGACTAGGGTTAACCTGTGGCTGGCCAAAGGTGTACTGATCTGTAGTGCTGGCAGTTGGTGATAACATACTTAACATGATGAAATGTGGTGGTGGTGTGTTTTGTTAAGCTGTTTTGGAGTTGTTTATCACAATAGTTCATCGCTGCTTTCCCCCCCTCCCCTATAACTCAGGTACCATCCAAAGATATCTCCTGCCTTGTCCCTTTGTCCCCCTCTGCTGACCCTGTCCTGTGTTACCTGGGGCCAGTCACCTACCTGCCCCACCCCTCTGCCCCCAGTTTTAGATTGCTCATACTTCTCATTATTCTACCCTGTTTCTTTTGCATAAAATTAATTACCCCAAGTCAAGCCTGTTTTGTTTATGACAGTTATTGCTGAATTTCCTCTCTCTCTTATCTTGACCGGCAAATATTTTACTGTATTTTCTTCCTCTGTCCTGCTGAGGAGGGGGAATGATAGAGTTTGTGGGCACCCAGCAAATAGCCAGGATCACTCTACCCAGCTGCTATTGCTGAGACTGGAAGGAACCTCTGAAAATTCCCAGTCTCTGGTCATTGAGCTTGCATTACTCTCTGGATGTGTCAGGTCCTGTGTATCTCCAAGAATGAAGAATTCTCAGCCTGTTGGGACCATATGTTCCAGTACTTGCACATCAGGGAAAGAAAAAAAAAATTTGAAAAAAGAAAAAAGTGTTTTTTTCTTTTTAGCTATGGTATCCTGCATTTCAGTTTGTGTCCATTCCCTGTGAAAAGTGGGTCCTTCTTCGTTCCCTCCTATCAAATATTTATATACATAGATAAGTGCCTGAGTTTTCTCTGCCCTGAGCACTTCCAGCTCTCTCATCCTTGCATCATGCTCCAAGCCTTTAAAAGTCACATAGATGTGTCTCGTCAGGGCTGAACAGAGAGGACAGCATCACCTGCCTTAACCTGCTGTCGATACTTTTCCTAACGGAGCTCAGATATTTTTTGCTGACTTGACATGTTATTGCCAGCTTATGGTCCATTTGCTATTGACCAGGACCTCAGGTGCTTTCCTGCATGGTGTCCCTTTTTTGCAGGAGAAAAGAAGACCACAATAGTTTAACAACCCTGTGTACACTGAAAAGCAATAGAATTTGGTCATTTGGATGATACAAAAATTATGCTCAGAGATTAACTAAACTGGAAATCAAATAATACATTCATGTGGTCTTAGATAAAGTTCCCCATGCTCCATATTTTGTGTCCTTTTTTTTCCTTTACTAGATTCATATTTAAGCTGTGTTTGCTAAGTACCCATAAATATCTATCAGAAAGTTGTCTCAGCTTAGAAAGCCAAAAGACTCTTATAATATGCTTTCTACAGTAGGTAGATTAAGTATTGAAGACAAAACTTCTATAATTGAACATGGCTGTGATGTGTAGACTCTCTCCCTTGCAGAACAGAAAAGAAGCCACTCATCATTACCATGCATATCAAACACAAATTATTTGATGGCAAGAAATATAAAGGAAAGAAAAAAAAATCAGAAAAAATTGTGTCAAAAAAATAACTTTATTTGTGAATGAATGATTTAAACTTCACAGAGGTCAAACTATTTGTAACCTGCCAGAAGAAATTTAACAGCCCTTCTCTTTTCTTTGTGACTTAATGTAAACTGACAGACACAGATGTGTCTGGAGTATGAGTCTTATGCCATTTACACCACGATATTCAGTAGCTGCTCTGCTTTAACCAAGCATTATACAGTGTGACAATCTGAACACAGCCAAGATGCTGCTCATTCTCAGGAAAGCCAAGAGGAGTAAAAATGATTTTTTTTTTCTGTTACTTCAGGGAAAAAGGAGACATCTGTCAAGGAACATGAATAGGCTTAGAGGCCTACAGAAACTGAAGGAATTGCTGCTTTTGGCCAGACATCTGCCTTTTAAGAGAGCATCATTTAGTGAAAATGCAATATGGCTGAATGAGTTTAGGGAGAAGAGTAAATAAATGCTAAAACTGCCTAGGTCAGGCTATAGTTCATGTAAGATTCTGCTACTTTCCCTTCAGCCAGCCAGAAACCTGAAGAAATACAACATCTAATGTATTTCACATCCTTTCTTGGGCATATCAGACAAGGGATCACTATAGTAGAATAGAAGCAGAGTCCGAATTTTAGAGTAAGGGTGTTTCGCTTTAGCTTATTGCACTTGTTGAAAGTATGTGAGAGACATACAAGAACTTCATTATTATCTTTTGTATCACTTTCTCATTATAAGTCCCATCACACAGGGTTTTTCTTTCAGGATCTTAATGGCCATAAGAACACACCTTTAGCAGATAAGCTTCAATTTCTGGTTTAAATATTTTAAGCCCAGACAGCCTGATTCAAAAATGAAAACATCATTCCTGTCTCTGTATTTGCTTTCAAAAAGCTTTAGCTGCCTCTTCATCCATACACAAACTGAAGTTAAATGAAGTCTGAACCTCAGTCTTGATCTACACAGTACTTTAGCTGTGCCATGATTTCACACTTTATTTTCAGTAATAACTTAACAATTTACTGATGTAAATAGACAATAAATTATTAATTGTCCTGTTAAAGGGGTATATGGCTGCATAGCTGTGACATATCTATGCGTTACTGTTGCAGCAAAGCTCAGTGTAAGGTCAGTTTTTGTGAATATGACGAGAACAGACACAACAGTATGAAAAACATTAATGGGGCCATTCTTTTTTCTTGCAGCATGAAATGACAAATCAGTTTATTATATACTGTTGAAAATATTATTGATAAGCATCATTTAAAGCAAGGTATGCTAAATTACAGACCTGAACCTGTAAACTGAAAACAAATTATTTAGACCTAATAGAATTAACTGAAAAGGGAAGCTAGAGATTTTAAAAGTCTGTCTTCTAAGTGACCCCTTCATACCTGTGACCAAATAACACAGGAAAAGAGAAAAACATTAAAAAACTTTGAAAGAGTAATAGAGGGGCTGAATCCTGAGCCTCATTAACTACCGGTTGCATAATACTATTATACATGAATTTTGTTTTTCTAGAGGATAGTCATCACATTTGGAAACAAGAAAGGGCCATTACTGCATTGAAAGCTTTCAAATCTCTCACACTATGTCTGATTTAAGTTCTTTAAATTCTCTTTTGATTTTTCTGAGATGCAGCTGCAAGTGGGTGGACAGTTATATTAAGGCTGATCTTGTTTTCTTAAAGTATTCTCCATTCTATATGCTTTTGCTTAATAGCATAAAATTCTGCTAAGTTACTGGTAGATGATCTGTGCACATCACTCTCTGATCTTTCTTTCTGACACTCTACCAAGGATGCTAATAGATCTTTTTATTTACATTGCATACTTTAAAGTATATTTGGACTTTTGGTATCTTACACAACTTGCATCACTCCAATTGGAATATTTAGTTTTTCTTCTCTGCTTTAGTTCTCATAAAACTCTTTTACTGAGTGCTCTGTATAATTTCTTCACCCACTTTATTTTGCTTCATTCCTCTGTTACTTTTTATTAAGTACATCAAACCAAACTTTTAATCTTAACACCAAAAGGCTATCCTTTATACTGCATTTTTCATTTGACCTAACTTGACATTACTTTTTAAGACCCTTCAAATATTTCACCTGCTCATCTCATCACCTCTCTTCAAATGACTTCTTCACAGTACTGTAAGGAACTTCACCTGCTCATTCAAATTACTTTCCTTAAAACACTCTTCCATTCTGTTTCTTTTATCTCTTTTGACAAAGTGCCTAAGGAAAATCAACCCGAATATCCACTTTGCTTACACAGCTGTAGCACTTTTAACACCACAATATCTGAGCACATTCTAACAGCTACTGCTTATTTAACAGAAGATTCATCTGTGGGATGCTGATTAGAAAATGAAATAATGAAAATGAATTCTAAGAAAACCTTAGAATTCACCTTTTTTTTTTTTTTCCTGTGTCCGAGATCTTTGGCCATTCAATGTTTAGAAGTGGCTCCTAACCTAGTGTTCTTTTTGTAGTTTACCAGCACAAGAATAAGTTAATTTCAGTTATAAGTCCCTGACTAGAATTCTGCATATTTTCCTTTTAAGAATACATAAGAGAAGCATTGGGTATCAGGTTGTAAAAATCTTTAGTTGAAACATCATTAGTTGTTACTGTTTCCTAAATTATGTACTCAAAGCATAACCAAAGTATTTAATAGGACTTCAAAAATAATGTTTTAAGCTCTATCACAAATTATTTCAGTCTTCTGCACAGAGGAGTGAAAGAACAACTTTTACTGCATTTTAAATTCTACACCTAATGCAAGGAGATGGGTCATACGGTGTTTTCTGTCTCACAAAGAAGAGATTATGTTGGAATATAACAGCATCTATTATCAAAAAATTTTCATTTAAGAAAGTGCTTTTAACACCTGCTCACCTCCAAGTCCATTAGATCTTTAGATTTAGGACTTTGGTGACTAGAATTCAACACCTAAACTTCATAATTCTGTGACTGCATTCCTCTGAAATTGTTCATTACTATGCTGATGAAAATGATAATATTCTTGCAAAACAATTTGTTTTCTGGTTTGATTATTATTACAGAAAATAACGTCTGTGAGTTCAGCTTTAAAACACATTTTTGGCTCAAATGGGGGTGAGTGGTTGCAAACATAATAGAAGCTTTATCAGGCAGACTTTTTGTTGAGTCAAGGGTTTCAGAAAAGGTCACATGACTTCAAAACTTTGAGAGGAGCCCAGGGGTGGCTGAATCCAATCCTAATCCCAAACATGGTCAACTGTTTATGTCTAAAGGATTATACTGCTATAATGGAGACTTTTTACAGCTTTGTCCAGGATCAAGGGTTGCGCTCCAAATATATTTATATTATAAAAGTAATTAAGTATTAAAATTTATGATAATGATAACAAATAGACTGAAATAATTTGATCAGAAGTATTTACTGCATAGTATATGTAGCTATAACTACTAGTATAGTGCACTATTTATTGAATAATATTGAAGCAATAATATTAAAGCTTGCAAAATAATTATTACATATTAGTTGTTGCTACTCACCTATACCAGTGATCATTGGCACATCTCTCTAGCTCATCCTCGAGAAATAATATTTAGAGACATTCCCACTCAAGGGAGGAAGGTCCACACACACTCCAAGAAGGGG
>WBMY01018224.1:0-31856 GCA_013397315.1 Donacobius atricapilla | reverse complement strand
GTGCACGGGCTCTGCTTGGATCCTGATGGATTTCCAGTCTCTGAGCACCTGGTCTGCACCTCTGCGGCTTTTTGGCTTCAGGAAGGTGGATTTCTGGTGTGAAACACACCTGGGGGAGGACTTGGGCAGTGCCGGGGGGCTGCTTGGTTTGCAGTGGGTGGGATCCTGGACTCTCCAGGGAGGAGCCCCCGGGGCTGGGTGGTGGTTTTGGAGCACCAGCAGCTCCTGTGCCCCCCGTGTGCTGCCATGGTGTGCCAGATTCTCTCAGGGGAGTGCAGGTTCAGTGTGCTGTCACCAGGGCGATACCAGGACCCAGCAGCACCTGCCCGGAATTGTTTCTCCTTCTGGTGTTACAAGCAAAAGGTAAAATATGTGCTGTGCAAAGATCTGAAAAAACATCTGTTTTCCTTTGCTCTTCAGTCCCCTTGCTGTGCTGTCTGATACAACTTGATGCTTATCCTACCTGTAGTGAATTCATCACCTTTGTAGATTGCCTGAGCTGTTGCCACACACACGAGGGGACAAGAGGACAAGCAGGAAAATGATACTTGAAAGCTGCAAGGAAAATAAAATGCAGCATGGAAGGGCTTAGACTTGAAACTACTTACATTTTTCAATTAACTCCATTACATTGTTTTCCAAAAAGATTCTAGTAGTCCTTCAGTGCAGAAAGGGCTGTGCTGAGTCCACAGAATATTGTCAGGAAGATGTATGTTCCATCTTAATTGGAAGTAATTAATATGCTTTGGCTCTCGGTCTTACTGTCTGGTTGAATCTACATAAATGGTGAAATTCTCATGCTGGAGCTTTGCCTGGCTACGGTGATGGCCAGAAACGCCCCAGAAAGGTGAGGGCTGAGTCCGTGCCCAACCCAGGTGCGGGTTGGTCCTTGTCCTGTGGCAGTGACTTCATGATCCTGGATCCCAGATCTCTGGTGGCATTTCTCCTTGATACTGTTAGTCCATGGGGCTGCAGTTACTTCCTCCGGGTGGCAGGACAAGAACTCAGATATTTTCTCAAAACAGGGACCTAGCCCATGTTTTTAGCTGGGGGAAGGTGTCAGGGCCGGGGTGCTGTGCTGCCCAGGGGAGGACCTCGAGTCAGGTTGGAAAAGCCTTGATTTCCAAACTTCCAGTCACTCCTTCCCTGTGTTGTCCCCTTGAGAAAGGGGAGGGATAACGCAGAGCCCGGTGGTGGACAGACCTGGGATGGCAGCTCTGGGATGGGATGGAGATGGAGAGCAGCTGCAGGTTCCTGCCCTCTGTGGGTCCTTCCTGGCGTGGTGGGGGGATCCAAGGTTTTCCAGCAGATGGAAGCAGGGATGGGCAGTCAAGACACGGGGTGATGGGCAGCAGGAGAGGGGAGCGTGGTGGGAATCAGTCACCACCAGGAACCTCACACGGCAGCAGAAAGGCCAAGGATGAGCCCATTTGCTGAGTTTTTGCAGGCAGTTTTCTCCCAAGACATGCCTGGGGAGGGAAGTATTTGGCTTGTTGTAACTTTCAGATATTTGCAGTATATTGCTCATGCATCTTGCCTGGTGCTCACACCTCTGAGAGCTCAGATCCATCTTGCTGTCAGAGAGGAGAAACACATGAACAGTGTTAAATCCACGAGGAGGGAGGCACTCCTTTCCTGGGAGAAATGGCTCCAGCTAAGAACTGCCCTGGATTACTGCCCTCAGAGTTTATTTTCGTGGGATTCTCCAACAAATACCAGCACCCCCATTGCTGGAAATAATTGCAGTAGCTGAGAAGTGGTATTTTGATCGGATAATACCTGGGGGCTTTTGTGCTGCTTCTGATTGAGCAGCATTAGCAAGAACGTAACAGCATTAAATGAAACTTCTTAGCTAATCAGTCTCCATCACAAGTTATCANTTAAATGCAATTTGGCTTTATGATTTAATTTTATTTTGCTACTCCTGCTGCATTTCAATCTACCTCCTTCTGCTAATGTGTTATATTTAATATGGAAAAGGCCACTTATGAATATTCCAATGTTATCCTGATGCAATAACCATCCATGCCCAACCCCAGTGTGGGGTCCCTGCTGGTGCCAGGGTTATTTCCAGGCTGGGACACATCCCCTGGCTCCAGCCAGGGCGGCTGAGCGCTTGGCACTGGTGACAAATCTCCTGGGTGAGCTCAGGAGCAGGAGGCTCAGAGAGGCAGTGGCCTTTGTCCCATGGATGCTGCTGAGAGCTTCTCCTGTGGAACCAGGTCAAGCATCCCAAATGCCATCCTCACTGTGAGCAGAGTGGGGCTGAGGATGAGAAGCTGCCCCTCGCCATGCCAGAACTCCCAGCAGCTGGTGGCAAGTGAGGGAGGTGATTTATTAGGCAAGGCTCAGGCTCAGTGCAGGAAGAACAGGGTTTCCCATCCCTGCATCAGCTAGGTATTCCCCAGAAGGGCTTTCCCACTTATCCCATGGCATCTTGTTTTCAGGAGCCTTGGCTGAGAGCCCTTGGCATCTCTGTTCCCCATACACACAGCTGCTGATACAGGAGGCTTTCCTTCCACGCTGCGCTGGCCATCCTCCCTAACCCTTTCCTTCTTCTGGGCAATGTCTCACATGAAGGGTGATTGGGATTTGTAGGATACATCCAGGTCCTCCTCCAGAGGTGACCTGAAATGACTCAGGCATGTGCGACCCGCAGATCTGTGCTACCAAAGCCATTTGTCCTTCACAGGAGATGCTGCAGTACCCATGGTGACAGTGAGTGCCTTGCCTGGTGGAGCACAGAGGTCCCTCTGTCCCCACTGGTGTGCACTAGGTCCCTGCTTCCTGCAGGGCAGGCAGCCCCAGCCTGCCAGGGGAGCAGCACAGGTGTGGGGACAGGATTTCCTGCAGTGTCTGGCAGTGGGGCCGCAGTGAGGAGTGACCGGGGACGGTGGAGGAGCTCTGCTGTGCACTCCCCTTCCTGACTGTCTTGGTTTGGAAAGGCAGGTGTCTGCCAGGGAAAGCTGGGGCTTCCCTTGGAATGGAGAATGTCAACCCCCTCCCTCCGAATTATTATAATTTTGCAACTGGGGGCTCTCAGGCAAAGATTAGGGAATAGGAATAACAGTTCTTTACTAGGAATATTAAAAGTACAAATGTAGTAGTACAAAAACCCAAGCAAACGAAAAAATCCTAGAAACACTGACAGAGTCAAAACACGACATGACACCCTGTTGGTCAGGGTGTTGGAAGCAGTCCACATAAACCCTCCTGGAGTGACTGATGTGGCTCTGTTGGAGCAGAGATGATCCTGTAGAAGGGTCCTGTGGTGGCGAGATGAATCCAGTCTTTCTCTGGGAATCCAGTGCAAACAGGCTGCCATGCTGGTCTGAGTCTCAGGTTTTATCCAGGAGGGAATGCTTGGCTCCTGGAGCATCTCCCAATGGATGATGTAATTTTATCAGCCATGTGGTGAGCTTCGATGGCCCATTAACAGCAGATATCCACTGGAGGGAGGATGGGTCCTGGAAGGGATAAAGAACACTGCCCCACCTGGCTTCACAGCTGGCCCATTAACACCTCCCCACCTGGTTTCAGCAGATGATAACAGAACGCTCTGTTCTGTTATCGAGGCAGCGAGCCCTCTCTCTGCCAGGGGTGGAGGAGCTCAGCTGAGTGCTCCCGTTCCTGAGCCCCCTCTCTGCCTTTTCAGGGTTACCTCTCCGAAGGCTTGGTGACGAAGTGGTACCGCTCCCCCCACCTCCTGCTGTCGCCCAACAACTACACCAAAGCCATCGACATGTGGGCAGCCGGCTGCATCCTGGCCGAAATGCTGACTGGGAGGATGCTCTTCGCTGGTAGGTCTCTGTCTCCCATTCCTTAGCTTTTTTCCTCCCTCCTTCCCTGCCACCCCAATCCGAGGCTTTCTAGCCCAGCAGAGGGAATTCCCCAGTATGAGGAGATAATGGTGCCCCGTTCCAGGAGGTTTGTACTCTATGCCGTGGATTTGAATTGTGATTGGTGTCTTCAAGCTCTTTCTTTTCTTTGAGGGAAGACATTTGAACGCCACCACCCATTTTTAGGATTTACCCGTAATCGCAGCTGTAAAGGCGATGTGCTAGAAAAGAAGACAACAAAAACACAGCAAGGAGTTGTCAGTGCAGCGTTTGAAGCTCAGCTCTGGTGTTCTTGAGGAAAAGATATGTAGTTTATTAATAGAGTCCCAAATGTGCCGTGCCAGGAGCCAAGCTGTGCTTCCCAAGCCGGGACACAGAGCCATTCACCGAGGGAGGAAGCAGCTGCCCCCTGCCTGTTGCAGGGGCTGCTCCCCTTCCTTGCCCTGCAGCAGAGCTCCTCCCAGGCTGTCTCTGCACGGCCTGTCAGTGCTCTCAGTGACGAGGTTTAACGCCTCTCCTGAGCAGCTGTTTGCAGAGTTGTGTAAATAAATTATCAGGCCCATTAATAATGGAGGAGGACGTTTCCTTCGCAGATATCTCAGTGCACCACAGACCTCCTCAGACTTGGCTGCAGCTGCTCTGCTGCTCCCTCCCCACTCCTGCTTGCAGCTTCCATGTTTCTTTTGTGAAGGCTTAAAAATAAGCAGTCGGTACCATTACGAAGAGATCATTAAAATTGCCTCCCTTTCCTTCCTTCTCTTTGTCCTCAGCTCCACCAAAACTTTCTAGTCCGGGAATTTCAGTTTTGAAAATTGTACATTTAACGTGTCCGCTCCTGATGTTTCCTTGGGACATGTTCTGGGAGCAGGGACATCTCCATGTGTTGCTTGTCCCTGCGTGTGCAGGGCACTGTCTGATCTTGCTGGGAGATGCTGCAGTCTCTGTTCCCCTGAACTTATTCCTCACGTCAAACAGCAAAACAAGAGCTGCCTGTCGAGGTCCTCCCCTGGCCATCCCAACACAGCACCCAAGCATTCCTGGCTTTTCCAGCTGTGCTTGGCCCCTCTCTCAGCCCCCGCTTGGGGGATTTTTTTGCTCTTTGTGGATCCCACGGTGTAAGTGATATTGGCTGACACCACAGAGGTGTCCAAGGAGTTGCGTTAAGCTCATTTTGTAGTAAGGCAGAGGCAGAAGTAGCCCCAGGGTGGGATTCATCTGTGCTCTGCCTGGGGGAGAAGCCCCAGAGCGGCCACACAGGAACCTCCCCAGGCTGGTTCCTGAGAGCNGGTTGTTTGGGTCCTGTTCGGAGGTTCCCTCCCAGAATTTGCCCTAAACCAGGACACCGAGGCAGGTGGAGACCAGAGGTGGGATTTGGCAGGCACGGGCTGGGCTCTGCCAGACACATGCTGCGAGCATCCCTTCTTTTCTGCCTTCCAGCCCAGTGAAATCACTTCATAACTCCCCAGGTGCTTGGTTAACGGGTGGGGATCAAAAACAAACACAAAATATCAGCTGCTTTTGGGTGGCTTTGAAAATATATCCTTGTCATGGCGAGGTTCTGGCCCCCTGCCCCATTTTCCTGGCCTCCCCCTGTGCCAGCAAGTAGAGCAGGGCCAGGGTAGGAGCCTGGCAGCAGGCAGGGTGCCCGTGGTGTCTTTTGTCTGCTGCTGTCCAGAGAGGAGCAGAATAAAGCCCAGCCCCTCAGAGCAGCTGAAACTCACGAACAGTTGCACAGCAAGGTGGGCTCGCCTTTGCTGTTGCTCATTTCCTCTTCGCCTGGGAGAAGGAGTTCACCCCCAGCCAGCTGCAGCCCCCCTCCCTGCACCATGAGTTTCACCGAGCCCCGGGTCACCAGCCAGCGCCCCGTGGGGAGCAGCAGCCATGTATTCATTCAGTTCAGAGAAAGCTGCAAACCTGCAGCAGGCGCCTTGCCCTGGATAAAAGGGCTCTCGAGTGTGCGTCAGCATCAGCCGCACGGTTAAAATTAAGTGCTTAGCATAAATCAATATAATTAACTCGGTAGTCTATCTGGGGTGCTTAAGCAACGCAGGTACATTAAGGTGAGCGGCTGTTAGCAGTAGATGCCACTAGCTGCTTCCATTCTCCCACACGAATTAGTAGACCTGCAGCAGGAGTGGCCCCCAGCCCCTCCCAGAGGCCCCTTCCCTGGGAGCAGCGCCGGGTTTGGCAGAGCCCTGGGGCGGCACAGCAAACCCGGCTGTGCCAAAGCTCGCAGGAGGGCAGCACATCTGCAGCAGCTGGAATCTGGCTTTGCAGACCTTTGGGGAGCTCCCCAGCAGCGGCACCACGGAGAGCAGAGAGGGGTGTCCGTGGCTGAGTAGCTACAGCTCCCTCCAGTGTCTTTTCCACCGAAAGCACCATCGGTGGAAGCAGGAGTAAATGGGGGAAAAGGAGTATAAAGGAGGAAAGGTCTGTCCTCGCGAATGTCCGTGGGGTTCACCAGTGGTGTGACCAAGAGCTAGGAGGTGGCACAGGGGCTTTTCCCATGGGATCAGGACTTCCTCCCAGGGCTTGGCCGCAAGCCTGGAAAAGGTTCTCTTTTCCAAGACATGGTGCAGAGCTCCTTGTTCTCTCCCTGGGTAACAACAGCATGGTGCAATTATTCTGTCTGTGGTTCATGCTTTACTTTCCAGGAGTTAATACCTTCAGAAAAAGGTCCCTGGGTGTTCCATAAATAGAGGATAATGGAAGAGAATGGGGTTTCTTGAGAGCCATAATTCAAGGCTTCCAGCATTGCATTAGCAGCTTCTTTGTGTGACTTAAAGACGGTGTCTTTTGGCTGCCAGGTATCTTCAGTGAGCAGTGGCTGGGGCTGCACTGAGAGAAAAGCCACAAAGCCTTTGTGACTTTTATCACCTTGTGATTTTGATCACAGTTTGGGAATTAGCCTGGCTAACAAAGTGTTCATTTCCTGGTAGATATCTTTAGTTTCCCCTGGAGTCACACTGTGAATCTCTGAGTGACCCAAAATTAGTTTTTCTGTAGGGAAGTGGATTAATTTGCCCAGGATTGATATGGGAAGGGCATCCCTCCCTTTGTCTTCCTTGCTTTTCCTGCTGCTTTATCTTCTCCCACGGTGTTGATCCGAGTGGCCGTGTGTGGTGGTGGTGGTGGTGACCAGCTGGGCTCATGTCAGCAGTGCTTTGGGGCTATCTAAGTTCACTGCCATGCTCTGCCCTGTGGGTTGAAAGCGGCCCTGGCTGAACGGAACCAAACTTTGTTGGAGTGGTGAGGCCAGGATGGGAGAAGAGAGTTTCCCAGCATCGATGATGGCCCCTACCCTGGTCCAGGGGGGCTGTGTTGGGGGTCAGCTCCATGGCTGTGAGTCTGGAAAACTCGTGCTGACCCACGAGGAGCTCTGGGCAGGGGAGCCCCTGCCAGGGGACCTCCACAGGAACGGGGTTGCCTCAGGGCAAGCAGTCTCCATCTGCTGTGAGGTGGCCTCCCCACCCTCCCTGCTGGCTGATCAGAAGTGCTGGGCCATAAATGAGGTTGGCTCCCCGTGTCGTGGATCAGACGGTGCTGCTCACCATTGAAGCAGCCTGAAATACGTGACTGGGGGAGCAGGGACTTGGTAGCCCAAAAATTCCCTGTTTTTTTGGCTGCCCCTGCCTCACTGGTCAGTCCTGCTCCTAAGGACAATGCATTTCTAACCAGCCCTCCTGGCAGACAGAAAATCAATGGTGCAACCCTGCACTGCTGCCAGGCTCCTCTCTGCACATGCGGGAGGCTGGAAATCCACCACGGAGCTCTTGGTCACATCCAAGGGAGCGCTGAAGAGTGGGATCAGCACTCATTAGTGAGGTGTTCTGCTTGGCTCTGCTGCTCCTCTCCTCTCACTGACCGGCAACCAGCTCTGAGCGGGGGTTTGGGTTGTATGGATGAATATGTCCTGAACAAAAGGGATCTAATGGCACACAGCAGCTGGGGGCATTGTCACCACCAGAGCCGTGACTTGGTGCCCAGCAGCTGGTGGCAGCTGGTCAGGAAACACCTTTCCTCTTGGGGTGGGACACCTGCATCACTTTAAAGATGGAGCTTGGAGCTGACAATACCCCACACCCGCCCCAATTTATCTTCTCCGTCTCACCTCAGTGCCCGTCTTCTTCCCGTCCAGGGGGCCACGAGCTGGAGCAGATGCAGCTGATTCTGGAGACGATCCCTGTTATCCACCAGGAGGACAAAGAGGAGCTGCTGAAGGTGATGCCCATGTTCATCAACAGCACGTGGGAAGTGAGGAAGCCGCTGCGCAAGCTGCTGCCCGAGGTGGACAGTGAAGGTACCTTTGTTAGTGTAGGATAAAACATGTAATCACAGAAAGGNTTGATTCCAGAATAATTTTAACCCCGTGCTAACACTGTGGTGGCCGCTGGCCCGGCAGGGCCTCCCCCGGCTGCCGTGACTCCAGAGCTCTTTCCTTGGAGTGTCACGGGAGCTGTCCTGCAAGGTCATGGCCCCAAGCACCAGGAGGGGGATGCAGATCCCTCGGGGCATGCAGCGGGTGGTCCCAGCTGTAGCTCAGACGTCCCCACTGCTGTCCCCTCACAGGTGGCCTGTCCCTGTGCCCTGCTGCAGGACAGCACTCACGATGCTGTAGCTTGCTCACAAGGGGAAAAACTCTCTTCCAAGGCCCTTTGAAGGGATTTCCTTGGCTTCCCACGTGTCTCCCTGGTCTGTGAGCAAGGGTTCAGCCCAGAGGTTCTTTTCAAGCCCCATTTGCTCCCTTGCTGTGCTTCTGGAGTGAACATAGTTGTGCAGCACAGCAAGGTACAGGCTTTTCCTTCACAAACATCCCAGCTCCATGAGACAGGAATGTCACAGGTTGTTACAGACAGGAACACTGACCAGGTGCTCCCCTGAGCTCCTTTAAACTGGACCTGGCCACCTGCTTTTGGGAAGATGCAGAGGCCAGGTTCAGGTTATGTTTGCTGGTGTGACTCTTCACTGTAAGACATCCCGCGCCTGGTCCTGGCAACGTGATATCCATCAGCTCGGGGTACCCAGGGGCCGTGCCAGCCCCCAGCAAGCAGGAGCAGATTTATTCCCTGCCACGGCTGCAGGAAGGAAGGCCGCCCGCGCCCCTTACAAAACTCGTTGTCGTTTTCCTGCCTCTCTGACCCGCAATGTGTGACCTGTAACTCGTTGTTCCCACCCGCAGCCAGCAACCTTTTGGACCTATTGATTCCTTCCTACTTAATTAGCCTGGGCAACGAGGCAATCTCGGGGGAGGCAGTCGGAAATTGGTTGATGTTTAAGCACCGAGGCAGCACGTGTCCCTTTCTGCTGAGGGGTTCTGCCCCCACAGACACCCACCCATTCACGCAATTACACCGTTATTTGGGATGTTTCTGAAGGTTTCAACATGAAGCTGTGTCTGAAGGAGGGCGTTACCCCTATTTTTATTGCCTGAACTCAGGCATGAGTTTCACTTTCCCGTGAAAGGATCAGGGGGATAAGCAACAACTTCAGTGACAGGATTTTTCCTTTTCACGTAACCTCAGTAAAAGGACTCATCAGACCAATCATAGCAAACCCTCTATGTTTAGGTTTAATTGCACTTAAATTTCCCATCATCACAGAAAGAGTTCACGCACCACAGTCTTTCTAAAATTATTTTAGCCACTCAGAATCCTTCAAATATTAACGGGTACAATAATTTCACAGCGTTGGTCACGCCAAAGGCTTTTAAAAATTGCAGTAAATCTAATCCACTTCAGTCGGGCGTAAGACATGAAATCCGTTGTCTGAGATGCAGTGAGCTTGTCGAATGGATCTGAGAGCGTGGAGTCAAATCCCAGCGCCATCCAAAAGTCATTCTGGGGTGAGACCCCAGCGCTGTGCTGGGGGCCGTAGCACTGGGGTGTGACACTGCCCTGCTGTCCCGTGGGGATGCTCTTGCAGCATTTCCCCTGCTGTGCTGGAGGAGGTGACAGGGCTGCAGGATTGCTGCCCTGCCAGCTGACAGTTCCCGTGAGCAAGGGACACGAGTGCCTGGTTCAGGTCCAGCTGGGGTGTGGCCCTTAACTCACCCCTCACTTCAGGGGGATTTGTTGTGGGGGGCTCCTCGTGGCGAGGAAGCTGTTACTGCCTCTGAGGAGTTAGTGAGCTTGTTTGTCTCTGCCTGGCAGCTATTGATTTTCTGGAGAAAATCCTGACATTTAACCCCATGGATCGATTGACGGCCGAGATGGGCCTGCAGCACCCCTACATGAGCCCCTACTCCTGCCCCGAGGACGAGCCGGTGTCTCAGCACCCGTTCCGCATCGAGGACGAGATCGATGATATCCTGCTGATGGAGGCCAACCAGAGCCAGATGTCCAACTGGGACAGGTACAGTACCAGGGCCAAGCTGCAGGGCAGGTTCTGCCTTGAATGCTTTCTGCAGGACTGGGCTGGTAAGTCTTGGACGTGCTCTCGGCTGGATTCCCCCACACGTGTTTCCAGACCCCTGAAAGATGCCTGCTTTTCCTTCTTTTTGCCATATTGTAATTCCAGCCCAAGCTGGCACCTCGCCGAAGCCACCCAGAGGCTCCTCAAGGATTCCCCAGGGACCAGAATCTGAGCCTGCACATCCCAGTCGCTGAGTACCTTTCTGCTCTTGGTTTTATTCACAGCCTTGGTTGTCTTCATTTGGGTTTAAGTGGCTCTGCACTTCCCTCTGCCCTCTCTCCCCATAATACAACTTACAAAAGAATGTAATTCTTCTGCCTGATTTGGAGTGCTACATTCATCACTTTTCAAGGCGCATAAGCCCCAGAGGCCACAGATCTGGGGGCCTGGTAAAAAAATCCTGAATTGTGTTGACGTTTAAGTGGTTTGCCGAAAGCCATACTGAAACTTCGGAACAGCTCAAAGCCTTGAGCTGAGGTCTCTCATGTTCTGGGTGATTACCCCAGTTACTGGGCCAGTCCCAGCACTGGAGCAGGCAGGACAAAATTAGCAGCTAAGAATTAACGAGGTTCAGTTTTCTGTGGCGCTCCTTCCAGCTGTGGGGGATGAACTGGCTGAGGGTGTCTGCAGCATTGTTCCTCTCTGCATAGCAATTAAATCTCCTTGCCTTCCTGATCCACTAGATTTCACCAGCATTGAAAAAAAATACCTGAAGAAAGCCCTTGCCTTCACTGTCATTGTTCTCTTTGCCTCAGTGGGCAAGCGTCAGGGTGGAGGCTGGAGGGGCTCGATCAGGAAGGGAGGAAGGCTGAAAGCAGGATATCTGCCTTCAGTGTACCCCCACAGTTCCAGCACCCCTGCCAGTTACAGCCCCCGAAGCAGCAGCTCAGTTGCTGGAGGTCACCTTGTCCCCCTTCTCCTCAGCTGGCTTTCTTGGTGTGACACCAGAGTGAGAGTGAGGCTGTCCTGCCACCCAGCTGGGGACGCGGGGTACAGGGCTGGGGATTCTGCAGCACTAGCCAGGTGTTTTGAGGACAAGAGTTTAGACAGGTACTGGAGGTTGTGCCAGGTATGTTTGGTTTATGGTCTCTTTGTCCTACCCTGCGTCCCAGTTCCAGCAGCATGTTTTGGGGCTTTTTTAGTAATTGCACCCAGTTTGTAAGAGAAGGAGTAGAGGATGAAATTTTCCAGGCTTTCATTTCCTTCTTCTCTTTTGAATTGGTTACGTCACTTTTGGAGAATGTCCAATGTCCCGTGAATGTTAAATATACCACCTTCCTTACATTTCATCTGGTGAGCTTCCTCTGTATGGCCTGCAGCTTGCCTAGAATGAGGTCTGAGATTTGCAAGAGAGGCTTGCTTATGAGACTGCTTACCCAGAAGTAGATTCAGAGGTAGACCCAGGTGTAAAAATCCTGAGTGGTGTGTGATTTTGGCTGTGTGCTGTGGGACACCTGAGGAGCAGTTTATTGCTGTGACAGAGCCCCAACACCTGGGGTAACGTGTTTTAAAGGCAGCTCAGCCAGGAAGCAATAAATCAGGTGTGACTGGGAAAACCGTGTCCAGGAGCGGACATTGTCAGGTAATTGCAAGGAAGGGACTTCAGCTGGCTTGAGAAGCTATGACTTGGAGAGGTGACCCTTCAGGAGTGCTCTTGGTCCTTGACATCAGAATAAACTGGTGATGCCCAGTCTCGGTGAGGTTTTAAGTTCATGTCTCTGACTGTTCTGCCACCAAACAGGAAGGGCTTATGCCATGGTACCTGTCTGTGGGCTGAGGGGCAGGTTAGATATTAATGGTGTTAATCACGTCTTAGTCCCAAGTGGAGGGGAGGTGGTGGACATCTAAAGGAAGGGGCCACTTTGTCTGGTCGTTGGGCTTTTACTCCTGCACCTCAGGCTCTTGGCAGACTATTCAACCCCTGACACTTCAACACATGAGAAGGTTATCTCTGCTGTCAGTCAGACGTTAAATCAGCAAGCAAGAGGCAAAGCGAGCAGCAGCGCACGAGCCGCTTTGGGCACTGCTGCTCCCCGTGCTCTGTGCCCCACAGCAGCGTCTCTTTGGTCTTTGGCAGGTACCACATCAGCCTCTCCTCTGACCTGGACTGGAGGCACGACAAGCACCACGACATGGATGAGGTCCAGCGGGACCCCCGCGCCGGCTCCGAGTGCACGGCGGAGGAGGCGCAGGTTGACCCGCGGAAATACTCACAGAGCAGCTCGGAGAGGTTCTTGGAGCTGTCCCACTCCTCCATGGACCGGGTGTTTGACGCCGACTGCGGGAAATCATGCGATTACAAAGTGGGATCGCCCTCCTACCTAGACAAACTGCTGTGGAGGGACAGCAAGCCCCACCACTACTCAGAGCCCAAGCTGATCCTGGATTTGTCCCACTGGAAAAGGGCAGCCATAGCACCCGCAGCGGAGCTGTCGCTGGAAGAGGAGCCATCCAACCTCTTTCTGGAGATTGCCCAGTGGGTGAAGAGCACACAGGCGGGGCTGGAGTGCCCTGGTTCTCTCCCAGAGATGCAGGAGCAGAGCCTGCCCTCCTCTCCTCACCGCCTCCACCCGGAACCCGCGGAGGTGAACAGTGAGACCGACCCCGAGTTTGACCTGGACGTCTTCATCTCCAGGGCGCTGAAGCTTTGCACAAAACCCGAGGACCTTCCCGACAACAAGCTCAACGAGATCAACGGGGCCTGCATCTCGGAGCACCCCGGGGACATGGTGCAGGCAGAGGTGTACCAGAAGGAGCGGTGGTGAGGGCCCTGAGCCCCGCTGCACCTCCCTCTTCCTCCGGGACGGTGCGACCGCTGCCCGGGGCTGAGCGGCCTCTGACTGTCACTGAGCATCCCTTTCTCTTTCACTGTACCAAATGCCTTTTTTGGAAAAGGCCAGCACAAACCACAACGCCCCTTCTGATGCCTTAGAAGTGCTTCTAAGGGGATGGAGAGGTGGGGGTGAAATACTGAGCTTCTTACACTGCCTTAACAATCTTGCCTTGCGATCTCTGGGACATGTTTGAAACTTAAATGTACGAGGGAAGAAATGACAGTACATGGTAGGTTTGCAAACAGTAGTCAAATCAGCTTCCTTTCTTTTTCTATAGCAACTTGAATTGACAAGGACAAAATTGACATTTTCAGTATGGTCAGATACCCTCCTGGCTGGACAGGCTCCCAAAACGCTGAACTTTGAGCCCCTCTGAGGCATCTGTGTGAGTACAGGTATGGAATAAAGAGATGCCAGCCATTGGTCAGCAGAGAATGGAACTATAGGTAGAGTTCGGCCACCAGACAAAAAACCAAAAACTCTCTGAGAATGTTAACGGGGAAGAAATTTGACCTACAAAGTATGGGCCATTGGGGATTTGTTCTGTTTTCTCTGAGGAGAAGACGAAATATTTGCTAAGTGCATTTTGCTGGTTTGTGGTTTCTCACACCAAAACATCCCCTTCCGCTGCACGGGGTGCAGCAGGGGATGCACGGGGATCTGAGCTTTCCGAGTGCTTACGAGGGCCCGCGTGATGCTTTTCAGTGTGAAGACCTGGTGCTGCGAGTCCTGCCTTGGACAGCTGCCCATTAGACCAGCAAATCCCAGGAGCCAGGGCTGGACAGGAGCAGAGAGCTGGGAGCGGGGTGTCCCATGGCGTGGTGCTGCCCAGCACCGCCAGCCCCCCGCACTCAGCAAGGGCATCCAACTGCCCCTGCCACTGGAAAAGGAATTAAAGTGCAGCTGGTTTTCCTTCTGGCAAAGATCTTGTGAAGAAAACAACAGTTCCTGTGGCGTCAGATTCGTAAGTGGCCACTTTGCTCCCGGCTTCTGCGGAGGTTGCTGGTGTCAGCAGGCAACCGCATGTAAATAGATGAAGACACAACTGATCTACTGTAACTTCTGTTTTCATCCACACTTCTGAGCACCTTAATAATTAATCCGCTAACAAGAGTTTGTACATGGAAGAAATGTTCTATACTTATATTTAATCCAACTCGGCAGCTTTTTAAATGGGAGGTCTGTAAATAGTGCCATACAAGACAGTCTCTGCTTCCCTCGCCATCCTGCTGCTCTGCTGTCCGATGCAGTTTGTAGAAGATAAACTGCTGTATTTAGCTCTGCAAGGCCCATGTTGAGCTACTCTCATACGAATTATTTCCACCCTTTTAACAAGCAATCCGCTAAACGCTCCGAGATGTGAAGAAAACTCACATGAGGCTCAGATGACTACCAGCAGTGTTGACTGTGTTAGCCCTGGTTTCTGTCCTTGCTGGGACCAGGTGCAGTTTTAGCTGCAGTAGGCCTCGACAAACCCAAAAATGTGTTTTTACTGTGAAGATGTCACATCAGGGTGACGGGAAATGCCATCAATGCACTGGCTGCGTGGATAGGATGGGGTTCAAGCCCAGGTGCGGGGGTGGAGAAGGCATTTGGAAGGCAAAGCTGACAGAGAAGGCCCCAGAAAGGCAAAGCCATTTGTCTCCTGCCTTTGCTTTGAGCGTTTGGGTGTCTCCCAGAGTGGTTTGGGAAGGGGAAATGAGACAGAGGTTTGGTTTCTGGTGTGCTGCTGACGATTGATATCCTCAGCTGAAGCTCAGCACTTTTACTGGTGGCAGGGGATGTTCCAGTGCCAGGAAGCAGCCAGCCCTGGGCAGGAGCAGACCCAACCGGCCTGGCTGCTCCACGGGCCCACTCAGCAGCAGCCACAAGGCTGGAAATGGGATTGCCGGGCTCGAGGGAGGGCATGCCAAGGGAGGAGGAGGCGGCAGGAGCCTCAGCCGTGTCCCACGGGCTCTCCACAAGGAGCCAACGTTGCCCATGACCTGGTGGGAGAGGCCCCAGTGCTGCGGCCGGAGGGACCGGCTCGCAGTCTGGCACCAGGGCCAGCCGGGCTCAGACCCACAGGGTGAGTGAGAGCCGGCTCTGGGAACTGTCCTGACACACAGAACAGCCCTCTGATGCCCTGGGGTGGGACACAAGGCTCAGACCCTCAGGGTGAATGAGAGCCAGCTCTGGGAACTGTCCTGACACACAGAACAGCCCTCTGCTGCCCCGGGGTTGGACCCCAGAACTCTGCCCAGTCAAACCATGCCAGCACTCTGCTCACCAGGCATCGGTGGCCATGTCCCCTGAAACCAGAAGCCATTTCCCATGGGCTGTTGCTTCTTCTCCAGAGGCCTGCAGGAATGTTTATCATGGCCATGAAAGAAACAGTTTTGCTTTTGAGTATTGTCTTGTGGGCCCATGATTAAGGTGTAAAATTGACTCCATAACAAGCAAACGGAGTGTGTTGCCACCACTCCAGATTTTCCATCTCGCTTTGTGAGTTCTTATTTAATGTTGTTCTAAAAACCTCAGCATCACGTGCTGGGAAATGGGGATAAGAGGGATGGCTTTAATTTGTTACCTGAGTGTGCTTAGCCAGATCTGTCTCTCATTTATAGGAATAAAATGTAAGGCCTGAGCCTTCTTTGTGTGGCAGTGTGTAATTATTTTATGAATTACTATTGTTATTATTGTGAAGCCTTTACTCCAGTACTGGTGTCTAGGTTTCTTCTGCAAATCACAGAATTCATTCAGGTCGGAAAAGACCTTTAAGAGTGAACATGAAGACCTGCATCACATGAATATTTACACTCTGGGGTTACTTGGTGTGGGGCTGCTCTTCGCCTGGCTTTGTTTTGGCAGGTTCAGGCTGTCTGAACACTCAGGGTGGCAGGGAGGGAATTTAGACTTTGTCATCATCTGAATTTCGTGCAGTTTGAAGAATCATTTCAGTGCCAGATCACCCATCAGGAATTTCAGTAACTTGGCAGAAGGAATTCATTGAAAGAGACACAGGGGCACTGCTCCTGCTGGTGACTCTTTGTCACTGAGGCCACATGGCCCTGGGATGGGTGCACACCCTGGATTCAGAGATGTGGGTCCCAGCTGGGCCAGGTTTTATTTAAAAACAACAGAGGGAGCAGAAAAATCCCTCCCTGAAACTGCGGGAGCTGCTCCTGGTGGCTCCTTGCAAGGATCTGCCCTCCCACTGTGGCCAGCCACTGGCCATGAGCTGGAGCTGGGGAATCCATCAGGAAGATGATTAAAAAACCCCATTAAATGTCAAAAAGATGCCTCCAACAGTTCTGTTGCCGCCCCAGTGATTGTTCTTCCTCAGTCACAAATATGTGGCTATTTTTACTGCAGTTTATTTTTAATCGTGCTGGGACTCAGCAGCTGTTACACCATCGCAGAGCTGCACTAACCAGACCTTCAGAGCTTTACCATTACTGTAACAAGAATACCGACTTCAGCTGCCTTTCAAAAGGGGCTTTGGGGACATCCTGGGAAGTTTTCCCTGTGCAAATCCCACCCAGATCCGAGGGTAAAACTACAGCATAGCGTCAGTGAATTTTACAAGTGGTCTTTTTGGAGGCTGGACTGCAAATGATCAATTCTGTCCCTCTGAGCCAATTTCATTCCACCATCTACGGTTTTTGAGAGCTTGCAGTGAGGACGCTGTACAGTGTGGCATGCAGACATTTCAGCCCCGAAATGTTCTCTCTTTTTCAGCTGGTTCTAAGAGGAATTGAAGAGAACAAATACACCATATGGTGTTTGCTTGTGAATTGTTGCCTTTGACATTTTGAAAGGCAGAGTTTGATTTTGA
This sequence comes from Donacobius atricapilla, assembly GCA_013397315.1. Lineage (NCBI taxonomy): Eukaryota > Metazoa > Chordata > Aves > Passeriformes > Mimidae > Donacobius > Donacobius atricapilla. The sequence continues at coordinate 14,955 of WBMY01018224.1, read as the reverse complement.
AGCAGTGCAGTGTTCGGGTGAATGGAGTCCTCTCAAAGTGCATCTTCACTTTCTGGGGCTGTGCTCACCCTGGTATTTTAAACTGCCATCTGGGCGCTGAGGAAGCTGGTTTATAATAATCATTTTGCTAAATTCAGGGCAGGTATTTATTGATTAAAATGAAAAGATTCTGTCTTAGAAAATACGTCCTTTTCACGCAGGGTCTTACTCTGCCGGGTCTTGGGTTGTGCAGGAATAAAATGCAACAAAAGGATCTCTGGATGGTTGCTTTCATTAATGTTGCAGTAAAAATCAGGTGTTTTAGGAGTTTTATATGAATTTTCATGAAGCTTCGGAGAGAATATCAAGGACATCTTTGATAGCACAGGCTCTTCTGAAAAACAGAGTTAATTCCAGTGTGTGTCAATGTTGCATGAAGCATTTGTGTCTACCAGAGATCTCAACCTCCTGAGACATCTCTGTTAGCCCACCAGGCATTTCAGGAGGGACGTGGGGGTCGGTGGAATAGCCTGAACCTGACCAGGTCCCATGGAAAGGGGAGCTTCAGTGCCAGGATCAGCAACGCCCTGGCTGTGAGCAGGGCTGGGGATGGAGCAGGTGGTGCCCCTGCGTCTCCGTGTGCTCAGCGTGCCGCGCTCAGGGCCCTGGGGTGGGTCAGTGTCACCTGGACAGGGTGACATGGGTGACAGGATGGCAATTTAATGATGAGTTGCTCCCTTTGAAATATGTGTGCTGTCTGTCCCTAAGCCCTGCTGGCTAAGATAAATGAATTGGGCCAGGAGACCAGCTCATTTTTATACGGCCTTTATTGAGGATTCAGCTCTGGGAAGGGGGGTCCCACGGGGTCCTGCCCACTGCCGTTGCTCCCTCGGGTGATGCGGAGGAGGAGGAGTGCAGCAGCTCTGCCCAGAGGCACAGCTGGGGCTTCCATCCTCACGGGGGTCCGCAGGAAGACCCCGGAGGGCTCTCGGAGGGGAGTCATGCTGGTGAAGGTCAACCTTGGTCAGAACGAGGTCCAGAAGTCTGATGAAAGATGGCTTGGCCTCTTTGCTTGCACAGTCCTACGGTTGGTTTTGTTTCACTAGGTTCAGGCTCGTTGTTTTAGGGGTTTTTCTTCTAATTTGAGGCTCTCAGATGCTGTGCTCCACTAATTTTGCATGTTCCGCATCATTTTCCTACCTGCTCTGGATGGATGCCATCCTTAGGGAAGCAGTGGAGGTTTTACCCGGCGAAAGGGAAAGGTAAAAGGGGAGTTTAAGGCTTGGGATTTTAAACAGGGATCAACACAGGGGTATAAAACAACAGTGTTTATAAACTGGGAATGTCAAATGATGTGAACATAAGGCTTTACAACTTTTTAGGGTAATGGGTGGGGGTTGGAACATATTGTATTGGTACTACACATTACAGAAATTGAGAATCTTAACCTATAACAGTAGGAACAAGTAACACTAACGTGAACAATAAATCATTAACATCAGGAACATTTTAAGGCTTTGTTTATAACACTGGCCACGGTTAAGGGTGTTCAGTGAGGAGTCTCCCATAGCACCAGTTCGGTGCTGCAGCTCCCAGCAGCTCCCCAGGTGAGCATCCACGAGCAGTGACGTTTCCCCAGTGAGCAGTGACACGCAGTAAGGGAAGGAAATACTTCCAGCAGAAGCGTCCTTCCCATGTTCCGCAAATCCCCCTGCCCACGAGCCTCTGAAGCCACCAATCACGCAGGTAAGTCCTTCCCTAGTGCACTCCACAGCTGAGGAGGGGAGGGGAGGAAGGAGACTTGCCGTGTGCGTGACCTGGACTCAGCCAGGCACAGCAGAACTTACCTCTGTGTGTGTGTGTTCCATCTGCTGAACACCTGGTGAGCCCTTGGATCAGGACTCCAGGCTGGGAAGGTTTGTTTCCAACCTCACAGTTCCATCTTTCCCTCTCGTCACAAAGCTCAGCCACATCTTCTCACCATCCTTCGCCCATGGAGATGAGAATTCCTCCATCAGGGGAACTTCTCTGTGCTGTTGTCGGGATGAAACTGCCGAGAGGTCAGCAGACTACAAACGAGATGCTCAGAGGACCCAAGCTGTCCTCACACAAGCCATCTGCTTTTCCAGCTTGCTGGGGGTGGTTGATACTTGAGTTATTCCCTCCCTGAGCAAGTAGCCCACATTTTTATTGGAGCTGGATGTGTGTGGACATGTAGCATTGGCACCTTGCCAAGGAGCACTCCTCAGTCCCCAAAGCAGTCCCTGCAGGGTAACAGCAGAGCCCCACCTGAGAACATCCCCCAGGCTCCAGAGTCAATCCTTGGGCCCAGCTGGGCGTGAGGAAGGCTGGGCAAGGCAGAGGGACACGTGCACTGCTGCTGTCTGTCCCTGTAGGCACGCAGTCCACAGGGAGGCCCATAAACCAGAGGGAACCCCCCTGGAAACAGTTAAATGCAAATTGGAGGGGCCTCCAGATTTCCCCTGAATAATCCCATGGAAGTTCATCGGTGAAAGGAAGAAGGAAGAAAATCCTCTCTCTCCGGAGAAGATGGTGTATGATGCTTATTCATTACAGGCTCAAAAGTCTGTTGCTGCAGCAGAAGAAGGCTGCACACTGGAGTGCTCCTGCCACTAACTCAGCCTGCTGAGCAGCTCGGTGTCCCACAGCCCAGACAGCCCATCATTCCCTTCCCACAAAAGGGTGCAGAGAAATCAGCTTTTCTGCCCAAGATTAGCCGCCAACCAGGGGCTCATGCTGCGCAGCCGTTTCTGAGCCATGTACCCTGACGCTATTCGTCACACACACACTCACTTGATCAGAAGGCATAAAACTGAAACTGAATTTATTTTAAAAGATATGACTCCATTATATAGTATCTCTACAAAGGCCAGGGATTGGGGGAGAAGGTTGACACCTCTCCCCATCCCACTTGTCAAGACAACTGTCCATCAGCTGTCCATGTCTCTAAGAACAGGAATGAAAACTACCTTGAAGTTATGATAACATTTGCCGGTGTTTACAGACTAGAGCGTGAGAACGAACCCAAACCATGGAAACAAGGCTGAAAAAATCAGGGCGACAGTACCCCTCATCCCGCTCCCAGAGCCGTACCCCAGCACCTTCTGGGTGCCATCACAGCCTGGGGGAGCTTCCCCAGCCCCCCGGCAGCGGGAGAGGCCTGTGTGGGGCAGAGAGGTGGCTGGCAGGCAGGGGTGCCTGCAGAGAACAGGGTGGCAGTCTGTGTGTCACCCCTTAATCCTCGGACAGGCTGTGCCACCCCTCAGCCTCTGACGGGTAAACAAGCAGGGAAGGAAAAGGCCGCAGTGGCAGAAATGTCAGCCTGCGAGCTGCTGAGCAGCACACTGAAATATTGAACTGGGGAGGCGTTGGAAGAGGAGCTGAGCAGCAGGAGCCTTGGTGTGTCCCTGTGGCTGCAACTCCTGCATCTCCAGAGGCACCAGCTGGCATTTCACACGGACAGAACCTGGCCCAGGCGTGGGCAGACCCATTTGTCACCTCTGCACCAGGCAAGGGTCTGTTCCCACAGCAGGTACCTTGTCTCTCCAAATTACATCCCTGGAACGAAGGAGCTGGCAGTAAATGCTGTTCCCTCCTCTCGTCTGCGACTTCGGGAAGAGGGAGCAATGAGATCTCTCTGCTGCTGGATCTCCTCGTGAGCAGCCCTGTGCTCACGCTCAGCTTCTGTCAGCCAGCCCCGGCGCTCCAAATCTGTGTTTGGGAGCCAGGCAGAGCTGCTCGGGGCCCTGCTCTGCAGCCTGCTCCTCCCTGAGGTCTGCTGAGCTCCGCCGGCGTGCCCTCAGTCTCACTGGCAAAATGGGAGGGGTGGAAAAGAAAATGCTTCGAGGCTGGCTGAGGAAAAGAGTGAGGTGTGCTCTGGTTTTCCTTCCCAACTGTGACGCTTTTACAGAATTGACACTGTCACACAGAAACACACACACATAGACACACACACTTTGGTGAGAAGGAAGGAACTATTTATTTAAAAGGATCTGACTCCATTTTATAGTATTTCTACAAAGGCCAGGGATTGGGGGAGAAGGTTGATACTTTTCCCCATCTCATTGGTTAAGACAACTGTTCACCAGTTGTTCATATCTCTGAGAACAGGAATGAAAACTCTCCTTGAATTTATGAAAAACATTGCCAGTGCTTACATCACTCATATGTGAGAAACAACTTAAACCATAAAACTGTAAAACAGAAGAGATGGCTGAAAAAATCCAGGCGACGCAGAATCATGAAATGGTTTGGTTTGGAAGGCACCTTTGAAGGTCACCTAGCCCAGGGCACTGAAGGTGAAGGAGTGGCAGCCTGCAGGGAGCCCACCACCTGCGCCAGCTGGTCCAGGGGAGGGCGAACACGGAGCCCAACCTGTCCCGGCCGCTCCGGTGCACCGCTGGCCGAGCTTCCTGCTGCACCTCTCTGCTCCGCAGCCACCATGAGAGCCAGGATCTGCTCTGAGGATGGAGAAAAGAGCGTGTGAAGGGAGAAATCATGAGAGATCGGGCTGATGGAAGAGCGAGCGGCGTGCTCAGGGAATGCTAGCAGGAGCCTGTTTCCAGCTGAGGGGTCTGGTGTGCAGAGCTGCAACCAGACAAAGATCTCCTTTCGCAGGATGCCCTCCAGCCAGGGCTGGCAGCTCTTTCCCAGCCACTGGCAGGTGGGAATAGTTGTGTTTCCTGCCCTAAAACTGTTCGGTTTCGGAGCTCCTGGGGCCGCGAGCTGTCTTAGGCAAGGACAGGCCGCCCTCTGCAGGGACATTCATCAAACCTGGGCTCCGGCTCTCCCCATCCACTGCCGGGATTAACCCGCAGAGATCAGCCCCTGACTGATGCCACCCCAGGGCCAGAGCCCTGCTCTCACCCAACCCCCTCTGGCAGACCCCCATTTTCAGCGCCTAGACCTGCAGGGAGGGGCACCAGAGGTCTGGCACCAAGCTTTCCTCCCCGGGAAGGATAATGGGGTGGGCTGGGGTAGGTGTGAGCTGCCGGGAGCAGGCGTGCCTCCGGGTTTGCAGGGCGGCCAGCGCTCCCCGCTGCCGTGAGGAAAGGACAGGAGGTGTTTTGTCCTGCTGGATTGCGTCTGGCAGCTTTTCCCCAGCCAAGTGTTCCAGCACCGCGGCACCAGGAAGGTCAGCAAAGAAATTTAAGCCAGCCTTGCTGTATGTATAATGTTGGAACAATTTTGCTGTATGACTATAGGTTGGGGGGAGGTTTGTGGGGGTTTTGTTGCTGTTTTTTTTTGTTTGTTTATTTGTTTGGGTTTTTTTGTTTTGGTGGTTTTTATTGTTTCTGGGGGGGTTTAAAATTTTTTTCTTTGGTTGGTTTTTGTTTGTTTGTTTGTTTGTTTTTTTCCTGTCAACAAAACTTAGACATAGTGATGTGATAACTCAGAGAATGGTGAAGGCAATTAGGTGATTCTTCGCATTTGTGGATTATCCTATCTGGACGAAGATAACAGTGGCAGAAACCAGAACCCCAAAGGAAGAATTTATTGACTCTCTTGTTATTGGGGAGCGTGAAAACGACAGGATGGAGCCAGGAGGAGAAATAAAATATATTGATTTAATCCACAGGGTGGCATGAAGTCAAGCTAAAGGTTAAAACCAACCCAAAGAATGCCTAAACTCAAAGTAATGTTTGAATAACGTGTAATGGTCTATGAATATGCAACAGGCTAAAAAAAGTATTTAAAGAGGTGTTTCCAAGATAGTAAGTGTGCTTTTGGCTGAATGCCGAGCACCTGGCCAAAAGCCTTTATTTTATTTCTGTCTCCTAATTGTCTTTTTATTAAACTTTTTATTTTTTTTACCAGGAAAGTGGACATCGTTTTTCAGAAACTGGCTCTGCGCGGCTCAATGGGGCAGAAAACACACCCTGACTGCCGTTCTGCTGCAGGTCTGGCTGCACAGGGGCTATGGGTGCTGCAGTAAGGGCTGCAGGGCTGTGACANGTTTTTGTTTGTTTGTTTGTTTGTTTTTTTCCTGTCAACAAAACTTAGACATAGTGATGTGATAACTCAGAGAATGGTGAAGGCAATTAGGTGATTCTTCGCATTTGTGGATTATCCTATCTGGACGAAGATAACAGTGGCAGAAACCAGAACCCCAAAGGAAGAATTTATTGACTCTCTTGTTATTGGGGAGCGTGAAAACGACAGGATGGAGCCAGGAGGAGAAATAAAATATATTGATTTAATCCACAGGGTGGCATGAAGTCAAGCTAAAGGTTAAAACCAACCCAAAGAATGCCTAAACTCAAAGTAATGTTTGAATAACGTGTAATGGTCTATGAATATGCAACAGGCTAAAAAAAGTATTTAAGGAGGTGTTTCCAAGATAGTAAGTGTGCTTTTGGCTGAATGCCGAGCACCTGGCGAAAAGCCTTTATTTTATTTCTGTCTCCTAATTGTCTTTTTATTAAACTTTTTATTTTTTTTACCAGGAAAGTGGACATCGTTTTTCAGAAACTGGCTCTGCGCGGCTCAATGGGGCAGAAAACACACCCTGACTGCCGTTCTGCTGCAGGTCTGGCTGCACAGGGGCTATGGGTGCTGCAGTAAGGGCTGCAGGGCTGTGACAGCCCCCAGCAGCTTCTGCTGGCAGTGCCCCACCAAGGGACCTGCAAAATAAATAAACAAGATGGGACTTAGGGGTTTTTTAATGTAGAAAAGACAATTCTTTATTTACAAAGCTCATATTTATAGGAAATATTAGAAGGTGCTGTGTTAAACTTAATTGGTTAGCAATACAGTGAAACTCAGTTTATTGGTTGGTGAGGGTTATTGTATATGTCTATTAAATTTTCTTTAGATAGATATGTTTAGATATTACATATCTTTAGACAGATAAGCTGAATATATTTACAATTTTTTTCACTGATTCTTAATGAACAGTTTCATTGTTTATGCTGGCATAAATTTTTGTTTTGTTTTGTTTTCTAAGAATAGGTTGTTGTGTTTATTATTCTAAGTTTTCTTTATGGGAACTTACAAGTTACTCCTGGCTTGGCTAGAGTAGCTGGGCTTAAACTCTGTTTTATAAGGCCTTTCTTTAGTAACACCTCTACTTGTCTGCAACAGGAGACACCAGCACCCTGGGACTGCATGAAATGAGAGCTTTAAACCACAGCAGGGGTGCCAGGGGTCCCCAGAACCCGCCCCAGGACACACGGGGGTGATGGACTGTCCAGGTTTTCACCCCAACATTCCCCTAATTTGGAGTTTTCTGTCTCTCAGAGTCCCATACCAGGGTTTAAAAGATGAGATGGAACCTGTGGCTCAGTCTGCAAAGGTGTTTATTCTATTTCTTATCTCAGGGTCTTACAGGAGTCTCAGTGCACTGAAGGAAAGCAGCTATAGGAACATGGACGGAGAGTCCAAGGTCATTTTTAAAGATTTCTAACCCAATTGACTCTAAAAGTGTACTATATTTACGGTTTTGTGCCAGTTACTGTCACCTATACTAAACATGCAATTTCTACATCAAATCCATCCCACCAATGTCTCTGTGCCACCATCACAGCAGGAGATGGAGTAGAAGAAGAAGAAGAATATGAGACAACGCCCAAAATTCTCCATCTTGCTCTGATCTACTTCCATCCTAAAAACCCAAAACTACAAATTTTCACCCTGTGACAAACTAAACTACTATCTATTTTAAATTTTTGTTGTTTTCAATTAATCTCCGAGTGTTGGAAGGTTTTCTCATGGACTGAGGTCAAAGACAGTGCTTTCTTGGGGTCCCAGCCAGGGTCTCAGACCCCCCAGGGCAGTTTGAGGGGTTTTCCATGTGCCCTGGACTCCAACAACGGACCCTGCAGGGCATACAGCCTCAGCTGCAAAGAAAAGGAAGCAGCAAATCTTCCCAGGAGCCTTTTTTGGGGAGCCTGGAGTGGGTGAGGGTGGTCAGGAGCAGGCACGGGGAGGGTAAATCATTCCTAGCAGCCCAGCTGTGTGATGGCTGGCGTCCTGCAGCACCCTGCCTTAGAGCTCAGAGCACTGCGAGGGCTGTGGCTCCTGCAGCTCTGTCCTGCCCCTTTAATCCTCCCCTGCCTGTGGGCACGGATTCCGGCCAGCCTCAGCCCGCTTGATCCTCACAGTGAGGAAAATAACCTTCAGCCAGGAGAGGAAACAAAAGGAACAAAACACCTTGGCTAAGTAGGTCTGGGTTATTAGGAGACTCAAGTTCCCTTGCTCTCAGAAAAGAGAAAAAATCCTGTTTGTGAAGGCGTCAAGAACTGGAGACTTCCTTTCACAACGTCGTTGATGAAATCTTGGTTGAGTTAGGTTCTCTGTAATTTAAACTACAAAGAGCTTCTGAATAAGTGTCAAAGCTCACCTTATAACAGGGGTTTTGTAACAGGCTCATCTGTCCCTATCCAGATACCTCATAACTGAGACACCTGACGCGGACCCAGACCCAGATATCTGTGCATTCTATAAAGTGATAAAATGCACAACTGATGTAAAGGATTTCTGTCCTTTACCTGTGTGAGATGTAAAAACTCGTCATGATCAGGTATTTCCCAGCCTAAATGTCTCAGTGGTTTAATACCAGCCCTCTCCAGCGCGAGGAGTTGGATTTTAAGATTCAGCTAGCATCACATGTGCAGTGAGAGTGCAGGCAGGATGAAATGCAGGGGGGTTCAAGCAGGACGCAGAGGGCACCCCGAGGGTCAGCAGCTGTAACACTGCTCTAGCAGGGCACCCGTGCATTGCCGTGCCTGCAGCACAGCCATGCGGGGGCATGGTCACCCAAGAAGCAAAACCCACTTCTCCTCACTGCCAGGAGGGTGCTCTGCTTATCGGCTCTCTCCCCACTTTGTGGGAAATTAAGTCATTTTGCACTGGTTAGGGAAAATTAAGTCATTTTGCACTGGTTAGGATGCCATTCTTCGCTAGGCACAGAAAAGTCAAGGCTGATGCGACGACACGGCGCTAACAAGCACAGGAAATTCATTTTATAGCATCTCGAGCCAGGGCAATTTGAGGCCTGTGAAGGTTAATGGATCTTTCCTGGCAGGTTTCTCTGTTATTTCTCTCAGCTGCTGCCACATGGAAACAAAAGCAGAGTGTTCTCAGCAAAGAGCTTGTCCAGACCGAGTGCCTGGGAGCCCAGGCTGGGAGTGAGGCACTGCCACAACCAAAATCACCAGCTAAAGCACAGGAGGCATCACCAGTTACTCAGAGTCACCAATTTCCTGCAAGCCACAGAAATTGAGGCTGATTGATGCTGTCCACCAGATCAAAGGCAGAAACAATCGTCTGGTGTGCACAGGCTGATGGGGCCGAATCTTCCACTTCTCACTCTGGCTCTGATCAGTCTCTGCAAGGTCCGCTCCGGCCCTGCAGCGCGCAGCCTGTGAGGTGAGAGGGACCAAAAAGCTGGTTTCAGGACCTTAAACCCCAGCGCAGTGTCACCAGGCCCTGCTGAAGGGGCTCAGACTGCCCCGAGGTGTCCGGGGGACGCCTCCTGCCAGCTCAGGCGAGGTCAGCGAGACCTCGGGACCCGCAAACCCGCGGTGGATTCGGCGCCTTTTGGCGCTTTCCATCCCCGCCGCGGCCGAACAAAGGCCGAGTCCCGGCTCGGCATGCGCTGAGCGATCAGAAGAGGGCAGTCCTGCCCCGCTGTCAGTGCTCGCCCGGCTCTGCGCTCCAGCCCCGGCACGGAGCCGTGCGAGCGACCCCGGCCCGGGATGGAGCCAGCCCCGGGGGTCCCCCTGTCCCCCTTGTCGCGATCCGCTAATGCAAGCGGGGGTCGGGATGGTTCCTTTAGTGATCTCGGAGCGCAAAAGACACAGCAGGGGACAAACAACCGTTTACTTAACAACAAATCCACCTTTATTGAGTGCCACAGCAAATGCGGTAGAGGGAGAAGAAAGGAGATAAAGGATAGCGAGATGGAGAGACAGAATGGGGGGGAAGAGCTACCGACGGAGAGGCGGAGATCCTCGTGGTCCTTTGCCAATAGGTCCCTCTTATTCCGTAGGGAGATCTCAAAGTGGGGTTCCTCAAGGAGTCCTTTTTATTGTTCTTTTCAAAGCGACAGGCAGTTGGCCAAAAGGTGGGGAGATGGGTAACGAGCCAGTTGGGCAACAAGCATGGGCAGCCCACCGCTGAGGGAGCGGGCGCAGGACAAACCAGCACAGGCAGCCCACCCTTGGGCTGTCCATTGTTTTCTGCACAGGTTCCCATGGGAATGTGTTTGGTCCAGTGAACACACCTGCAGGCAACACCTTGTCAGACTTACCACCTCGGCCAGGCCAGAACTGCTCTNCCAGGCCAGAACTCCTCTGCTGGGGTTTTAGGGCTCCAGTCTCTGTCCTTGGGGTTACAGTCTCTGTCCTTGACAATGGTCATGAGGCAGATGAGAGATCTTCAACCATCTCTTACACCCCTCCAGCACAGCCACCCGCTGTGAAATAAAGCATGCGGTGTCCAGGGAGATTTTCGGCGGGCAGGGGGGTGCTGCAGCGTGATTCCTGGGAGGAAGGTCCTGGCAATGAGGGAGAAAGGGAAGGGGAAGGTCCCTGTGTGTCACCCTGATGTTTTCAGCTTCTCTTCTGTTCGCAGTTTTCATAATTTTGGGTTGTTTCTCACACTCAGGTGTTGTAAACACCGGCGAATGTTTTCATAAATTCAAGGAAAGTTTTCATTCCTGTTCTTAGAGATATGGACAGCTGATGGACAGTTGTCTTGACCATGGGGAGAGGTGTCAACCTTCTCCCCCAATCCATGGCCTTTGTAGAAATACTATAAAATGGAGTCAGATCCTTTTAAATAAATAGTTCCTTCCTTCTCACCAAAGTGTGTGTGTCTGTGTGACGAACAGCGTCACCACCATGCCCCAGAGCCGGGAGCGGTGACACAGCACTCGTCAATAAACACACCGAATTTCAACACAGCAGTGGGTACAACCAGCAGCAGTGAGGGGGAAACCCGGCAGAAAAGCGGGTTTATTAGGGGATGAAAGCCTTGAAAGGGCTGCGGCCTCCTCCTGTGAGAGCCGCTCGCGGTGGTGCCTGTGGTGTTCTCCAGGCCAGGGTGCTCAGAGCCCCATCCCACCCGGCCTCGGGTGTTTCCAGGGACGGGACATCCATCGCCGCCCTGGGCAGCCTGGGCCAGCCGTATCAGAAAATTTGCCACGCTCATTACAATTTACATTTACAATACATTTACCACCCTCATCACCAAAAGCCTCTTCCTCCTGTCTAGCCTGAAGGTCTCCTTGGTCAGCCCACCTCAGGATTTCTCACCATGTCCCCAGCTGTCCAGCAGATTGGAGCTGACCCACGAGCTGAGGTCAGACGGGCCCCAAAAGAGGCTGCAGATTGCAAGAAGAGAAAGTAAAATGTGAATTTAGAAGCGGCACAAGACAAACCTGTGAAGCAACAGTGAGAGTCGCTGACAAGGGGATATTTGTCACTCAGCACGAGCATGGGCTGTCCCCATGCGGGCTGGTCTCAGGGCATGCACTGCGTGCGCTGCTGCAGCCCATAAAAGCTAAAGGAGAAATTTTGCGCCAAAATACTTTAAAACAGAATGAAATCGCCAGTCAGAAACTGAATGCAAAAAAAATATAGAAAGAGTGTAAACTCACTTAGCTATGTTGTTGCTCTAAGGAAGTAAAAGGGGCAAGGCTGGTGGAGAACAGTAATATCTTTTAGTGGAATTGGTGTAATGAAAGACATTATATTTCTTCACAAGCCTTGCCCTGGGGTAGTCATCATCTTTACTGCCTCATTCCTGCTTCAGTCTCATGTAAATGCGAAGAGTCAGCGGGGCCACCTCTCTATCAGGCTTAGCCTGACCATGTCAGAGTGAGCAAACAACACTGCTTTGTAACAGAAATAAAGAGCAGAAGGCGAAGAGACCTGTTCTTATCAAACCACAGAAATCGCCTTCGGAGGGGTGGCTTGTTCTGCTAGCCCGTACTGCAAAACCTTCTGAGATTGGCATGAGATAAAAGCCAATATCACTGCTTAAATAATTATTTGTTCTGTGTTGTCTGTATGCACACAGCTACACTATCAGCAGATTCATGGGATTGACAGTGTAGCACCATGGAAGGAAGGAAAGGACAGATCTAGGCAACTAGGACAGAGATTATTTTAGTTTATTTATTTGCACCAAGGATCAGTGATAGAAAAAACAAGAACAGAGGCTCCAGCACTGGTGACGCTAATTTAAATAAAATATTTGAAAAACTGAAAATGTTACGGAAAGGAGAGTCAAAACCATCTCAAGGATGGGGAAAAAAAGCTTTCTGTGTACTTTATCAGGCATTAAGTGGTTACAACCACTATGGTTTATCACGATAAAAATGGAGGAAAAAATGAAGTCCTCTTCAGTAAAGAGACAAAAAACAAGCAGAAGATGACCAGAAGTCTGGGAAAACTCTAAAGAGAAATAGAACACAGTTTTAGGAGGGTGAAAGTGACTTAAGAAACCACTTGGTGAGATTTAAGGAAACTGCCTTCAAACCGTGACGATTTCTGGCAGATGCAGTTTTAATTCAGCACACACTACTGGTTCCCTCCGGAAAGGAACCCCAGTAAAACGCAGCGGCACAGCAGACGTGGAGTGATCATGCAAGAGCCGTCTGCAGCACCAAAAACCTCCGAATGAATTCTGGCCCCGCCGCGGGCGAGCTGCGGCGCTGGCGGAGGCGGCTCCAGCGCGGCCGGGAGGGAGAGCAGCCCCGAGGGATCACCGCCCTTCCCTTGGCAACAGCAAAGCACCAGCATGCCGTGTGCCAGGAGAAACTCTCTTTTAGCACCAAATACGGCGATAAAAGCCCTGAGGAGGAGGGAGGAACAACTGCTGCTCTTGCTGTACAGCGCAGGCAGTGGTAAAGGGAACGACAGAGTGANTCACATTTTTATAAGTTTTGGTCCATTTGCACATTGGGGTTTAATTGTCCAATGACAGCTTCAGGATGTAAGGTCTCATCCTTTTTGTTCCTCCCTTCAGCCCACCCTTGTTTGTGCTGTTGGCCTGAAAGTTGTCCTTGGTGTGCAGCAGGTAAAGGATTTATCTCCCTGCTCTGTGCAGAGCTGGGTGACACTGAGTGTGAGCTCAGAGCTGCACACCTGGGCAGCACAGAAACTGAAATACATGGAGGCTCAAACTTAAGGCACCAGTGGCACTTGGGGACAGGGGTCAGTGGTGGCCTGGGGGCAGTGCTGGGGGTACGAATGGACTTGAGGGTCCGAGGGCTTTTCCAGCCTGAATGATTCTGTGACTCCATGACCCTGCAGCCACCCGTGGCAGCTGGGGCCGTGCTGAGGCAACGGTGGCACTTGGGGCCAGGCCTCCTCTGCTCAGTGACCCTGGAAAAGGTTTGGAGCCTGGATTTGGGAGTGAACAGCACCAGCGTCACAGGGCTGCTGGGGGCACACACTGGGAGGCAGTGTGTGCTGTCCGGGGATGACAGCTCTCCATCCCACCAAAGCCCGCTGCCAGGAGCGCCGGGATGCGCCACCCTGCCCGGCTGCAGCTCCCGGGGTGCAGGTTTTTCCTCGGCTGTGACTAATTTCGGCTCAGCTCTCGGGGCAGCTGCTCTTGCACAACAAAGCGCTGCACAGCGTGTTCCTGTGAGGCCTCAGCTGCTCATTAGGTGATCCTGGGGAATATCCTCCTCCGGGCTGGAGCGACATGGGATTACAGCAGAAGCGACTTGTGCAATTTGGGTATGAAGCCAGGCGTTTTTAAATGCCTCCTATTTGGGCTATTTTTAGCCTGGCACGAAGTCATGACCTTGCAGGTTATTTTCACAACCTCCTTTGTTTATAGGTGCAGGGCAGCATTATTCAGAAACGTTTCAAAGCTGCCACAGTCATGCTGATGGGGTGGCGGGGGGGAAGCAGCTGAATGTGCTCTTCATGACAGGCTTCAAAATCATAATTAGGAGAGGGGGGTTTGATTAAGTAGGTTTACATATCTGATACTGTTACTATAGTGACTCTGCTTCTTTTAACTGTTCAGAGCTCCTCCGTACATCAAACTATTTAAATTGTGTTCAGCGCTGGTGGCAGAGAATTAAAATTCTTATTTAATAGAAGTTCTTGTTAAAATAAAAAAATTCTCTCTTAAACTGAGAGCAGGCAGGGTGAGATGGGATGTTGGGCAGGAATTGCTGGCTGGGAGGGTGGGCAGGCCCTGGCACAGGGTGCCCAGAGCAGCTGTGGCTGCCCCTGCATCCTTGGCAGTGCCCAAGGACAGGCTGGACAGGGCTTGGAGCAACCTGGGATACTGGAAGTTGTCCCTGCCCGTGGATGAGCTTTGAAGTCCTTTCCAGCCCAAACCGTTCCAGGATTCTGCAATTAACAGTTGCAACATCTGCAGCACTGGAAAACATCTGAATTTGGGCTGGAGAGGAGGCAGATGAAGGCAGGGCTGGGCTGAGCTGTCGCATTTCATACCCTTGTGCTTTCCCTCTCTGAGCACTGCGGAGGCTGAGCTGGGGACGGGCATCCCTCCCACTGAGGTGAGACCATGTCACGAGGAACAACCGAGTGTTATTGTGGAAAAACGATGGGTTTGCTCTTCTCTTCTGCAATTCCAGTGCTGACCTGTAGTATTAGCGACCTCAATGGCTTCTGTCAAGCCTTCTGTCTGAGTCCAAGGGATCCCAGCCCTCCAGGCTCTGTGAGGCAGCAGATCAGGCAGAAAGTCACCTCAGTGCTGTGGCTCTGCATGTTTTGAGGAGCCCCATTCCATGCAGGGCATCCAGCACGGTGGCCCTGGACACTGGGAGCAGCTTCCCTGTTGCTTCAAGGAACTCTGTGTGGAGTGACCCCATTTCCCTGCCAGCACTCTCTGCTCCTTCCTCCTGCTTTGCCTTTCCCCCTCAGCCTCCTCTCCAGCGGGATGCCCCTGGGCAGCCACGATCCCCACCATCCTGTGTGCCACACGGCGCTCACCGCCCTGTCCCCTCATGGACCCCGGCTC
>WBMY01018220.1:90840-174910 GCA_013397315.1 Donacobius atricapilla | reverse complement strand
TGAGAAAGTCGGTTAAAAAACCTTCTTCATTTGATTTAAGGGTCGACCCCTTCTCCAAGAAGGACTGGTACGATGTCAAAGCTCCGGCGATGTTCAATATCCGGAACATCGGGAAGACGCTTGTCACCAGGACTCAAGGAACCAGTGAGTAGTTGGGGATTGCGTTTGCTCCGTGGGCTAGCTCCAAGCGGTTAAAAAACTTCCTGGATAAAAAACTGCTGGAAATGGGTTTTGCTTGTATTGCTACGAACTTGAAAGCTAAAAAAGTTGGATGATTTGAGTGGATTTTTTTTTTTTGGAGTTAACCAGGTTGTTCGAATAAGTGAGTTTAGCTGCAGGGAAGTTCACACGCTGAATGAGCCCTTATTCGTACAAAAATGCCAAACCAAATGGAAGGAAGGGCCTGAAGCTACTAATGATCCTCTGTTGTAATCTGGCAAGTTGGGAAAAGTTCAAGAAGTAAGCAGTAGTTCTAATTGTCACAGAGGGAGATGTGGGACAGTGCCACGGGAGACCTTAGTCCTAAGAGGATCATAACGACCAGCACATCAAGACACTGAAGTCACCGAAATTTGAAGGTTTTGGGTAAAGATTAGAGCCGGAATTTTTGACTTAATGTGAGCACTGATGTATCATTGGAGGGTAAAGTCGTTTTTATGTGATCTGGCACACCTTGGGAAGAGGAGACCTCTGTTAGGAATGCAGGGGTGTCTGGATAGAGGTAATAACCCTATTTTTGGAAGCTTAGCCATGCAGAATGGCAAAATAGCTTTATAATACTCTGCTGGTTGTACTCAAAGTTAGGATGATGATTGTTTCTTTGAACTGTAACATGTGAAACAAATAAAGTGAGGGTCACTGCCAAACGAAGTGTGAACCAGCCGGTGTTGGTTCCTCGTTGGAGGAGGAGCTGTGAAATGATTGTCCTGGGCTGTTCATTGCTGCTTTATCTCTGCTGAGTATTTGTGGCTTTTTATGTTTAGTTTTTTCATTACTGTTCATAATTACCAAATACTCTGTAACCCCTTTATGCTTGAAACAAGCCAAATTATTACATGTGGTGGAATCAGCTGTTCATGTCCTAGAGCTGATACTATTACTTTAAAAAGATTTCTCCTGAAGGAAGAAATTTCCAACCTCGCTGGCTCTGTGATCACCATTAGAAAACATCAGAGAACAGGATTCCAGTGGGAATTCAGTATGTGATTTGATGAATGTGCTTCTAATGTTGATCTAAGGCGTTTTATTCTGTTCCATCACACAGAAATTGCCTCTGACGGGCTGAAGGGCCGCGTGTTTGAAGTGAGCCTGGCTGATCTGCAGAACGATGAGGTTGCCTTCCGCAAATTTAAACTGATCACTGAGGACGTTCAGGGCAAAAATTGTCTGACCAACTTCCACGGGATGGACCTCACACGGGACAAAATGTGCTCCATGGTCAAAAAATGGCAGGTGTGTAAGAACTAAGGTCTGCGTCGCTGCCGGTGCCTGCAGGGAGGGGGGAAGCGCTGGTGCCTGGCAAGGCCGTGTTTGAAGCGGCATCAGAAGGCGTTGCCTTGTGGGGCTGGGCAGCCTGTCTGCTGCGTGGGTGGTGAGTGTTCAGTGCTTCCTCTTCCAGACAATGATTGAAGCCCACGTGGATGTCAAAACCACGGACGGGTACCTGCTGCGCCTCTTCTGCGTGGGTTTCACCAAGAAGCGCAATAACCAAATCCGCAAGACCTCCTATGCCCAGCACCAGCAGGTCCGGCAGATCCGCAAGAAAATGATGGAAATCATGACCCGGGAGGTGCAGACCAATGACCTGAAGGAAGTTGTCAATAAGCTGTAAGTCTTGGCCGTGTTCTTTTTTTCTCCCCTACAGTTTAAATTGCTCCTTGGGGGTTGGTTGTGTCTGCCTGGGGAGTGCTGGTGCATCCCGAGCTGTTTGTCAGAGATCAGGCGAGGAGCCCCTCATGTGGAAAAGCCAATTGCCCTTTTCTGCAAATAGCTTCTCTTAGTCTCTGCATCCTGTCTGACCTGAATTCGCTGTCATGTTTGCATAAATGTACAGTCACTCCCCAGAAGATTAGTAGTTCACACTTCTACAGACCAGAGTTGTAATTCTGATCCACTGGAGCTGTGAATGCACTGAGCTCTTCCGATAGAAGTTTTTCAAAGTGTGCTGATTGCTTCCAAAAGTTCGCAGATTTGAGCACACTTGCACTTTGTCCCTTCTAACATTGCAAGGGAGATGTCTTACAATCTAAATGTACATGAAGAGAATTGTCAAAGTGATGGTGTAAACTTTTGTAGAATAGTCTTTGTTCTTTAAGGATTTTTTTTTAAACCTGTGTTGCTGCTGCAGAAGCAGGCAGAGTTTTTTAGCATTGTGGTGCTCTGTGATTTCTCAGGATCCCAGACAGCATTGGCAAGGACATCGAGAAGGCCTGTCAGTCCATTTACCCACTGCATGATGTCTACGTCCGCAAGGTGAAGATGCTCAAGAAGCCCAAGTTTGAATGTAAGTCTGTTACTACAGACATTTGGAGGAGGGTGTGGAATGGAGTGACTTTAAATGTGTTTGCTTTTGGATAAAGATGTTACAGCAGCGTCCATGTAAGTAGTTGTAGAAGGGAAACTTTGTATCCTTGTCCCCTTGTGTGGCTTCCAGGCTTGAAAGCCAAGCAGTGAGCAATCAGTTTGGAGCTTCTTGAATTCTCACCTGCAGCTGCTGCTCAATGTTGAAAAGCTTTGCCTTGGGAATGAATGATGACAAAATGTTTCGGTCCCAGATGATGTAGAATGATTCCATTTCATGTTTTTCTGACATTCCCATGTAATGCAGCAGTAGGTTCTTTAGTCCAGATCTTTTTAGAAAAAGGTGTAGTTCGTAGTTTCATTGCATAGCCGTATTTCATTGCTTGTTTCTGTGTGACTGCCACTGCAGCAGCACCTCCTTGCATGAGCTGCAATGGACTTAGTCCTGCCTACAGAAGATGTTCTGGTGGTTTCATTTGTATATGAGTAATTGAGTAATTTAAAACTGTTCAAACGTGTCCATCTCTCACTGTTTCTGTCACTGCTTCTTTTTAGTGGGCAAGCTGATGGAGCTGCATGGTGAAGGAGGTGGTGCTGGAAAGCCCTCTGGGGATGAGGCAGGCACTAAGGTAGAGCGAGCCGATGGATATGAGCCGCCCGTGCAAGAGTCTGTGTGAAACTAAAAATTGGTGGAAAATAAAAGGTTTTAATATACAGAATTGATGCTTGGTCGCCGGTATTATTCCACAGTATGGGTACAGGATGTGTGGATGAGTTTTCAATGAGGTAAACCTATGGCCTTGTCTTAAAAAAAAAAAAGTACTCATGTACTTCTTCAGTTGTGTTGTGGAGATGGGTAGAAGAAGGTGGATTGTCTGTTTTGCGGATTCTCTATGTTGGTTTTACCCATTAATTTTAGTCCTCACAAAAAAAAACTTGTGTATGAGTGCAGAGGTTGTACTGGTGGGACGTGCCTCAGAGAGTACAGGGAAGGCAGAAATTGCACAAGGAAACCTGTGTCAGAATTTGGGAAGCCTTACAGTTTTTGTAGATTACTTGCTTCAGAAAATGTGCCTGTATTTAAATTTCTTGGTAATTTTATACCTCTCATGGGATAGGTGTGGTCTCGTAGTCAAAAGGTGTTTGAAGGTGTTGCAAATTGTGATTATGATGATGGAAGCAGCATTAATTTTGAGCAGTGCAGAAATCCAGAATGTGCTCGAGCACTGGAGTTGGGTGTTGGATTTTATCCTGTCAGAACTGAGGAGTGACCATATTGCAAAGCTCATCTTTCTACAGCATAAGACCGTAATGTGGAACTTCGGGGGGAGAAAAAATTCTGTAAAAAGGCAATGGTCTGTGTTCTGAAAACAAAGCACTTAAATGTTTTGCAGAGTAATTTTAAGACTTTTCCATTACCTAACAGCATTTCTGCTTCTTGTTCAACTTACGTTGATTTAAAAATGGAGGACTTTTTTTCTAGCTAAGTGTGCTATCAGTGTGTTTTGCGTAGAATAGGGCAACAAACCTGAACTTAGTCCTGTTAAATTGTTGGTAAGTTAGTGATTTAAAGTCTGAGAGCAGAATGCAGAGTTCACTGAGAGTGGTGGCTCTTGCAATTGGTTGTCACAGAACTTAGCACCAGAAATTAAGGAAAACAGTGAAAATGTTGCTGTTCCAACAAAGCTGCTGGGGAAAAATAGAGGGGCTCTGCTACTCTACTACTGAAGGCTGTACTATTCCCTGTCAGGGATTTTCACATTTTCCTAGTTGAGAGTTATGGTTTGGACCAAATAAAGCAAAACGAGAAGGGTTTTATTTAAACTTACTTCAGAATGCTGCAGGTTGCTGTGATTTTGTCTTATGATTCCAGTTACAGTCTTAATGTTCTGTTTTTTCCACTTTGTGTACCGGAAGGAAGAGTAGTGAGTGCTCAATGCTCAGAACCTTGTAACAGGGGGAAGGAATCATGTTGCTTTGTTCTTTCTGTCTGTACTGCTGAGGCAGGTGTCACCTGCCTCTGGAATCCCAGACAGCCACATTTTTGAAGCTGTAAGGTTTCATTTGTTACTTGCATATCTGAGTACTGTTGCCAAAAGGTTAGTCCAAGAGGATCTGGGGAAAGAACAAGAACCTGGGGTTTTTTTCAGGCTTTTAAATGTATTGCTTGGAGCAGTGCATTGCCATATAGGTGTTCTAGGTAAATGCAGGCTTTGTAATGTGATTTCAGGTGGGGGGGGAAAGCAGGAAGGAAAATACTGTGCATCCTCTGTATTCTCTCAACAAATACCAGCTGAAAAATGGGAGTATGGAAGCAGCAATCAGTAGACGACACCTAAATTACGTGCAGGATCAGCCCGTGTCTTCATCTCAGCGCTGTCACAGTGAGAACCACAGCGTGTGTGTGATACCTTGTGGTGACAGCTGCTTGCTGCAGGCAGCAAAATGCTACAGGTTCTGTAGGTGGTGAGTGTGAGGAATACCCAAGTCCAGAGGCTTTGAATAACCTGTTAAAATCTTCCAGATCCTCTGAGGGGTTCGGACTGCTTGTCTGGGGGTGGGGTGTTACTTTGCAGGCCTAAATATATAAGCAGAATGAGATCTCACACTGTCAAGTGGAAAGCTCATCTTTCTACAGCATAAGACAATTAAAATGCCCTCATGATTTAATTATAAAAAATTTATTGGTTAAATACATTCTTAATTTACAGAGGTACCATAACAAACTTACTGGACTTAGCAAAGGTTTATTTAGGACACTGTTCATTGTACACAGAACAAAGACATCTTCCTGAAGATATTTCCAGAGGATGGGTCAAACAAAATATTTTGGTAAGTGAGGCTTTTATTCTAATCCATGGAGGTCTAGCTGGATTTCAAGGTTATAGCTGAAATTTGCTACTACATTGCAGTTAAGATTTGCACTCCACCTCATTCTCGGCTTTTTTTGTACACCTTAGGAATTTTATGCTGTGATCTGTATGTGGTCTCACGGTGGTGTTGGGCATTGTCTTAAGGAAATCCTGTCCTGTAAAAGCCGAGCATCTCCCTCGCTTCAGCGTTCACACAGACGCCGTTTCAGCTGCCTGCAGCCATGCGAGCAGCCCTTAGATGGCACTCGGTGCTCTGAGTAAAAGGCCTTGCTGCTACCCCTGCCCTGCCCCACAGGGAGGAGGAGATTACATACAGCAGAGTGGTCTTGTCAATGAACAGGCACTGACTTCAAATATTCAGTGAAGTTACAAAAACAACTGGTCAAGACACAGTTATAAAAATGGGAAAGAGGAAATTGGAAAAAAAAATATAAAAAAATCAGTTCTACTTTTGAGACTTATCAAAACCTTAGAAAACTGCCAGACAAACAGTAAGTAAACATCATACACTTCAGCCTCATCTAACCACCACACTGGTGCGGTATATTTTTGAAGGACCTGGCTATTCCTTGGATTTCTCTAGGAGATGGCAGGTTTTTTGGAATAAACAAGAACCTTTAGAATCTCCTAACAGGAAAACTTGGGAGAGTGGGAAGGATTGTCCTTGGCTGTGGACATCCACATGATTGAGTTCCGGACAGGCTTGCTGGGACTGCTAAAAATGAGTAACAGCTGTAGCCATTTTGCATGTCCAACCTTCTAGAAACAGCACATAATTCAGCATTTTGTTTATTACGTTAATCCCTAATGGAAGTAGACGTCCAGCTCCTCAGCTCATGAAAACTTTGTGTGGTCTTCATGCCCTGCTTATGTGAATGGTACTGGTGTAGTTCAAACACCACAAAGCGGGCGGGCTGTGTCTGTCTTTGCAAGTTCTGTGGCCTAGCAGTGACTGCTGAGTGAATGGTGCTGAGGTCCTCATGTCTGCACTGCGGCTCCCTCAGGCTTGCTTCAGGTGAGAATGCAGTCTCCCACTGGGACTGGGTGCCCATTCCTTGCTGGGGGAGGTCTCCAGTTCTGGCTATGCCTATTCCTGCCTGCTGTGATGGTAACCAGAGCACAGTGCACAGGGGGGGCAGGGCCACCCTCCCCAGCCTACTTAGGCCCCAGTTCAGGTGCCCCCCAGTCTCTCACAGCAGCAGGCAGCTGTGGTGGTGCTCACACCAGTGAAGTTGTCAGCAGGGATGTGACTAAGTCAAAACTATCTCAAGGTCCATCATGATGATTCTGGTTTCCAGTCTCCATCCACCTCCAACTGTTGGCCGCCCTGTGCATCCTGAACTGCCAAGCCCATGAAGGAAAGTCTTGCTGAAGGTATCTCAATACCCAGTGACTGCAGCTCTCTGGGGCAGTGACTCATCAGCCCACTGGTTCCTTTTTGTGATACAGTACAGAAGGGGTCGAATACTGGCAGCAGTGAAAGAACCAACTGCAGCATAATTTCTTCTATTTCAGTCTGATGGAATTAGCAGTTAATCAGGATTCTGTTTAATTATTTTGTAGGAAGTCAAGTATTACAAAAAGGAATTGACTACTAGAAGTTCCTATAATGTGAAACTACCTCAATCACATCCATCTTAGTTGGTCAGTCAAGCTACACTGCTACTTTTTACCTAGTGCCTTGGTTAGAGCTGCTTGGAGTAACCTCTTGCCAGGCATGTTTTCCTTAAGGCCTCGACAGACCATTTATAAGGATGCCTGGTATATTTGGTATGTGGCAACAAACTGGAAACTAATCCTATGTCTGCTGAAAACTAAACCCAAGCCTATATAATATCCTTCATGTTAAGGATAGGAATAGTGTTACTGAAGTATGTTCCAGTGCTTGAGTGACAAATAAAATGCAGACTGAGTGAATACTGGCTTTCCACTTCCATGAAGGGAGTGGAGAGGCAGATATTTGGAATAGTGCAGCTACTCCATAGCTGAGATCTGAGGAAACTCAACAAACACTGTCTGGCTAACTTCAGCTGGGAAAGAAGGGTACACTGGTGCTCAAAGAACAGTAGGCAGTAGGAAAAAAACCAAACCTGTACTTGCAAATACTTTGGGGAAAGCAAGGAAGCTCTAAGATGATTCATACCAATTTAAACAGAATTAATTCAGAGGCCAAATACTTTAAAAAATGTTTTACTTCTGTGATCTTGCTGTATGAGCAGCCTGGGCTAAGAATAAAAGGATGCTACAGAAGGATTTATTTCTCCATTTCCCCTCTTACCAGTATTAATTTGATACTTTCTACTACAAAATACCAGTCATTTTTCTTATCCTCAAAGTCGTAAAAAAAGTGGATTCTACTGCTAATGTGGAACTCAAGCAGTAATGAAACCTGAATATCAAACTTCATCTACATACTGAGTGCTGTAATTATCTATTAAAAAACAAATTTTAAAGTTTGGATCTTAAGAAGGTCGAAGAAGGCCAAAGCAGCTTATGTTATGCAGACTTTGTGCATGATAAATGTAATACCAGAGAGTAAACATACTAGAATGCTATATAAGTTAAAATGGTGTTGCACCACAGTATTTCCCTAGTTGGAAATGGCTAAAGCCTGCTTGTTTTGTTCTCCGAGCATTCATGAAACATGACTACATACACTGTCACAAAAGACTCAAATTTTCTTATCTGACTTCAAGATACTACTATGACTGTCTAAAAAAAGTAGTGCAAAACATTGATAATCAACACATGTTGATGTCTTTGCTGTGCCTTTAGGGTAGAAAACATTCTCTCCCACACACAGGGAGTAGCACAAAGGCAACACTTCATGGTGTTTTTAAAATCTGAACAAAGTTCTTGGGAAATATCCCAGATTTTCCTAGTATCTCTCCACTCATCCAGTCCTCGTCTACAGATTCCAGCTCTGTTATCATGTCACCTGCCTGTAAGAGAAGGAGTAATGTGAGTCAGGACAGCTTACTGTGCAATGTTACTGAGCCCTGTTAATGCATGCAGAGCTGATCCTATTTAGAAGCAATTAATATCAATCAAAGAGAAGAGGAGAAGGATGTGGTTTCTGTTGGTTACATCTCTTGGAGATTGCTAAAACCAGCTGAAGTTTCTATTAGGCAAAATACTTGTCTGTGTTGAAAAATCCCCTTTGAAGAGCACTGCTGGGTAACTTCTCACATTGCTTTGGCTCTCCAGGTATGTTAAGAACTGGCTGGCTCATGGGTCCCCTGCTTTACTGTTTATTTGTGTATGTTTCCAGGGTTTGTTTTCTTAAAACACTGGAAAGATTTTTTTTTTTTTTTAAATTTAGTCCCAGTATTTTCTAGCACTTGGAAACTTTCCCAAAAAAGAAAGGAAAAGCATTCTAAGAGCTCCGTATGGCCATTTAAATTGCAGCTCCTGTGTTTGGTCCTGGTTCTTGTTCTCACTGTCCCATGCCACACTCTTCATCTGAAGTACTGGCTTTTCTTTCAGTACATCTATTCCCCCTTTCTGCTTTAAAGAATCATCTATCCTTTCAGTACTGCAACCTGCTGAATGCTGGAACTATCTAGTTTTAGAAAATACTGTGAGTCTCAGCTCCTGTGAAATTCTACTGTTTCTCAGAAATTTGCTTTTGAGAACATGGTTACCTAAGTCATGCCTTTGAATATCAAGGGCACTCTGTTTCTTGTTCATGCTTAATATGATCTGGGCATCCAGCATGTATTTATTTTCTTCCTCTTGTTCCCATGGCAACTCTGCATTGTGTTGCCAGTTCAAGATTTTGCTGTAGTAGCTTTCCCTTAGAGGCCTGGCTGCTGTAGCACTGGCACTCTCACCATTACCTCCTACTCAGTTTTCTTTCTAGTCCAAAGAGAGGCTCCCTTGACCTCTCAACCAATCAGCAACTGAATGTACTGCAAAATAAGGTTTATCTTGTCATGCTAACTAGATCAGAGAAGTCAAGAATTCTGCAACTCCTGACCTCTTTCCAATGTCTTTAATGGAAGTTTTTGCTGATAGGAAACAGGAGTGATAAGGGAAAAAAATGTTTTTTAGAGAGACCACTTACCAAATGTGTTACTATCTATGCATATTAATATCTATGTTAATATCTATGCACTTCATCCTTCTTGTCTAAAGCCTATTTTCACAGTGCATGAACCTTATTTTTTAGCAGTCCTTAGGAGCATGCGACCTCTTGGAAATTGGTCTAAGAGAGGTACTTACTTTGAAGGAAAGCTCATCTTCATTTTCTCCATGAAAATCATAAAGAGCTTTGGCTTTTCCTTTCTTCCCTCCTCCAGGCTGTGAGAGCTCTACCCTGGCTACAGAACATGGACAAGAGAAGCTACTTGCATTGGAGTGAAATAAATCTCTGTTTCTGGAGAAGTTTCCTGTCATTCTCTGTTTTCTTCCCATTATTGTGCTACAAGTTGTCCAAATGTTATTGCTATTGCAGTAACAAATTCATTGTCCTACTGGAATAAAAAAACTCTACTGCCTCCAGTTCATTTTATAGTATTGAACAGTCTCACAGTTCTGCTTCTAAGCAGACTAAATTTAAAACTCCGTAACTTGAACTTCCCAATGGTGATACATAATAAATGCTAACTTTCCCTCCTTCTGCTCTAAGATGAAGCAGCATCAATACTCCTGAATTATTCCTAAAGGTGGCTCAATGGCTCTGTTTTGCCTGTCCCCAAACCACACTGGAAAACATCCCAGACTCTGTGTCACCTCGCAGATTATTCACTGACTAGAACATTATATTGCCATTATTAGAGAAGTTGGTTCAAAACTTAAGTTTAGCTTTAGACTACTAAAGACTCTGGTGGTGTGTGACTTGTTGATGCAGTTGATGCTGTTGTGTTCTCCCACAGCTGTCATGACTGGCACAACCCAAGGAACAATGAATTTCCATCTGGTAGGAGCACTGTACCTGAGCAGGTCTGAACAAAAACTGCTGGGAAAATCCCTTCCTTTCCGTTCAGTCTTCCTCTATACCACTCCAAATCTACTTGTTCCAGTATTTGGATGTAGTCTCCCTTTTTGAAGGATAAATCATCTTTGGTTTCTGCTGTAAAATCATGAAGCGCTTCACACCACTCTACTGAGCGTCTGTTGTTCTATTCAAGTTAACAGAAGAGATGCATTAATTTTAGAAGTGTGAATGGAGCCCAAAAACTGCTGGATGCTGCTGAAAGCAGCTGTACAACACATGGGTGTCCCAACACCCTCCCAATACAACAGTGTTGCTGCAGATGTAGACTAGAATGGCATTTCAGCAATTGCCATCACAGAATTTCATCTAGGCTCAGCTACATTCCTTTTTATCTCTGGTGGCAGGGGAAAGGATTAATAAATTCAAAATTAGACCACTGCAGCAATACTTAAAATAGAGCTAACAAGAATTTCCTTCAGCACAAAGGCTAAAAATTTACCAATGTTAATTTGTCAGAAGCTCTGAATTCAATCAGCTTAGGCCAAGTGTCAGAACTGAGGCTGTGACAATGCAGCATTGTGTGCTATGGGGAGTGGTGTTGGGTTCTGCAGTTACTCTCACATTATAATAGAGTCTCTGTAAATCTATACATAAATTCTGGCCCTCACCTATAAAGTTTTATTACCTGAGGAAGGGAAGACGAAACCTCCACCTTACTCTTCACTGCTGTTTCTGTACCTGCATAAGTAAAACACAACGTAAGAATAGGAGCAGTGCCTATTCAGAATGCTATTAATGACAGAGATTTTAGATATTTGAAGTCATTATTAAGAATAGCTTCTTACAAAGTCCTACTGTTAATTTTGAGGGGTTTTTTTATTGGTCTTCACTCTCTTTTTACTTCCTTTCTGCAATCATCGTCCCTCTGGAATTTTCTCCTATTTGCTGCCTATTCGCATTAAGTACAAAACCATGCTCTTGAAGATTTTTGCAAAAATATTCATACCTGTTCCAGGCAGATCTTCAATGACTTCCACAAAGTTCAAGGGGAAAATTCCAGATGTGCCTCTGAGCTCTCCTTTGGCCCATTCTTCATTTACATACTCTTTCAGGATAATAGTTTCACCTTCTGAAAAACTGAGCTCATCTTTCTGATCTCCAATGTATTCAAATCGTGCTACACATCTTGGACCTCTGCACAAAGAAAAGAGAAAATTACTTTGCTTCTTTATTATTAGTGTCCATTTAATAATAAGACAGTATTGTGTGCAATATATGGATTGATATTTTAATTAAAATGATAAAAATGCACTGAAGATAGAACAGGTGGAGAATTGAGGGCCAGCCCTGGTTGTCATCTCTACTTTCTGAGGAGGATGAGTAGGGAGACTGGAGGAGCCAGATGCAATTTCTGCATCCCAATTGCTGGCTGTTACAGTATTTTGCAAAAGACCCTATTTCTCTTCCAAGCAACAATAAACCCCCTTGTTTCTGGGTCACCTGTCCAATTTCTTATCTTTGCGTATATCTAAGCAAGTGTCCTGATACACTGTTGTTAAGAGTTTGATTATTTTTTGAGCTAGCATCCCATTTAGATGCAATCAAACATTGGGGGGGGGTGGGGGGTGTGTGAGTGTTGTACACTTGTCCCAAATACATGGAGGTTTCATAGGAAGAAGCTATTTTTTATCTACTTTAAAATACTTTATTCTGTAAAATCCATCCCTATAATCATATAGGGGGAAAAGCTTCTCTATCAAAGAAAGAAACATCAATGCATCTGATAAATTTTATATACTTTGGTACAGTACTGAAAAAAACCTAATTATTTTTTCTCCTGACTTAAATCGATTTTATTATTTAAGAACCTAATAAATCAAATTTAAGAAATTACCCAAAGAAATTTTTTGTTAATCAGAAATGCCATGCTGGAAAAAAAGCAGTATTAGGCTTTAATTTTTTCTATATATTCATAGCATACAAACAAAATAAGAAGCTTGATTCCCACCCCTGTCCCTCACTCAATACCTTTGCAAAGATGTGTCTTCCAGAACAGAGCTAGAACTTTCTGTTTCTTTCTTAGTGGCAGAAACAGCTTTTTAAAAGAAAGTTTTGTTCCTGACAAACCAAGCTTTATCTAAAGAACAACTGAATGATCCCACTGACACTAGTTGCTCCTGCCTCTGCCTGAATTTGCTTTAATTCCTGGAATGAATGATTACAAAATCCAATAAACATCACTGAGAAATAAATGGCATGAAAAATCGTTTCTTGCTTACAAGTATTAGTACAAGTTGTCTGAAAATCAGAAATGAAAGTGCTGGCAATTCATTTGATAATTTGTGGGCAACTTTAGATTTACCCGTACAGCTGCACACCTGACCGATTTCTCTGTATCAAGTACCTCTATGTTCTGTCCCATTGTATCTTGTTCTTTCACAGGAGTAGGAGCCCTACCATGTTCCATCTTGTGAGGACACTGGAAGAAGGCAGCAAGGCCAGGAGCAAAGAGAGGAGTATACAATGCTGCTGAATTTAATTAGACTGGTTCATACTTTCTGGAACTAGTTTTCATGAAAGTATGGAAAGATTCTTTTTTTACCTAAATGTGAGTCTTAATAAAACATCATAAACATTCAGGTTTTTAAAACAAATAATTTAATTTTTATAATATATTTTGGTAAATAAACTGTTAACCCTATTAACCTCACTGCAGAAAGCCCCCACTTCAAAGTTAATATTTCTTTTTCATTCCTTCTAAATCAACATGAGAAAGCAAGTAAGATTCATCTGACTCACTTGATAGATCGTGATGAAGAGGGTATTCTTTTCCTGTTGGCTTCTTCTGGAACATCAATCTAATAAGACAGTAAAATGAATTGTATCTTCCATCACAAGCTCATGGCAACTAACCACAATAAACTTTTAACTGGTTAAAATAATCTGTTTTTCAGGTGTGTGACACTCTGTAATCGTTGGCATGCTCTGATATATGACCACATTAATGTAAATTTATGCCTGTTTTCTCATTTTTAATATTATGCAAATGAGAAACAATATTTAATGTCTTGTTTTATGAAGCTGGTTTATTGTTTCTACTTGTGGCATGACTGATTGACAGAATATGTGACTAGATGCTACTACATGTTGTTGAATTTAGCTCTCAATTCTCTCAATTGCTCTCAATTATTTACTAGCCCAGTATATCACAATAGACAAACTACTGTTAACACTTATCCCTTCTGTGCTTTGGTAGCCAACTGCTCTCCAAACAACAACACATCTCACAAATCTCACTTGAATTGGAGAAGTACACTTTAAGAAATCAATACCCAGATATATCAAACAGACAACATTCAAGTCCTTTATCAAAGGAGGATTTCAATTGTATTTTTGGTGCGACATGAAGGATGTACCGGAGATGTACAGGATGACAAGCTGAGAGGCCCTGGTGAGAAGCTTTGGGTTATAGCTCACTGTTGTATCAGCCAGGTCCCATAAAATCAACAGGACTGTTTCATTAGCTTGTGTGAAGCACTGGAGGAAATCACAATGCCTTTTAGGACAAATAATCTCTGCACTGCTCTTGCTGAAGGAGCTGGTATCTCTGGTGCTCTGAAGGTTCTATGGGAAGTCATAACTATGTATTATTGTTAGGTGTCCAGATCCAAGCTACTACCCAGCTCAATATTGTAAAACACACTGTAGTGCATTGTATGGAGACCTTGTATCAAGATGAAATCTGACACGAATTAATAGGAGAATTCACTCAAGTAAATTAGCCTCATGTACTGCACTCTTTTTTCTTTTTAAAAAAAACCCAAAACGTGAAACAAAATATTTTTGCCCTCAAAGGGCATCTTTTACAACTAAAATAGAAATGCATCTTCCCTAGCGTTTATGAAGTTCTATCTGTCTGTATCAATGCTGAATTTGACCCCAACTGTTCACTCCACTGCTTTAACATAAAATCTTTTCTTCATTAGCTATCAGTAGAAGCAAGAGCTTTTAAATGGAATTGTTGGTCTGTGTAGAAGCAGCCAATCAATTTAACAAACAAATCTTTCTTGTGAAAGTGAATCAAGCATGGTTCCACTACTACTATGAGTTTTTATTCTTCAGCACTTCTCAGATCCTAAAATTTTTCTCCAATACCACCATTACAAACTAAACAGACACCTTACCCTCTCTGATGTCTACCAAATCTTTGGTATTGCCCATGCAGCAGCAGGGCTCTGCCAGCTGTGCTGGCCCAGGAAGTGTTGCCACAGGTACTTCCTGTCATTAGTGCCAAGCCATGCACCTTCCCAGAATCCTGGTGTCACTCTGGAATTCCTTCATGTGTGGACATCCCAGTGCCCTTTCCACTGTCATAAAATGGACTTCAGTCTCAGACTCAGGTTTGCAATAGGTTTGACCCAGCATTTGACTGAAGGGAACCATACTGTATCCCTTTTAAATTAATTATCATTGGGCTCCAAAAGAGCACCTGTCTCTTGCCTTCTGTTCAATGTCAAGTGCCACATTCAGGAACAGGATTGCTTTAAGCTGCTAATTTACAACAGCACAATCTCCTTGCACTGTGCCAGTGCAACCATTTGTGCAGCCACTTAGAAAACCACTTAGGCAAATTGATCCTGTTGGAAAAACCAGTATTCTAGGAAGAAAAAAACTCCAAGTTTTTTCGGGCTAAACTGCTACTCTGACCTAGTTCAATACATGGCTAAAAAAGTGATGATTCCAGCAAAGTTCAATGAATGAGAAAATGACAGAAGATGGGAAGCTGGGGGGAGGCACAAAAATCAGCCATCTTTTTCTGAGTGTTGATTCTGACATGCAGCTGTCAAAAAATAATCTGCTTTGAGGACCCTGAGAAACTATGCATGTTTCCAAAGAGAATCTGGTAAGGGCAATGATTTTCTCACTTGGCTTTAAATTGACAGCAAATTATTCCCCATAACAAAGCTGGTTGTGCCAAATCAAGCATCTTTATAATACCACACAAACAAGTTGATGAGTCTTCTGTGCTGCCAGTGGGATAAGAGATTATCTAAACACATAATGGAGTTAAACACACAAATGATCTTATGTAGCAATGTATACAAAGCCTACATACAACCACTTTAACAAAGTTGGCAGGAAATATCCCTGTGCGATTCCCACATTTTCCTCTGTACCACTCGGTATCAATTTTCTCCAAAAGACAAACAGTGTCTCCAGAATGAAGGTCCAAGTCATCAGCATGCTCTGTAAGACAGCATCATTTCAGTTAACAGTACTTGTCACACTCATTGATTTTCTCCAGGTAAAACCTTCTTAATAGAAATACCACAGAAAAAAAGAGAATCGGTTTTTAAAAAATCTTAATTTTACCTGATAAATCAAGCAGCTTTAACTGAAAGACTGGCCCATCTACAGCTAAACCCACTGATTTGAACAACTCTAGTGCAGACCTTGCAGACTGAGCGTCCACACCATTTTAAAGCTCTAATTTCTAAGAAAATTTCCATTTGAAAGTCTTGGAGTAAAACAAGCTTCCAGAATATTCAAATTTACTTACCTGCAGGAAAATCATGCAGAACTACGGCATGAGGTGCACTTGTGTCAGAAACTTTTGGAGGGTGGTTTGAATCCTGACAACAACAAATAAATGCAAGTAGTTTATAAATCATGGAAGATACTAACAGGTTCTCTGTTATGTACTCCGTAATTAATTTTCTGATTTTGGACACAGAGTTGTTCTGGTATCGCAGAAGAAAATGGTTATTGGTCACACAACTATGGGTCTGAATTCTGTATGCCTTTTTCCAGTGTAAACAAGAATACATTTCACCAAAATCACTCTTTTGTGCCAGTGAAAGGAAGGGAAGGCATGCAATTTTTCCAAGTATAGAAAAAGTCTCAGCTATCTCTGCGGGCCAGAAATCTGTAGCACTGACAGCAACACTCATTGCAAGGGCTGTAGGCAAATTTTGCATTGGTGCTTGGTACTGTGTGCCACCAGTCATTCTTCCTTGTTTAAGGGAACACCCAATCCAACTCTTCCCCCAGTGCAATCAGTAGGGGCCAGCACACATGCCAACAAACATTCCAAGAGGAGCAAGGAAGCCACTATGCCTTTGCTTACACTGAGGGGAGCTGACAGTTTTGTTGTGGCATCTTCATAAAGAGAAATTATATTCAAAATGCTCAGCCAGCTTCTCTGTCCCACCCGCTAGGATTTTTTAGGCTGTACTGATGACAATGAAGGTGTAGAAAAAAACCCAAACCAAACCAACCAACCAACAACAACAACAAAACAAAAAAAACCCCAACCAAACAAAAAAAACCCCACAAAAACAAAAACCCACCAAAAAAAGCCCATGACAACCAAAAAAGCCCAACGTAGACAAAGATAAGACAAGAGTAATACGAGTTACAACAGACAACAATATACTGCACAGAAATCTATTTCAGCTATGTAAGCTTCTGATAATAGTCAAAAAGGCTGCTCATTGCTATAATTTCCATTAGCTATTTAATATTAATAGGGTCATGCCCTAAAACCAAGTCAGGATCTGTAGAAGCAGAGAGAAGAAAATACTTTCAAGTCCGTAGGTCAAATCCAATTTGCTGATGTACCATGTACAGCACTTCATAAAATACTCGCTTATCTTTTGCTCAGTTCTCAGATACTCAGCCAAGGGAGTGATTATTTTCCTGTGAGACGGAGGAACTTCACCAGTTTCCTCTCCCTTCTGGCACACCAAGTAATTACTCTTGCTCTGTTCCATAAGCTGAATGTCCTTGTGCTATGAAGCAAATCACCATTACTGGGTTTTGTTTTGGCACTTGTTTTGATTACAGAAACACAAGGATTTAATAAATCACTATTACATTTCTCAGTGTAATCTCTGAGGACTAAAACATTTGATAATTTACTGCAACAGGAGTCTTGTTCATTGAATATTTAGGCCAGCAGAGAAAAGCACCTTACCTTACGGGACAGTTCTCCAGTGCTCTTGGGAAGACAATCTTCCTTGGCAATGCCACGAGGCACAGGTAGCTTGAAGAGAAACATAGGCAAATGGAAAAGTTTTTTTCACTTCTAAGCACCTCAAATTTTTACTGTAAGTGATAATAGTCAGATGATGCAACTATTCAAACCACCACTACAGGAGTCCAGTGGAAGAGGACAGGTTCCTTTGGAAGGCATTCAGAACAGACTGCCAGTGATATGAACTGCCACTCTGCAAAACTCAGGTGGTGTCACCCCCTTTAAAAGTGTCCCAGACACCTAACTGGTATCACACTATACAGTACAAGATACTTACAAAGACACTGTAATGCAAAAACATATTCTTTTGTCATGGAGGGCACTAGGAAAAACACCCTGGGAGGAAATTTTCATTGACAGTAAGACTTCAGGGGAGGGAATTAGTCTTGATCTTCTACAGAAAAAAAAATCTCATACATAAAACTCTAAATGCAAAAGTGAAAGATCAAAAAGGTGGCAACAGAAAGTGTCCACTTCATGCTGATGGAATGTTGATGCTGTTCATGCTATGAGTACATGGCTGATTTTTTGACAACAGCACTGGTTCAAGCAGCCACCAGCTCCATCACTGACCAGTTTCAAGTTTCTGGGGAAAGACCTTCTTGCTTTTACTTGCAGTGTTGATCCATTTGTATTTAAAATTCCCTAATAACATATACAATACCAAACCCATTTTTATAATGAAAAGGGATGGCATCAATAGGCTGGAAATGTAAAATTAGCAATGTTACATTCCTCACTCTTTGCAAGCTTGATTAAGTAAAGTCAACCACTTTATAAGTGCCAATACTCCCCCAATTTCCCTAAGCATTTTGATATCTATGGGTAAATCAATATACAAATGCAATTATTCAGCATCATTTTACTGAAAGAGAATTCAGAACCAGTGACTAGAGAAAGAACCCCCAAACTCCAAGAGCTACACATTAGAGATATATATAGTATAACTACATATATACACAAAAATTTATTACATAGATAGATCTATACTTAACATGTATTTATTGCTTTCTCCAGTATTGCCTTTACAGGACTTATTACTATTTATCTACTAGCATCTTCTAGGGAAGATTATGCTGATAGATGCACTTTGAAAGCCACATAATACTAACTTACTTTAGTAGCTTTAACTACCTTTTTCTCTACTATTTTAACCAGCACTGTACAATAAAAACAATGTACTTAGATAGAATATTTCAACTCTCACCATGTATTTATTGTAGAGAGGATGACCTGGTTTAGGTCTAGGAGGTAATGCTGGATCTGGATTTTTAAAGACTGCACTTTTTGCTCTCTTGGGTCCCAACCTGAACTTGTTTTTTTTATCAGAAGCGATGTCAGAACTAGATCGCGAAAGAACATCCTTCTGGGAGGAGGTCTTGGCTGCAGAGAATTTTGGTGGTGGTGGCCTTCCAGGAACACTTTTAGGTGGGGGAGGTCGAGCAGGTACAATTTTTCCATCCACAGGCCTAAAAATTTGGCAAACCATCAGAGAAATATGCGTATTAATAAGCCTGCCACCTCATCCTAGGTACAGAGTGTTCAGTAAAGAAACAAGATTTGTGATGACCTGGGCAATAGTATTTGAAACTTTCCAGGAATACATGAACTCTTCAGATACTGACTGGGACCAGATAGATCCTTTAACTGCTTATTTCCAAATCTGCTCACCAACAGCCTGACAGCTTTCTCAGGAGCCCACTAAATAAGTAGGATTTGTTTCAGCAATCCACCTCTAGAAAGAGCTTTCTTTGTAGCTGCTGTAGGAAGAAGTTCTGCTATTGGAGAGCTTTTGTGAAAGCTGGTCTTCAGGAATCAATCTAGCCCATTCCTTGGGATGTCACTTACCTGAAGTGACTGATGAAACTCATGACACATCACACCACTTTGCACATTGCCATCAACAGCAGAATTTACCATTTTTATGCAACAGATGTCTACTGCAGGAACACTGGTGAAAATACTCAGGTTCTCTGGCAATGCTGGAATCCCACACTCTTATTATCAAACCAGCAGTTTAGAAACCAAAATCAGAGACCAGCAAGTAACAGTAGTAATATTTACTAGCAATTAATATTACTAGTAATATTCCAAAAATACAGCGTAGTTTGATTATTATTGGGGTATCTTCAACCAGTTACTGCAAGTTTCTGCTACAATGTTTCTCTTTTTTTCATATAATGTAATTCAGCATAATTTTTTGCTCACGTACAATCCTCATGGGTCTGCAAAAATTATCAACTCCAACAAGAATGTATTGGTGGATCTTTGAAGTATCATTCTAACACATTTGGTGAGTGTCACCCATCACAGATACTAGCACTCAGATACTAGTGCTCTACTAATGCTTCTGATAAGACTTCTCTATTATATTTGAGTATGGAACAATTTTTAAATTTCAAAAAATTTTCCACTTCTCTTCATCATCCATCTCTCTCTTTTCTTGGCCTCATCTTAAAATGAAACACTTTTAATATTGATGAAAGGGGATATTCTAAGTTAAACTGCTTTAAATCTGTAAACAGACCAACCCACACATTTTTAAAGCAACTGAACAAGAAGACCCTAACAAGCAATTCAGTGAATTATTACTGCTTACTCAAAAAAAAAAAAAATCCATTTGAGCAGAAGAGTGAAAGGACAAAATATTCACTGCAGTCCCAGAGATGCTCACAAGAATCAGCAATGTTATGCTAAACTGAATGTGGGAAAGGAACAATCCAGTTAGGAGCAATAATGCGGTGTTTCCTTATGGCACATCCACATTCTTTCCTGTTAATTAATACTTATTATTATTGATAGACTCATTTCAGTAAGAGAAAGATTCTCTAGTCCTAACACAACAGTGCAAACTCTTGCATTTAAAGTCACAGATTTAGAACGCAAACACTGAGATACCCACAGTGGGCTGGCTAGTCAATGCCAGATCTCCATCCATTGTGTCTCTGGCATTGATGGACATGAGCTGAAGGCTGGTCCAGTACCTTTTGCCCTTGCAGACGTTCGTTCTTTTTGGTTCACAAAAATAAAAATCCCCAAGGTTATCAGTGGTCCTCCACCTGCATTTTAGGTCTGAAGTGTATGAACTAGCCAGTGCTTCTGGGAAGCTGCTGGCCAGCATCTGCCCTTTTCAGGGCGGCATCATCTGCTACCTCCATTCCTTCACCACCCAAAGTCCACCACAAGTGCAAGTGCTGTGGGTGAAGAGGTTAAATATTAAGAAAGGAATGACTGTCAGCAGCCACTGTACATTAGCTGAAAAGTCAAACAGCTGCTCTCCTTTAATCTCCTGGCTCACACTGTAATGTATAAACAAGTATTAAACAGCTACCAACTTGGTCTTGCCTATTTATTAAGTGAGCACAGTGCTGAGCCAAGACTACTTAGCCATGGCTGGAGTCATGAGTGTCTACGCTGAGACTAACTATGCAAATTAATTCAGAAACACCACTTTTAAGGGCTTTTGAAGAACCACACTCACCTTGGGGGCAGTAGAGGTTCTAGCTGAGGCACTCCACCCTGTTCTGAGTGATCCAACTCCTACAACCATTCAAAAGAAAAAAGAAATTTCTTTAAGCCTAAGGAAAATAAAAAATCTTGTTTAAAGGATAGAATTCTTAAATTAAATTATATCCTCTGGACATGAAAAACAAGAGTTTCTGAAGGTCTGGGAGCATAGTAAGTATTATGGTGTGATTCTGCCATTTTAAAGTATTGTTG
The DNA here is from genome assembly GCA_013397315.1 of Donacobius atricapilla. Lineage (NCBI taxonomy): Eukaryota > Metazoa > Chordata > Aves > Passeriformes > Mimidae > Donacobius > Donacobius atricapilla. The sequence goes on along the minus strand of WBMY01018220.1, from coordinate 153,822 downwards.
AACATGGAGGGAAATATGGAGGATAAATAACCTGATTTACTACCTGAAACACAGCTTAAATTGTGCCTTAAGTATGACCCAGCCCCTCCTTTCCTACTACATGGCAGCAAGGACTTAGGAGCCAGTTTCAGGAGAGTCATACAAATGTACAATTACACTGCCCACAGGAATTGGCATTATCAACTTTGATCTAACTTTGACACATGGAACACTTTGAACAGGCCTGAAGTAGAAAACATGACATTAATGCAACTTGCACAGGACAGCATCTCTTGCAAATAACATTAGCTCCCATTAAAGAAGGCATCTAAATATGTTTGCTAGAGATCTAACAGACAAATCCCAGTGAATCTTGCTTTGGCAGATTAAGGCATCACACCTCCCAGCTGCTCTTGCTGGCCCTGCCAGAGATTACCACTGTACAGCAGTCAGAGAGGAGGACATGTGCCATGTCTGAAGGGCTTGGACCACAGTGATGGACTGACAAGTGACCATGCTTAGTGCCTCCTGCTGTTCGTTTTCATCCCGGTGCCAGAAAGTTCTGCCAGCTCTGCGGAACAAGCACAGCTGCTTCTGGAACAGCATTGTACATCAGAGTGGTGAATCTGGGTTCAAAAGAACCCTTTCTGAACCAGTACTTCTAAATAGGTCTGAACAGTCCTGTTTACTTAATTAGGTGCTCGAATGTGCACGAAATTCATAAACAATTTCTGTAATCTTTCCCAGCTAGTAAACACCCAGATACGTATTGCGACAAAATCTGACCCTTGACTGAGTCCCCAGATTACTATTCTGATTAAATGGCCCTATTAGAAAGAAAACAACCGGCCACTTTCAGATGAGGATGCTATCCTCATATCAAAAATTTTCCTCTTCTGTGTGAAAAGGAAGAAATCTGTGCCAACTGCTGTTTATGGTCAACAATTTTTGCTGTTGCTGTTTAATCACTTCCACTGACAAACAATACTAGTTTTAGAAGCATAGTTCTTACCTTTCCAAAGATAGGATTTCAATGTTCCAATGGATTCAATACAATCGTTTTTTAAAAAACATCCTCTGAAGCTTCTACATGCCTGTCACAATAACCTAGATGACATTGTAAAGGTTTTGGAGTTCCACTGCATAAAATGTCATTTAATGTCTTGTTTTGAATATTTTTTTTCAGCATTATCCAGAAAAGGTGGCACCTCTCTGAAGGAGCCTTTCCAATCACGGTGTCTTAATACCCTTTATCTTAATAGCAGAGGTAGCTACGTAGGCATTTGTTGGCAGTATCCATGTAGTAAGGGCTTTTAACTTGATTTGACCTCTTTACTGCCTGTGGCTTTCACAAGATTTTCTGCCATTCTTGCCATCAGAACTCAATATTTGGAAATTTGACTGCCATTTTCTAGTTTATATTAATTCACTTTTGAAAATCTGTGTCAAATGTCATTTAGCTACAATGGCTACCATTACTATGTACCTACTCTGGAGCAAGGAGGAGAACCCTACTTCCCAAAATAGGTAGTTCTACTCAGCAGAAACATTTAGAAAGAGCTGAAAAAAAAGCAAGCTTCATTCTCCTACAGAAAAATTTCCTCTGCCTGCAAATTAGCACAGACACCAGGAGGAATGTGTGCATCAAGGTAAAAAAATACATTTCTAGAGCACTTTGACAACATTTCACCATGTAAATTCCAAAGGACTTTGAGCCACTTTGCAATGCTTTTGACACTAAGTTGTAGAATATCCTGATTCCAGATAATGAATACAGAAAATTGGAAGACAGATATGATCAAAGTTTAGTAAAATCACCACAGTACTGTTCAAAACTGACAGCAGTCTAAATTACCTAATTAATTGGAGAACAGAATTAGAATAAAAAAGCCTTATATTTTTGAATAGTTGCTTTTATCTTCTGGTTCTTCAAACAACTTACTTAAAAATGCTTGAGGATCACAAGAGATCTTTTAACCAAAGCAAACAAAGCTGTAATACAGGAAAACAGTTCTAACTTACCCCTTGTTTCACTATGTCACCACTGTTGGGTTTTCCCACTGTGATATTGGATGTGTTCCCAATAGGCTTTTCAGCAGGAAGTGGTGGAGGGCTATGTGGGATGTCATTTAAAGCTGTAAAAAAACCCCAAAAATCCCAAATTAAAGTGTAATTAATACCCTCCTTACGTGGATCAACAATAGGTAAAGGAATCCACCTTGGCCTGGGGCATTTTTTCTGTGAATGTAACTTCCTTCCTCAAAGCCAGAGCAGCCAAAGGGAAGAACCACTTAAAGAACAGTGAAGAGAAAAGGGACATAAGGGGAACATTGTAACTCTGAGATTGAATTCAGGAGCACTTCCCATCCTGCATAATGGATCTTCACTTTATTCTCAGGACACCAGCATGTGATTTCAGAGTTTCAGTGTTCCAGCTGCAATATTTGGTGATATAATATTAGATGAGTAGAAGAGTTTCTTCCCCTTGGAATGCCAGATTCATTACTGGATACCCTGAAACACCATCAACACATTTCTAAACTGGCTCACTTTTTTTTTTTTTCAGCTGTCAGCTCCTGGAATATCCTTCAGGCTGGAAAACAGCTGAGGGTTATTTCAAGTAACCCTGAAAGATCAGGAGACTTGGATGGAAGAATCTCTAGAAAGGTAAAGGCAAGCAAATAAATTATTGCCTGCTACAAAATTCAGGATGACAGAAAACAGATGGAAATTCCCAGGTAGTCTTTAAGGAGCAAAGCAAGTTTAGGACATGGAAGAGGAAACACTACAGATCTTACTAGGGAAGAGTGATGATGTCCTCATGCTCAATAAAGAATAGAAAACCCTTCTAAATATATGACATTTGCTTTCAATATCTCTGCCATTGAAACCTGGGAAGCACTTGGACAGGTTTTGCCAGTATATTTACCAAACATTTTGTCTTTACATACTGGAACCACGTCACCTATTTTACAATCTCTTTGTACATCAAGAAAAATAATTTCACAGAAAGAACTACAGATACTTAAGCTCTTCTGACTTCCACCTGATCTTGGAGTTATATAAAAATATATATGTAGACAGCCTGGACATTTATAGAGCGATGACCAAAAAAAAAAAAAAAAGAGGAGAGATGCTATCCTTCAGTTGCTCATTTCATGAAAATTACTCTCAACAAAGAAACAAATCATAGGAAGGAGAAGTGCTATTTTCAACACCTTTGTTGCATTACTATTATGTAAAACACTGCTATGACGTTTAAAGATGGATCAGTTCAATTCTTAGGAGAAGTTCCCAGGTACTGTGTTGGCAGTGACCAGGCATGGGGGGAAAAAAGTTGGAAAGTTCATCACTTTTCTAAGGTACTGGGATAGATGAAAAGTAAAAACAGCACCTGGCAGTAATTCCGGAAGAAATCTTCTCTTATCATGTCTTACTGCTATAAAAAGTATGAGACATTTATTTACCACTTCAAATCTTGCTATATACACAGATGGTCTAATTTCCTCCTCCTTAATCTTTTTAAGGTCAGAATTAGAGGAACTAAAGGAAAAAAAAATCCCAAGAACTAGAAGGCAGGGGTTATTTTCAGTGATTTCTAAGTGTAATAACTGAAGTAGAATTTTAATGCTTCCTTTCCAACCGCATCTTGATAAAAATGCTAATCGTAACTGAAAACTTCAATGGAGTTCAAATTCTTAAGCAGTTCTGTCCCCTTTTTGGTAGTGCTGGGTGGGCTGTTTGGGGGGGGCGGTTTAAAAATTGGTGTTATTTTGTTTTGTTTGTTTATTGGGGTTTTTCTTTTCAGTTTTTGCTGGTTCCTGACAGAATTTATCTCCTCGATAAACAACATGGCAAAAGACTCCCCTGGACTAAGATTACATGGCCCCTTTACAATGTAAATCCTACTATATCCATTTATATCTTGCCCCAGTTGTACTGTTCTCTTTTAACAGGCTACATTTCTGCAGCAGCTCCTACTTGACAAAAGGCTACTCTGCTTTCTTGGAATCTGCTTCTGTTCCTCCCTATTCCATTAATCTTCCAACCACTGATTCCCATAAGGCAGGCAGTCCTTCACAACCTCCTGCCATTTGTAGCTAAGTACAGGACCAGCATTCCTTTGTGGAAATTTCAATTACCACTAGAGAGCAGCAAGGGACCAGTTATCTACAAGTTCAAAAGGGAACCCATCTCAGGAAAAAAGAAAAAAAAGAAAAAAAAAAAAAAGAAAAAAAAAAGGGGAAAGAAAAAAATGTCAGTTGGTTGGCTTTTTGTTTCATTTTATTTTTAATTGTAATTAAAATTTCCTTTATGGAAAAGATTTATGTCATAGTTTCCTTACAGTAGTCCATAAACATATTCTTCCAACTGAAAAAACCTTTTCTTTTTAATCAGGTATTAACAGAAAGACTTTTCCTCACAGCTTTATGTTCAGTATTTTAACAGTGGGTTGGTGACGGGGGGAGATTGGAAATAATAAGTGAAACTCTTAGGAGAAATACCACCTGGACATAGAGTTACTACAAATTGACTATACACCTACTAAATGTGGCAAAACATGATTTTGAAACATGAGTTTTAAGAGCTATCTTTTGATATTTTTCCCTAAGCTCTGAGGATCAGAGATAAGGCCAAACAGAATTATGCAAGTACACACTCCAGCATACAAAGACAAAGACCTTGTGGCTCTCTGATAAATTTCCACTCCAAGATACTGTCAGTGCCATTTGTAAAGCTGTAGAGGATTAGAGATGGCAGGCTTTAGGAATACAGTAACTCTCAGAAAACTATAGTCAAGACCCTGACATAAAATTGAACACATAGGTTTTTGCATCCCAATTCTCACATGACTTTTTCTATTTTCTCAAACTGCTGCCTAAACACTTTTTCTTAAATGGCCACAGATTTCAAAACTAGCAAGGATCAAGGGAACTTTTAATTTAAACTATGAAAACTATGCTAAACATCCCAGCCAAGCTGTATTTGAAGGAAAGTTTAATGCACCAATGTTTTTCTTTTGACAAGCAAGCTTGGGAGCAGCACTAAACCTCAACAAAGGTGAGGACCAAAGTCAATTTGGCTGAAGGTTCAGCTCCAGAACATGGTTTAGCAGACAAAACAAGCTTGCTTCTGCTGCAAGGGTCTCCTCCAAGTCTTCCTTTCCAGCCTTTGGATCTGCCCCTTACATCCAGTTTCACCTCTGAGATGCATCAGCTCCATCAGGTTTGAGAGACATCAAACTCAAGGGAGGGAGCCCAATGAGGCAGCCGGGCAGCAGGGAGAGTGGAACATGACGCTCATCTACCTCTCCCTCCCACCACAGCCCTTAGCTTGGCTCCTCTGTCTTGTCAAACCGTACCATGGGATTCCTTTGGCAGCTGATATTAGCTACTAAACAGCAAAAATCAATTACTAAACGTTAAGTCCCAACTGAAATGGTTTTTTAACACATTTCTCAGACATTTGGGAGAAGAACTTACATTTCCCGGGTTTTGCTGGGATTCGGATCACTGTGGGTTTTCGAGCTAAAGCTGGTTGAGCTGTCTGTTCCTTGGCAGGTTCATTTTTGGTAAGGAAGTGAAACGGGTCTAAAAGGAGGAAAAAACCCAACATCTTTAATATTTATCGTTGAACACAAATCTTACCCAATATAGCTTTCATTATTAAGGATATTTCTATTTCACAACCAACAGAGAAGTAAAAAAAGATAGCTCAGGCTGATGCAATTAGCATACTCAGCTCTTTGTAAGTAACAGGTCTTCTTTGTACATGTGCTTTCATAGTTGACTTCACATAAACATGCTTCAGATACCTTCTGGGATTATATGAGCCACCGAACAAGAGGAACTGCACTGCTTGGTAATAGGGATCTGAAATCAGAATGGCTTTAGGGAAACGTTTACAAAGCACTTGATCTAATGCACTGACATAGCTGTGAACACATTCACTGAAAAGTTTTAATCAATACAATCTTGCCAAAGCTAAACAATCAGCACTGCAGCAGATAAAATACCTACTGAAACATACAAAACATTTAAATACTACTGATTACAAAATGCCCTTGCTGTAGAACAACTAATTCTTTTTACGATTCTGCGTCATTTTATTGGTTATAAACCTGGTGACATGGAGGGAACTGGTTCAGACCAAGGTCTGGGAGTTGTGCCTGAGCTCTGCCCCTGCCTATATCACTCATTCCTCTACAAGCCTGCCTGAGCATTCCACTGGTAAGATAGGAGCAATGTTTCCCATACTTCATTACCTTAAACACTGGTCTCTCATTAACAGGCATGGGAACATAGGCACGTGTAGAAGGCAGCTGTAAAAATACTGGTACATAAATAAAGACCAAATAATGTGTTCTTTCTCAAGTACACCTTCATGTCAAAGAGTAATACTTCTCTCTTAACAGCTGCTACTTTTTTCCTCTGACATTATCAAATTCCAAAGTAAAATGGCAATACTTAACAATATCATAAAAATGTACAGTAGAAGCTGGAGAAGGACTCTGGGTGATAAATCTGACACATATTCATAGCCACAACAACCGAGTGATCTCTTCTGCTGGCCTTTTCAGATGTGTAGCTCAATGAGATGTTATTTATGGAGTGTCATAGACTAAGAGAGGAAGTATGCAGGGCATCTCTTTGAATTCCTCATGACCTTAATAAAACCATACCCTTTCCTGAAACTACTGCCACACTTCCTGACAAAGTTGGAAAAATCTGTATTTGATAGAATTTTGTCTTCAACACTTAAAAAAAAAAACCGTTATGTCATACAAAGTCCTGATTTCTTATTGACAATTTTGAACAATATAATCCAATCCGAGCAAAACACCACATATCTGTGCCTGGCAATACACAAGATGTAACAAAGTTCAGAAATGCAGTATTTATTTATGAGCAACCTCATGCCCTCCCGCAGGCACACGACTCGGTGGCCACAGCTCACCCTTGCCGGTGCATCTGCCATCAGCCCCCTCTGGCAGTGCCTCCAGCTCATGCTGCTGGTGTGCAGCTGTCACAACAGCAGGGACAACATGCCACAGGGCCCATGCATGCTCACCCTGCTCTGATGCCCACCTCCCACTAGCCCCTTGCTTAAGGCTTTCTTCACAGGCAGATCCATCCCGTACAGGGGTGCTGTGTGGATTTGTGCCATGGCCTCTCTTAAAGCCAACCTGCCTACAGGTTCCCCAGAAACCCACCCGGTACCTTCAGATCACATTTTACTCAGGAATCAAGCAAATAAATTCCTTATGTCAGGCTGCTTGCACAATACCTGTGAGTGTACACCTCAGGTACAAAGGATCATGGCAGGTCAACAATTTGTCTACAGATAAACGTATACAGGCTACAGTTAAAAATAAACTCTGTTACTATCTAGAAAAAAGATGGCTCTATCACATTGTGCCCAAAAATTGCCAGTGCATATGGAAATTAGGTAGGCAACCCACAATGCTTTAGAATATAAGGGTGAAACAACATTTTGTTCGAGGTACAGACTAGCACATGAGGGTAGGGGGTTTAGGTCTCTTCAATGAAAGCCACATCATAGCAAGAGTTTTTGGTAGAGGACTTGAAAACACAGACCACAAGTGGGGTGGCAGCATTCTGGAAGTAGAGTCATTACAAGAAATCAAAATCCCACCACTGGAGCAAACCTGCAATATTCTTTTACCCTTTTATACCTCCATCTGCTAGCTACAATGCTAACACTTGAATTGCATTAAAAAACCCTGAATATTTATCAAACCTTAACTTCTGCGCTGGTGTTCAGAGTGACTAAGTGCAGCTGAAAAAAAAAAAAACCTGGAAACTGGGCTTTGTTCTCTCTTTTAGTTATCTGGCAACTCTGCATCAGACTTGAGGAGTGATCCTGGTGAGGCAGCAAGGCCTCAAAGCTGCATTTGCCTATTGGAAAGCTGGAGACACAGGATGAGCAGAGGAAAGGCAAGCAGAGCTAAGTCATGGGCTCCTTGACACAGCATGACCATAAAGAACACTCTGACACACAAAGCACCTCTCAGGGTGAGGCTCTGGAGAGGTGAAGGAAGTTCTGCATGAAAAATGAGGAGCCTCCAACTTAGGTAAATATAGACATTGAGAGACCAAGTGGAAATGCTCTAAATACCCCAAACATTCACAGTTCTGTAGTCTTGTAAATTTAAAGGGGATTTAAAATGGTAAAAAATTGCCGTTTGTCAGCTGTTAATCACTGCTATGCATAGAAATAGTCTTCTTGACCATTCAGCAGTTGGCAGACGTCTCTACATCAACACATCTGAAAAATTTTAAGTCTGAGAAAGGCAATTTCTAAGGCTGAGAAAACCATTTGATGAATGTCAGTTTTCCACTCATTATCTTATGTTCAATTATACTGTTGTCACCTCATAATTAGTTTAAAACTCATTACCTTGTTTGTGTTATTCCATTCCCCAGTGCTGGGCTTGCAGCAGAAATTGGCTGAGAAAACAACTGTGCTGCTTTGTGCAATGGGACTGACAACATATCAAATTTTTATGTTGTTTAACAACAATTGGGCATCGTATGAGCATAATTCATGGAGGTGTGAAAATAGAATTGTTAATGTACTCATTTAAAGCTTCTCAGCACAAGGAAATTAATCTGCAAGTAATTTTTCGTAAGACATAGCATCAGACTTCTACTGATTTTTTTATTAAAGTTTTACAACAATGCATAAAGTCTGTGGCTTCCTTAGTCTCATTTTTCTAGAGCTTCCGTTTTAAAGGGTTAGGTGATAACATATATTACTATGCTTGTTTTCAGGAAAGACAAATGCAAGCTGTGTAGTCAAATAAACCATACATAATCTTCTTTCTTTTAACAGTTTTGGAGAAACCACCTTTTACCCCCCCCCACTGACATATACCATTCTTGTTTAAAATTAAAAATTAGGTTACAGAAGAAGCAGTAGGTTTTGCTCATGCAAGGACAGATGGGTATCTTCCTGAAATATTTATTGGTAGTCTTTAAGTGAGAGGTAATAAGATGGCAATTGATACCTCAGCAGCAATAAGGGGAATCTCCAAAGAAATAGTAGGTGGAAAGCTAAAAGCCCAGACAGTGCTATCTGTTGTGAAGATGCTCAGTCCTGCAAGAAGTATGCAACACACATGACAACAATGGAGTACAAGGTATGGATGCTGATTGTTACTTTTCACTACAGAAGTATGCAACTGTGTCTACTTTCAAGGTTTAATTTAAAAACCAAAATCAGCTGTTAAACGCAAAACTCCCACATTCCCTTCACACAGAATAGTATTTTTACCAGTCTCTCCCAGGAACAGAGAACAGGAACAGATGTCATCAACAAATGATTTTATTAAAACCTAGCCCCATGAAGGCACTCTGGAAGTATGGGTTGATTATGGAAGCATAATCTACCCATACTTGGGGGAAGATTCTCAACAACCGGCCCCTCCTAGTAAGAGAGCCAGAGATTCAATGGAAACCTGACAGGTAACACATCAAAAAATGGGGTTCTTGTCCAAAAAACGCTGTGAAATGCCACAATCAAAAGTCCGATGTTCACTCAGACATTTTAAATCTCAATCTATTTGCAATAATAAAGAGATGTATTAGACAGGTATGGTATCTAAATTTCAGCATCAGTGATTTTACCAATCTGCTTTCCATAGTATCTTCCATCAAGAAAATTAACAGTTCACTGTTTTCAGAAATGGATTTCTGACACAGAGAGAATAATATGGAAGACACTACCTTTCACAAAATATGCAATTCGCAGCTCCCTCTGCATGGAACATTGTTATATATGGTCATGTCTGTAACTTTTAAGAGACTGGAAAATTAAAAAAAAAAAAAAGAGAGACAATGGGATGCAGGTTCTTTCAGCATCTGATCTGTACATAACCTGAAAGTAAGTTCAGGTGACACTCAAGGTTCTTGGTATTCTCTTAATACTAGGTGACTAGACCAGGTCATTCAAATAAAAGGAATGCAGTATCATTTGGGAGGAGACTCAGTACTGCTTCAAAGACTTAAAACTGGAGGAGAGGCAAGCAAATCTGCTTTGCAGAAAGAGCCTAGCCATCAGTGGGACGAAAGTGCACAAATACAAAGAATATTATATAGAGTTTTGTATTCTCTGTGAAGTATAGAAAAAATCTGCCAAGACATGCCACAGAAGATTTGACTTAAATGTACTTGTTGAAAATGCAAGCTGTCCTTAACTGAACAATGAAATCCCATCCACGTTGTCAGAAAGCTGGAGGGCAAATAAAAGAAAAGCTACAACTAGAATAGCAAAACTTCTTGGACTTTCTTAACACTTAATAGCAACAAAAGCATTCATGGGATAGAAAACTACACACATACTACTTGTACATATAGAGCAATATAGACAGACCTTTTCTGAGCTTTCAGCGCTTCTCTCCCAAAGTGTGGGAATGCCCACGCTTTGCACGTGTGTGTATCTAAAAGCATAACCATTTGGTTCATTGTTCATCTGTACTAGTAAAGGTTATGGAAATTACACTGCCTTTGGCACAAAAATACTGTGCATACCAGCATGAGCTTTAACGGGAGAGTTTGGAGGCTACTCCTCTATCTCCAATATAGTTTGCTAGTAGAAGTAAGAAGTAAGACTAGGATAGTTCAGACTGCAAGAGCCTTCAGGAAGCCTCTGATCAAACCTCCTGCTCAGAACAGGTCAGGTGTGAGGGCATGTTGCTAGAAAATGGTTGCGTTACCTGGTCTGACTTCAAAAATTAGACGCCGGAGGGCATTTGGACATACAATGGGTGACCAAGAAAATATACTTCCAAATTACCCTTAAGATTAAGAAACATGGCCTTGTCCATTCTTTCCAGGTGAATGAATGATTTTTTATTGCCAAGAGATTTAAGTGCCCCAAAAGAGGCAAGCTGGAAATTCCCAAAGCAGGTAATGGAAAGCAGTTGGACATACAAAATCTCTTTTATTGAAAAAGTGAAGGAAAAGGTAATTTATAATGTTGTTCAAAATACCTATCTACTCTCTTGCACTTGCAAGAATCTCACATGCTTTCAGCAAAAAAAAAAAAAAAAAGAGGTTTTAATAAACATTTTCTTTTAAATAAGCATTTTGTTCTTTGACAAGTTTTGTGAACAAAGGACATCTGCATTTTAAATATTGTAAAATAAACAGATTTAATTATCCAAGAAGACATCATATTAAGAACATTATAACTTGTGTGTTACTTCATAGCATCTATAGACTTGGAGCACAAACTAATTTGCATTTGACAACCTAAAGGGCTACTCATCTATTATGTAGCTATGATTTAAAAACCTTATTTGTTTCCTGAGCCTGGATATAAGGCCCTCTCCTGTGCCAACTTTCATGGTCTTTGAAGGCTCTGATTCATATCCACTACGCAAACATCAGTAGTGACTAAAGAGTTAATGGATGCTTATTATCACTTTTCCTGGAGATTGCCAACCTTGCAGCAGAACCAACAGGACACAGCACAGCCCACAGTCTCCAATAACAGTATGTCCTCAGGTAAAACTGTTTTTACAGGGTTTTATGCCAAAGAGCAGATTAAAATGAATGAGATAGCTCATTCTTTTCTGGGGTGATAATTTGTCAGTAAGTAAAAAATGAGACAGGTGTCTTGAAAATAACCACAGTAAGAGTCATCGGAAACAGAGCTGAAACTTAAGAAAAGCTGCATTATTTTGATGATGTCTGGACTAATCTACCAGTTAGAAGTATTTCCTTTTTTTTTTCCTTTCTTTTTTTTTCCTTTCTTTTTTCTTTCCTTTTTTTTCCGTTCCGAGGAAGCAATTAAAATCAAGCAGCTGGGCAATATCCCCACAGCAGCCAAATCTGGAGATACTCAAGCAGTAGTTTTTCTGAATTGTCTATAATGTGACACAAATGCCACCATTCATGCCACAAGAAGCAACAATACATATAAATGGATAGCAGCATTGCTTTGGTTGGATCTTTTTCTTAGCAGAGACAGAAATGAACCTTTATACTATGAAAAAGTAGTTAGACAGACAGATAAATAAGACAATTAAGAAATGCAGTACTACTGTTCGGCCTGAATGTAATGAAGATATCAAAATATGAGTAGTCTCCTGCTGGTAAGGTAAGGCGAGGCAAGGCACGTCTCTGAACTACTTTTAAAAGCATCTGATTTAAACTGAGTTCTGCTATGTCAGGCACAGAGCAATCAGTGAATTATAGGCTATTTCAAAGAAATGAAGAAAAGAGAAGGAAGAAGAGCTCTCCACATGGGAAAAGGAATAAAAACATAGGGCAACATCACCTCCAAGTTTTAATTTAACTGTGTGCTCTAAATGCATCATTACCTGATCTTGTTTGTCCAAAACATACATTCTCATAACATTTAGCAAGCAGGCACACCACATGCTTTGACATAGCAACTAATACAAGTTACAGATAAAATCACAGGTCTTCTGAAGCTGTGGAATTTGCAGTTAAACTTGCACAAGGATTTAATTTCCAAGCCTTTGTAAAAATGGGTGAGAATTGAGCCCACCTGATAGATCACCAACGGCCAGGAACTGCACAAGCCCCCATTACCAGCCATAAAAGAAATGTAAAAGTAACCCAGATGACCCAAAATATCATAACAATCATCAAAACATTAGAACCAAAAGGTGTAGAGTCTCAAACACATGCCTTCACATTCTGAATGACTGACTTAAACAGAAGTAATTTCATTAGGATACGAATGGCCTTGAACATTAGCCTTTGAGTCCAAAATTATGGCACTTAAAACTGTTTTGGCTGATGACAAAGCAGTTCTACAGATTTGTCTTTCCCAACTTCTCCTTCCTGGTACTTCCCTTGGGCCAACATCATGAGTTGGCTGCAAGATTCTGTCACAATTCACCTCTGAATTTTGCAGCTTCCCAAGCTCCCATAGACTTCAACTCTCTGAGTGGATGCTGAAAGCTTTAAAAGAAATCTCAGTATCTAGAGTCTTTATTTGCACCAGAGGTTGGTTGACACAGGTTGGACAAGGATAAAATTATTGATGTTTGGATAAGGATAAATTCACTCAACTAACAGCTGTGCTGCTGGAGATGCAGTCAAATACTGACAAAACTCACAGGATTGCTTGAGGTAAACTTGAATCATTCAGCTGGTTTTCATAGTTGAACTGCCAGTTAAACACTGTCATTTAGACTGGTGAAACTAAACTGGTTTGTTGCCAACACTGTTGATCTTAGCACACATACAGTATTCAAATACCTTTCACTTACTGTGGAGGTGGTAGCCTTCTGTTAGAGGAAGGTGACGTCTTACATTGGTCAACTAAATTGCTGTGGAGACTCTGAACTTTGTTTTGCCCGTTTCACCATTTCATTCATATGCTCACTTCAACTTCTGCATCCTCCTCATCATCCACTGAGCACTTCCCCTTCCTCCTTTCACAGGAGGAGTCAGCAGCAGCAGGGATTGATCCCTCCAGTTCTGCTTACATTGGCCTAACGCACCTGTGCAGCACCAGACAAAATGAAGCTCTGGTAACACTGCAATATGCGATGTAAAGCTGCTCTCTGACAAACAAGATGTTGGTGCTTGGTTTCCAATGCCACTGCATAAAAGCCTTCTTCCTTTCTTAGGGTTGCCATAACAACAAGCAGAGCACCGTCATTTTGCTAAGTAATGACAATGACAAATATGAAAGAAATGCAAAGGTCTGGGGAACTGGGAGCAAGATCAGAGTTTCTCTTCCTGCCTTCATAAAACATTTTACCATGGATTCATCTTGCAAATCCTAAGCTGTTCCTGTGGCAACGTGAGAAATAGCCAGTGTTAGTGTTACATGTTGCCTCATTTTCAGAGAGCCAGTGTTGTTCTTGGGGATGCTCTGTCAAGACATTGCACAGTATTAGTTATCCAGGGTGCAGGACATGATCTTGAGCTCAAAAATGCCAGCTAAAATCTGGAATTAGTCCTAATATTACAGTGTAATAAAGTGGTAATGCCACCATACCTTTTTCTCTTTAGTAGGCAAGAAGTGATTGCAGTGCAGATGACATTTATTGAATAAAATCACAGGCAGGTGACTTAAGAAGTCAGGAAACAACTTTATGAATAATTCCTCTGTTAACCATGAGGATGGAAAAAGCATTTTCTTCTTAATTAAATGAAGACTAACACCTAGGGCACCAACCAGAAAGAGTAAGAACGACGCTCTTACCACCTCATCATGAAAGCTGTTTTTCTCAGGTGATTTTCATTTGTGATCACTCAACCTCTGATTTAATGGAAGAAAATGTTATATATTTTTCTTCTAGGTTGGGGGCAAGTCTGTCTTTTAGTTACATAGCAAAAACATGATTTTCCTTTTAATGCACTTTCAAAATGTAAATATTCTCTCTTCTTGCCTGCTACTTAGAACAGGTACATTTTCCTTCTATTTGTTACATCTATTTATCAAAATAAGATGATTGAAATGACAAAAGTTTTACCCTAAATGGCTTCTCTTCTGAAACCATCCACATGTACAGTGTCTATTCCATGACTCCAGTCTCCAGACACAATCATCATGCCTCTGTTCCCACCTACACACCATCAGCCATACATTTCCCTTGACATAAGTTCAAAACACCTCTCCAGTCACCCTGTGCTCCTGACTCCTTTCAGTTTTGGCAACATCTTTGCAGTGTCCCTGGAATCTGTCAGCCCAAGAAAAAATGGGCTTATATACATCCATGTTGAAATAATCACCTCTCCTGCAGGATCTTTTGTTGCCTTATTTTCGCTGCTTTCATAAGCTCTCCTGAGAACTGTATGTTTGTACATACCAATCTTAACAATTTAAAACTTTAAGGGAACTTTCTACATCTGCCTTGGGGCTTTTATGACAATACAGAGGAGAAACAATAACAAATTGGAACTTCGTCTGACAGTATAATTCACGAACTGTGAAGAAAATGCATTTGTTAACAATCATTAATATTGATTTACCATGACAACCACACAGCATCTACACTTCTCTTTTGTGAATGTTAAGATGATAAATTATGTGGGGTGGGTTAACCCTGGATGGATGTCAGGTACTCCCCAGAGCTACTCTATCACTCCACTCCTCCAATGAACAGGGAGAGAAAATTTAACAAAATGCTCTTGGGTCGAGGAAAGAGCAGGGAGAGATCACTCACCAGCTGCCATCATGGCAAAATAGATTTGACTCGGGGAAACATTACTGGACTTTACTGCCAGTCAAATCAGAGAAGCGTAATGAGAAATAAATCCAAATCTTAACAATACATACTCCCAACCCTCCCTTCTTTCCAGTCTCAGCTTCACTTGCAATTTTCTCACCTCCTCCCTGAAGCAGCACAGGGGGATGAAAACAGGGGCTGTCATCAGTTCATAACACACTGTCTCTGCCACTCCTTCCTCTTCAGGGGAAGACTTCCCACACTCTTCCCCTACTTCAGCATGGGATCCCTCCCACCCTGTCAGACATTGGGGGAAGCTTCTGACAGCTTCTGAGAAAAGCCCTCCCAAAACCAAACTCTGGTCACACAAACCCAATAGATGAGGTTAAAAAGAAAGTTGAAAGTCATAGCCAGTTCCTTAAACAAGCATTTTGTTTGACACACACTCTGCTTTAAAACACAACTCTCTCTGGATTGTAATGGGGCTGGTGAACTAAACCAGACATACTAAATATTAAGAGGGAAAACCCTATTGCTATAAAATGTAATGACAGCCCAACACCCACCTATGTCTTAAACTACCTAAAACAACACTAAAAAAAATTGACCCCAAGTGCCTAACAGTATCAAACAAGGTTTATGAAAGGAATGTAGTTTTAGTAATTGATCTGTCTACATGAAAGAATTATTTTCATTTATTAAAAAAATCACTGAAGCTGAACCTGAGTTACAAGAATGCAGTCACATGACAAGACAGAAAGAAAGGA
Source organism: Donacobius atricapilla (assembly GCA_013397315.1). Lineage (NCBI taxonomy): Eukaryota > Metazoa > Chordata > Aves > Passeriformes > Mimidae > Donacobius > Donacobius atricapilla. Next base: position 137,895 of record WBMY01018220.1, on the reverse strand, counting down.
CAGAGAAAGCAGGTAGGCATTGGTGAGACAGACAGACCATCTCAGTATGTGTGATCATGGGTGTTCCTATATGCCACAAACACTGCTCCTTCTTCAGATGACTAGGTTTCCACTACAGGCCTTAAGGCACTCAAATAAATTAGTCACATTAGATGGTGAGAGATAAGCTGTCCCAAGTTCCCCAGAGAGAATTCTGGCACATTCTGGAGGTGACATCTAGCATATAAGATCAAGTCTTCCATCATTATTTTAGTAATCACATAATATATCCAGCAGACAAGTTCTGAGATTTATACAGCCTTGAAACATCCCGAGTCTCATAATCCATGTAATTTCATAGTGATCTTTACATAACAGAAAACCAAAGGTTTCTTATACACACATAAACCTCAACAAGACAGGCAGATGTAACTCACACAGGATATACCTGCAAAGAATAACCGTAGTGACAGTTAAAAAAAATTTTCTTCTTACCTGCTGCTGCTGCTTCAGAACTGATGCTATCTCTAACTACACAAACTGGACTTAGGGGCAAAACATCATCATCAAAACTGATCAGATCTCCATCCACATCTAGTTTATTTTGCAAAGCAGGTTCTGAGGAGTTGGCTGCAGGGGACAATTCCCCCAGAGGCTTTAAAACTTTTTCTTGCGCTGGTACAGAAGGCCGTAGAGGAGCAGCCACCAGTTTAAGTGAGGCCAAAGAAAGGGCAGGATTTTCTGAGTAACATGACTTTTTAGGAACAAGAGGTCTTGGAGCAGGAACAGGAAATCTCTTTTGTCCATTGCTGTTTTCTGCAACTGATCCACTCCTTGCATCAAGAAAATCACTACTGCTACTTTTAACAAGGCCGGGTCTTGGCTTCTTAGGCAATTCAGGTTTGGTTACAACACTGCTCCCAGCTGTTTCAGGCTGAGGCTGCAATTCCTTGGAAGGTGTTGATTTGCTTTCGGTCCATGCATCCCACTCTTCTGCAATTCTGCCTACCCCTGGCTTTGGAGCAATCACTGGCTTCTTTGCAGTAACAGATCTTGGGACAAATAAACGAGGGGCAATTTCTGGCTTTTTTGATAATCCTGAGGTATCATTAGTGCCTTGGGATTCAAAAACTTTGATCCTTGAAACAATACTATTTTGGTTCCTTTCTGTACTCATGCTGTCCATCACGAAGTGATTGTCTAGTAAGTTGTCTTCATCTAGAAGTGACTGCTGAATTGGAGGTTGCTCCTGTTTTGCAGTAGACTGGTTCACTTCTCCACTATCTATCTTACTTTCAGTACTTTTGACCACAGGTCTGAGATTGCTTCTTGATCTTGGCTTTGGCACAGGACATATAACAGCATTGGGATTTTCTTGGCACTTCTGACCTTCAGGATTTTCGAAGACTATTAAAGGATTATCATTTTCTGCAAGAGACTTACTCAGAAGAGATGCAGGAGGCCTAGGAGGCTTAAGAGGACTCTGCCCTGCTAACAGAAAAGAAAAGGTTTTACTTATCTTTGCCAGGACATTTAATTTGTGTTATTTTTTGACAGCCATCAGGATGGTAAACACGATGGCTTTCATTGAGATCTCTACTGGTGCTTGTAAAAATACAGTTCTGTTCCTAAAAAGATGAATGGAAAATATATAAACTTTAGGAATAAGCTCAAGATTGCTGAAATTCATGGTATCTACAAGTTGAGTTCAAAACCTCCTGTTAACTTGCAGCACTGAGGGGCATGCAAACAAAATCCAGACCAAAGAAGAGTACAGCAGCTTTCCCAGCTTGGTTTGCACACTTTTGAGACTGAATGTACGAGGTGCTGCTGTTTTGATAAGATATCTGAGCTCCTCTGGCCCTGAAGTTCTGACTGTCATTTTGGCTGAACTGAACAAAAACTTTCAAGATTTAGTGATACTCTGAATGCAATAGCAGCTTTTCAGAAGAAAGGATTTTTACAGAAATTTACAGTAGTAATAATTCACAGGAATTTAACTGTTATTCATATTAAATGCTGCACAGACCAACAATAAAGTGCACTTTCAGGAGACAGAGTAAGGTTTTCGTCGCAGAGAAACCCAAAACTCTCACCTCGAGAGCCTGCAGATTCCCAGTGTGGAGGCACACTAGTTTTTACATTACTTCCAGGCAAATGGCTGATTAGTTCCTCTGGAAAGTCAGTTTGTGTTGCAGAAGTAGTGGTATGTCTAGGAGCAGCAGCATTATTGTTATTTGTTGTATTGACTTGCACTTGATTGATTTCTTTTATCACCTGCTCATACGATGGTGGAAGCTACAAAATAGAGAGATAAATATGAAGGTACATCCAGATATGATACTTAAAAAAAAATCGGCCTTTGAATTAAAAAAATACTAAATTAACATATACAGATGAAAAGAACTGTCACAGTCTATTATTCAATGTGATGAAAGTCTGGGCAAGCAAAAACTGTTCCTCTCTAACCTAATGAGCTTTTTACCTTTGTAAGTCAAACAGTGCCTCATGTAAATTCATGCTCACCTCAGCTGGAAGATGCTCATTTCTCCTCCACTGAGCATGAGATGAAGCAGAAGGGAATCCTAATCCTTGAGGAGTGACAGGACTTGCACCTGGAAACCAAGAGGATGGCCGGAGGGGTTCAGCAGCAACTATTGTAATTTCAGGACGCCTAGAAATGAAGGTAAAGGGGAATAATTACCCGAAGTATTTACAAATAGTTCTTTTAAGTACAACAGTCCAAGGTTTTCCTGGAATGGGAAATAAAAATAGCTCAGGTCTTTCTGATTTAACTAAAGGTGTCTTTCCATGATTTTAAAGGAACTTACCTGACCTTCCTAACAAACATTTAGGCTTCCATTCAAAGCCACTAATTGAATGTCTTAGCCAAAAAGTAGGTTTATTGGCTTCAGTGAAATACTTTAACTGCTTGAAGTACTTAAACCCAAGTCTAACTCAATTAGATGGCAGAAGTCTTAGTCTTCACAGGATAATGAGAACTAATCATGTCTTTGCCCTTAGCCTGCTACAGTCTGAAAACAGTAGGGTGGTTAAAACTGCTTCTTGGCTGGATATCTAAAAACCTGTGTATCCTCAGACCCCAAGGGAAACCTTCCAGGGTGCTAAAGTGGGGCAGAGCAAGCCTCACAAGGCCTTTGTCCTTTTGGGACAGGGCCTATTTGCTTCCACCACCCAGTACCACAGAGACTCCCATGACAGTGAAGGACCCACAGGTAGCATCCCTGGTTTATCACCGAACCAGCTCTTTCAGAGCAGGAGTGGCCCGTGCTCCCAGGTCATGGTCCCTGCAGCACCACTGATCCATCCAGAATCTCACACAACTTCCACTTTGAAAAGGGACTTTTGTGAGTAGATAAAGCACCTGCTTACAGAAGCTTCTGTCTGCTGACAGAAATAAAGCTGCAGAAGCATAACTTCTAAAACTGTTTTAAAAACAATTTAAAAAAAGAAGGGTACAGTTCCTTCACATCTAAAATAATGGCAGACTCAGTTCACCAGTCATCCAGTTTGGCGACCTCCTTTCTCAATACCTTTTGAGAAACTGAAAGGAGGCTTGAGAGTGTGCTTATTTTCATTGTGAAGTGATCCCGTACATAGATATCAGGAAAATAAAACAGTACTGCAGAGGTTTGATGGTTGGTTGCATTCTCTTTTTGAGGACACATACAAAAGCTGATGAGAATTCCTCAAACTCTTAGCCTATCATGCTTAAAAATCAAAGTACTTCTATTTTTTCCAAGTCTACTCTAAACATACTAAGGATAGAGAAAAGGCAAAAAATAAACTAGAGGAGAAAGCCATTAAAAGTAATACTGTGACACAATCTAACAAGTTTTACAGTAACACCTAGTTGCAATATAAATAACAGCATCATACCTTCTATCCCTCTGTTGATCACTATGGCTAGAGGTCCGAGAAGCTATTTAAAGAAAAGAAACAAAAGTTTTGAAGAGGTTAAAATATACTGTCACAACAATATGAGGATAATAGCAGAGCCCTTACCAATCTACTATCAATGAAATGCCAAACATAGAGCATCTGATCCTAAATCCCAGATTTTAAGACTGGCCAATTAAAAAAAAAAAGTATTAAATATGAGAAGTTTTTCAAATATTCAGAGTGGAGTTTCATAATCATTTTAAATCTCTCTATGTCCAAGTTACCAACAAGAGAGATCATCCTGTCCCGTCTTCTTCATTCCCATATACTCTGCATGGTGGGGACCCTAGAGTTGAAACTTCCTTTCATTAAGACGATACATGAATTAAACAAAAAGAAGTGTTAAGCATATCAGGCTCTTCCTTTTGACGGATAATTTCTGAGATGTGTTTTTAATCTTATGTAATGTCTGTTTGTTTTATAGAAGGGGAAGGTACTAAGGCACAGAACCTAAAAAGGTATTTCACCCTCATTCATGTAAAAGAAAGTATTAAATGTCACCAGCTAAAGTTTAAATCACTTCAGGATTAAGAGTCAGAAACTTTTTTTTTTTCAAACCATGTGTCTTAAGTTACATAATATAAGCAAATCCCGACCTCTTAATTTTTCTGGTTTTGCCATATTTACATTCAAGTAATTATTTCAATCGCCCCATTGCATTTTCATTTGGATTTCTTTAGAGAGAAAAACGAATTATTCAACTGAAAGATTTTCTGCATAGCAAGTACAATTTAAGGAAGTGGTAACATCTTATTGTGCAACATCACAGCATCATTAGCCGAAATCAGCAAAGCATACTTGATTGAAGAGATGCAGAGTGTTGTGTCAGACATACCTCTTCGACAGGGCATTTTGGATGTGCACTATTCATGAGTGCTAGAGGAAAAAAAGAAGGGGTTACAGAAGACAAAGAGGAGCTGAAGGAGAACAAACCAAGGCTTCAGAGTGCCAGAAGCCATGATCAAATGGGTTAGTCATGCAAGACAGTGCATGTGCCACTGTTGTAAGGAGATAACTGTAATGTCTATTCACAACATAGTGTCCTAAAAAATGAAAATAAAAGTACATTTTATTTCTAGATGCATGCCAATTTTAACAGTGCCAGCTTAGAAGTTTTCCTTGCAATAAATGAACCATGAACAATATAACTGAACATGGAAACGTCCACTGCATGGCTCAACAAGGAAACACAGCGGGAATGATGATAAGGAAATCAAGTATCTTCAAATGATTTTTCTAGTTCAAAATTCTGGTTTATTTGGGTCTGCCTTTTCTCCCTTCCAAAAATAATAATTTACACTGAGGACTTGAAAGAGGTGCAAAGAAGCTGGGATCCCATAATTTATACTCTCACCTACCAGAGAGATATGGACAGGCAGGTTGATCCCAGCAAGAGGCATACCTCAAATGATTTCACATCTACATCAGTTCTGTAAAAATTGTTTGACTAAGTTAATAAACACCTTGCCTTCACTTTTGTCTTCAGAGATCTCAACACATCTCTGATCTAACAAACGTTAGAGGAAAAAATCCCCAAACTGACTCAGACCACTCAAATCCAAGATTACATTTGCAAAGATGATGAAAGAAAGTGTTCTTTTGGTGAATGTAGTCAATACAACTGCTCAGGTTATAGCCCAATTCCAATGATAAGGGTAGAGAAATAAAAGCTTATTAATGAGGAATGTAAAACTGAATTGATAAACCAGTCACCTTACTTCACTATTTCTAATTTCTGGCTAAATTCTACAAGCTCTTTCTTCCTGTGAGACTCTAAATGTGCTTCTATTTATCAAAGTTATTAAACAGGAAAAGCCTTTAAAAAGCCTGAAACACCTTTTTCCTTTCTTAACATAGGTTAAAAAAAAAATCCAGTGAGGTATCTATGTAATCCATCAAGCTCCAAAATTCAAGTAAACAAATAAACTCTGTTGAAAACAACACATTTAAAATATTTATATAAAAATAACTTTACTAGTCGATACATAAAAACATATCTCCTTAAAAGGACTAATGCCCAAGCCATCATGTAGATTTTCACAATGTACTCATTTTTCTGGAAAAAAATATCCCTCAAGCATTAATGGAATCAAGTTACTTCCATATGTTTAAACATTTAATATAAACATTTATTTTTTATTGACACTGGCAAACGTCTTCCCCTCTTCTGTCAACATCTCCTCTACTTTTGCTGTTGCATTACTTTACAACCACACTTTTAGAACATACTTTGTTTTGGAAGCTCTTAAGAGGACTTAAATCCACAGTAGAAACAGAGATGAAAGCTACTGCATTTTCTGCTCTCAGGTATTCCACAAATGCTAGGGAAAAGACACACTTTCTAAATAATCCTGTCCGCCGACTTGCACAGCTTTTATTCCTTCACTATTTCAAAGAAATGAATTTAAATTAAAAAGTGCATGAAAGAAGACATGAATTGTTAAAAATATAGTAGACATCTGACTTACAAAAAACACAAGAAAAGAAACCTGCAGCCATTTTTTTGGCCTTGTGGTTTTTTGATCCATTAAGTCCATTCTTCTTTTCCTTCGTGGATTGTCTTGAAAAAGCATACTATTAATTTTTCCCTCAGATTTCAAATAATGACAGTTTTAAGATTTAAAAAACCTCTCTTCCATCAGGGGAGTCAATGGAAATGTATTTCAGTGCTGGTTTATACACTGACAACTGAAAACAGTTGGTTTCTCAACTCAACAGTATGAAATGCTCAGGGTGAGAATCACTAATATTTCCAGAAGCTTGTGCTTAGGGGTATTTAAGTAAAACAAGCAAAGTAGCTTCAGAAGGAGGAGGAGAGGAAAATCTCAGTGCATAAAAACCTCACTTTTTCATTTTATAACTTCATTGGTCTTGGGGAGGGGGGGGAAATCAAATCAACTCATACTATTCAAAATGCCTGCATAAGTACAACCACCATTATACCACAAACCCATAAACTTTGATGCTACAGACAAGCTGGTGGCAACAGAAGTCTGACATGCAGATTTGAGCCTTTGGAAGAGAGCTGGGCTAGAAATTACAGTCTTTCAGGCAACATTTTAAGGCTATACAAAGACAACTGAAGTTATCATGGATCTGCTCAGAGATAGGTTCTGTTGTGAGCACTGAGTGCTTCCACAATGTATACAACTCCGTAACAGTATTTGAGTGCTTCCATTAGCAAATCTGTATGAAATACTGAACAGTTTTGTCATTGCAGAGTGTTTTAAAAGCAAGTTTAATTTGGCGCTAAAAATTGGAAAGATAGCTTCAAACAGGTCTAGCCTTTCTACAACAAGGACATGTGCTAATATTTAAAAACACACCTTCTTTCAATGCTTTCTAAAAACAGGCTAGATATTTCTTCCAAACCTATGAATTATGGAGACTATTAGACTAAGAAGTTATTTGTTTCACTATATAGATGCCTAGGAATAGAAGTTACTCATTGTAGTATCTCAAGGAAAGCCTCAAGGTTGGGCAAACACTCCCTCCCTTACCTACAAAGTAATGCAGTTTGAAGAACTGACAGAATTTTCCCACAAAGGAGGCCGTGCTTGTGGTCTTTGAAATATCAAAGGTGTTACATGACTGCAGAGATCCTTCTTCAGGGAACACTAAAATGATCATCAAGCCAGCACCAGAAAAAAGCGCCTTGATTTCACCCAACATCTCATTAGACTATTTCTGTAGAGAAAGGTTGTGAAGAAAAAATGTGGAGGTTCAAACTAATTGGAATTTTTCATGCATTTCTGCAATAAGATAGTTTTCTCCCAAACTGTTTCTTGGCACAAGGGGGAGGTCTTGCTCCTTTTCTGGTTCTTTTTCCAGGCACGTCAGGGAAATATTAGATTGTCTGACATTACAGCTGGGCTGACTAAATGCATGAATGTTGCTAAAGAGATAGTGATGCCCAATTCCCCTTCCAACCATGGATTTTTGATTTCCCTTGAATGAACGTCAGCACTCATGTGACCCCACAGTGAGTTCACAGTGATAAAATAATAACCACCGTCTATACAGTTTTTGTCTCACTTCACCTCCCTGAACCTGTTCACCTTGGGCTCAGAGCACCAGCAGCACGGGAAGGAACATGCCACCCCTAACAGCAGTCTCTTTCTTGCCTCTGTTCCCTGGCTCCAGTTCTTTGTGCAACTTCAGGGAGGGAACTGATAAAAAAATAACCCAGGGGGTAACAGGGATTCTTCTTCTCACCCTCAGGGTAGTCCTCTATATCCTTTTCACCGCTGATCTAACTTAGGCACCATAGAGCCTGGCATTGCTGCTGAATAAAATCTTCGTAACTACACCCTTAGAGCAAGTCAGTAGTTTCACTCAAATTTGACAATCATGATTTATGAAAGCACTTCACTCCTTCCTACACCTTTCCTTGGGCTGTTATTTTTCTGTCTCTGCACCAGTCCCTGCACTACGCCAGCCCAAATGTTTGTGCAGATGGGGAAGAGAATGAGGTCATGGAATTGATCTGGTTGGGAAAAAAAATGGGAGCCAAAAGAACCTAGGAAGCCCCCAAGCAAAACAAACAAAACCCATAGCCAAAAATGGCTGCAAAACTGCCAAATGGAAAGCCACAGCCTCAGAGCATACAAGCTGTTACACATCCTTCATTCAGCCATGTATTTACTTAGGACAGAATGAGAGTAGAACAAGCCCACAGGTTTTTCCAACATTTTAGGATAAGAGACTTGCTTCTGTAGCCCTGCTTCCTAACAACGCCCTGATCTGAAAGAACGGAGAAGTGAGTGAAAACACTGTTTCCCTTTTGTCTCACTTCTGCAGCATTTGGCTTGCCTTTCTACCATCTTTGGCACTCTTGTGCATGTTGCTGTGCTGGCATCAGAGGGAATAGTTTCACTGATTTCAGTGGGAGTTGGCTAAGAGTGGTGTGTCCAGGCCTGAGACCATCATTAAAGATCCTGGGGTAACTTTTTAAGAGTTGAGATTAAAAGATTATTCCTGAGTGGATCTCAAGTTCACATGCTCGCTTCCTTCAAGTTACGTTAGGCTCACTTTTCTGAACCCTATGGAGCAGTCAAAGGACTGAAAATGACACCATCTTTCTATCTGGTCAGGGCACCAAAGGAAAATAAACCCTCTTTCTCTCTGGCCACAAGAAATGGAGAGACTTATCAAAACAAAGTGATATACAGCATTGTTCCACAAGTGGGTAAGTTGAAACCCTGTACATATTTACCACGTTTCTTGAAAATTTGAGAGTAAGAGCCCAAAGAATCAGGGATTTTAAAAGTCAGATTTCTAACTCTGTTAGGGAAATCCTCTTGTCCAGAGAATACCATACTTCTTCCAGATTAATGGCAAGGGGAGCTAGGACTTATTCAGTGTCGATTGTAATATAGGTCCATCCAAACAGCACTGGGTACTGGCGTACAAAAAACTACAGTTTCATATAGGATGCCTTGTTACATACATGGATATTATTTTGCTAGCTTATTATCTGAATAATTCACATGATACTTACATTTCATCACAGTTATTCACTATATTAATAAGTAAATAACACGAACCACAGCTTCTTGACTGGATTTTTATGTCATTATGCCTCAAACCAAACAATCACTTGCTATTACATTTTCAAAAACATAGGTATCAAATGCTTAATGATCTCTTCGATGACTTCTCAGTTTGGCAAGGTACTGGGTCTGAAACAATTTCTGACTCCACCACAAAAAGCCCTCTGTGATTTGGTACTCTCTGTTTTCCAGTTTCCATCTGTGGCAGCAACAGCACAAATAGAGTGTTGCATTTAAACAACAGCATCATGCAGACTTGCTCTGAGTAAAGCTTTCATGATGCCCTTTCACTACTTCCAATCTAATCCACACTAATGAGTTCCTGACTAATAGGTCCAGGAGAAACAAATCAGTACTACACACATTAATTTATGTTTCCCCATAGCAGAATCCTGAGGGTTGTTTCATTAACATGAAATTAAAGTCATGGAAAGAAAGGAAATAAAACTGAAAAGGAGAAGACAGTAACAGCATAAAACACTTTCAAGATGCATCTAAAGAAACTATTGGCCTGGAAACACCACGAGCAGGGAAAGGGGAAAAGGACTTAAATGCTAAAATCAGGGAAGAGAAGTTTGGACTTTCATTCAAGATTTATAAACAATCTTTTATTTTCCAAAACAAGCCCAGTACATGAGTCTAATTCTATCCCCAGTACAGTGAATAAGCAGTCGCCATAAATTTCTACTAAAATAAAATAATCTTCTATTTTGTCAATTGAACTAAAAGCTGGGCATGTCTAACCCAAACTCTTCAGAGACAGATCACATCTGTGCACAGACGCGTTACTGCATAAATAAGAAAATGTTAGCAACTGGAAAGAAGGAACAAGAAGATGGTTTACAAAGAAAGAGAGAAAGAAATTACAGCCCCTCACCTCACCGCTTACTTACTTACAGCTACTTTGTTTTCGCATGTCAAGTTGAACAGTTAGTAAAAATAAAGATGTAGCAATCTTGCAACATTATTGTTCTCAAAAAGGAAAAGTAAACTTACATCTCTTGATTGCCGCTCTTATGGATGACAAGGGTCCTTGGCTTCTTGAAGGAAAAAAAAATTAAAACATGGTTAATGTCTCAAAGAGAAAACAATTAAGTAACATCATGCAAAAATGCCCCATATATTGTAAAGGGTTTTTGCCAAGCCGGTTTTTCCCTTACGTTGTCATTTTACAGAAATTTGTCCAAAACTCTTGGACCACACAAACATACTCAACCCCTTTTAATGAAAACTGGGTTACAGCTTAGCTTCAAGACTCTGCAAAGATAGAAAGCCAATTATTATTAAATCCATTACTTCTCTTAATTCTGTCTTGAATTTCACATTCTGTCTCATGTGGGCGTGCATATTCACAGATTATACGCACTTAATGGCTTAACATTCTCATAAATAAATAAAACTTACACAGTGAAGTAAAAACCTACAACTCTTTTGCTAAATATTTTTAACAATTACTTAACAACTTGTCTTCCCTTCCAGTTGAGATAACATTTTTCAGTAATAACTTCGTGGGTGGGGTTAGGAAGACAATATGACCAAATATTTGTTGACACATAAGGACAGAAGAATGTTTCCTTTTGCCAACTCATCTGTTTTCTTAGTAAGACTAAGATTTCTGATGCCTCTCCTCTGAACGTCTTATTTAACAGATACAGCAGACCCAACTATTTCTGCCCGTAAAATCTAATTTGGGATTATAATTTTCAGAAATGTTGCAATTTGTAGAAAATGGTATTAATATTCTTCCACTTTGTGCTAAGCTACAGAGGAATTAAAACAACACAAACCCACCAATCAGTTCAGAATAGAAGGGATTTTTATCTTTTAAACACAAGAGATAAAGAATGTTTATTGGTGAGAAGCCTCTGGAAGTGTTGAATGGACTTTTTAAAGGCTGAAAATAAATAGACTGTATCTGGTTCAAATTAATACAGTATCTTAACAACAAAACAAAGGTATACTAATCAAGCCTTTCCCAGAAACATTCCAACACTAGACTTCATCAGCAGGAATGCTAGTACAGAGAGTGCATTAGCATTTAAAGTCTGCTCTTGCTCTGTTCTGTAGCACACCAAGTCTGTCAGGGCTCAGTTTAGTTCCACACGCACATGATGGCTGCAATTACTCCAGTGTGATGAAGAGTGGGGGGATTTGGAGGAGAGAAGAAAGAGACAGTCAAAAAGGATGTGGATGAAAAATGTCCTCCCTCTACAGTCATTCTGGAAACTAATTAAGACTAGAAATGAATGTTGCTCTGATGGAACTGTTTTCTGAAACAGTCTGGCTAGTCTAGGATAAACAATGCCTATCTGTCTGGTTTCAGAAACAGTTCAAACGTGGCTTGGCCCCAATCCACACTGCTTGCAAAGCTGCTTTAGAAAACATTTCTATCAGTCATGTTTCACTGTGCATTTTTAGCAGAAAAGGGTTCTAATTTTCCTTCAAAATGTCCCATCATAATATAGCCTTATCTTTAAGAAACACTTTTAGTTGTGTGTTCTTCACAGATGTACCCTGGACTCTTTTCTTAGTTCCTTGTACCTCAAGTCTTTCTCTTTCGGATGTTCATTTTTGAAGTTTTATTCTTTTAATTTCTCTGAATAACTACAATCTTTAGGGTTTTAATCATATTTATTATCAGACAGGAAGGAGACTAAAATCTGGTAACATGAACCTGAAATCTTCTGGAGCAGCAGTAACTTTCTATACTAAGAACTCAGGATTTACTGAAGTTTTATAGGCAGAAATTAGGAAATCTGTGAAATATGCACATTCACGTATCAGCAAGAACAGAAAGGAACAAGTTCTTTCTTTCACGGCAAAAGCCCTTTGACCCATTGCAATTTGCCTCAGAATCTGATAAACACTTTCATATAAAAGCAAGTACTTTTGGCTGGAAATCATAGGAGTAGTCATGTAGAAACAAACTGAAGCTTTCCATATGGCATGAGGACCAAAAGGATACATAGAAAACATTTTTTAAATCAAAATTCAGAGAACACAGAAGTAAAACCTCTCATGAAACCAACCTAGTGAAGTTGAAGAACGGATACATCAAGGGCAGCAAGGCAGCTCAAATATGCAACTATCTGTAATTTGGAGCCCAGGATAACATGGTTCTATTAGAAAATTTATGAGCTCACAGGCAAAACAAGCTGTTAGAAAACAGTTTTTCTTTTCCACTTTCCATTAACAGGTCACTCATCAACAACCTTTTGGCAAAGCACTGCGTTTCCTACCCTTAGGAGAGTTTGATTCACATCTAGCTTACAATTATTTAAGCCCTTTAAAAACATGGAAATGACAGTAGACGCCTTATTTTTTTTTCCCCATGAAGCCCTGTAAAGGAACTGGCTAACTTCATAACTTGGTTATATATTAAACCAGTAATTTAAATAAGATGTTGATCTTGGGGCAGCTGGTGACTTTACCCATACCTTAATGCTGAGCCTACCCATCCCTGCTCCATAGGCGGCAATTCCTGGTCTCTTATTCTGTGTTGCAAAGAGAGAAGCGGTAAGGTTACTAATAACCTCCTCTGCCCCACAGTTAATGAATGTTTTCTCTCAAGTCATCCAAATAATTAACATAACCAAATCAAATTTAATTCTCCTATTTGATGAGGTAGGAGCTGCAGCAATTACCATACTGCATGGCCCTTGCCTCTTTCCCACCTCCTCCTCCTGTACATAAGGCACAGCAATGAACCAGAAGGCAGGAAAAAAAATCCTCACAAATGCACATGCCAAGGAAAAATGAATCCATCCAAAATGCAACTCCCCCCACAATTACATGGGAACACCTGAGGGGCCAGTGTGACAATAACTAGCTGTGGGGATGGGAGACAGCAGCTCCTGTGCCGCCCTGCAATGTACACAAGCAAAGTCCAAACTCATACTGCTGGAAGAAAAACGTGCAGACAGCAGGAAGTTCCAAAGTATTAAAGAGTCTTATAAACATTAGCAACGACACCAGAGTCATACCTAATATGGAATAAGTGAAGATGGAAACTAGTCATCCATGCCCCCCCTGCCCCTTTTTAGCATGCAGGAGTGGACAACCAGAGCAACTCCTCTGACAACTGCACATTTATCCTAGACCTTGCTAACTGGTTATTTAAATCACAAACTTTATTTCATTTCCAGCTAAGGCAATAGTTTTGATGAGCTTCCCCTGCCAGCTCCTCAAAACCCACTTTCCACCCAGAAAAACCCACTAAGTTCAGAGGGGATCTGTAAGTTGCTGTGCCTGCTAATGCTGAAAGTAGTTGGGTATTTCAAGTCAGCAGCAATATGAAAAGGGTCCCATGGGTCACCATTTCTGAAAGATAAAGAGCCTGGAGTGCTGTGTTTCAAGTTGTTAAACACCTACTCACTCTTTCTAGCAGGCTCTACTCTGAGTTCCAAGGACAGGTTTTCTAAATATAAATACTTGAGAAAAATGCTTCAAAAGCATATTTCAGATCTGTGCATTAGGAAAATAAAATTGCTACAAGGTAGACCGGGCAAAGAGCTGTAAACTGTTCAGTGCAGTAAGTGCACTTCCCGTGCATAAACCACGGCTTCTCCCTCATCAGGGGCTCTGCTTCGACACTTCCTTGACTGAGCACTGTCTCTCTTCAAACACAGTTTCAGTGTAGCTACCAGGTATCCCAAAAGGCTGCTCCTGCAGGATGACTCCTGACCCAACAGGGCAACTGTGTGAGCATCACTTACCTCGGGAATCCCCACAGAGCAGAGAAGGGGAGGCACTGTTTAACTGGAATAAAGCTCAAGTCACACAGCCATCCCCAAGGGAGCGGGCAGGAAGTTACATCTGCCCAGAGCAGGACAGTTACCTAAGCAAAGAGGCCTGGAGGTTCTGGGCTATCTTTTCACCCACCCGGTTGTTCAGGAGCTGGTTTAGCTGGTTCAGGAGCAGCAGAGTCTCCAGCCTAGTGGAGGGCACCTCATGGGCACATTCCCACAAGCTGGTTGACGGTGAGGAAGCTTGGCTGTTGAGTGCAAACAGATAGAGGATTGATGGATTTTACTTGCCTCCGGAGATCACAGGCAGGACTGCCTTGCGACCGTCCCTTTCCTGCCTGTGAACCTACCCATAGCCATCTAGGGAGGGTCTCCCCCTGCTATCTACAGTCTCCTTCTGCTCTACAGGTTGTGACGTTGCTTGGGATAGAAAAGACATCCCAAGCTACTAGTCTGTCTCAGCATCTCTTCATCACCTACTTCCACACCCTCCCATTGGCTTACATGGAATTCTCAGCAGGAATTGAGCAGCCCTTCACATTGCCTGTTCCCTTTATCAGAACCAAGACCTTTAGTTTATTTATCTAAAGTGACATAACAATGAATGTTCTACAGGAAAACTGATTGCACTTTTTTCATACATCACTCTAGGCATACATAAAAACCTAAAGGGGAAAAAAAGCCAACAAAAATAATGAAAAAGAATGATCACTCATAAAAAATTAATATTCTGAAGCATCTATTCCAAGGTCTCAAAATTAATGCTTTACGTCAAGTTACATGAAGCTTTTCATAAAGTATCAGTTCTTAGGTTCACATACCCATATAAAAATTAAACGTATGTTTAATTGTGATGGTTATTGACCCTGCTTTATACTCACAAAAAAATTAAAGTGTTGCTATTTTTAATGTCTTGTGACTTCTTGGAATGTGAGCCAAGAATTTTAAAATAGCTCATGCTAAAATTACTGTAAGGCAAAACACTAGTTTAATAAAAGTATCACATATTCCTCTCAGTTACCTTAGAAATCATGCCGTCTTTGTGTACTACAGTGCAACATCCTAAAAACTTATTAGAAGACATTACTCCAAGCACAAAATGTTTGAAAGATCACCTAAATTATTTCACTGCACTGAATTACATAAAGATGGTAGTAACTTTACAGCTAAATTAGCTGTGGTGCAAAAGATCAGATTTACCACCACCTGCAGGCCAGAGACAGACCTACTACTTTACCAAAAAGCTCCTAAAGCTAAAAGAGAAGATTCACAGCTATCCCAAGTTCATGATGTGGGCGCAGTAGACAGAATTGTATTAATTCTGTGGCAGTCAATTTACACTGCAAATGCACCCACAGTGGTCAGCCACTTCAACGCCTCCACAGCTGAGGAGCCCCAGTCCTCTGGGGCTGATCGTGTAAATTAGCTGACAGGGCACAGAGTCCAGGTGCACTTTGCCCATCAGTGCCAGAGAAGCAGACAGTACACAGCCAGGATTCCTGCCTTCCCCATGCTCACCACTTACACCAGCTCATTTGTGTTGGTGCTGGCATGGTCACAAGTCTGCTGGATCAGCCACGTGATTTTGTTAACAACAAAGAATCCCATCCCAAATATCCTGATTAGTTTTCAGCCAGACAGGCCAACTCCTCCAGCTGGCTGCAGAGCCACACGAGCATCAGGGTGGCACCGGAGAAGCAATGGGACTGGACAGGGAGGCCAGCAGCAGTCCTTGCAGTAAGCTGCTCAGCCTCCACTGACAAAACAAACCTTAAGTCCATGATTCTGCCACTAATCTGACAGTAAATCACCAAATGCTGGCTATACCTCATGTCAGCTGTTCTCATCCTTCAATATCAGCTGATCCACTCTTTATATTATATTTTTTCCTGTTAGTGCTGATCATCCATATTGGCTTCCTAGGAGATCAGACATGCACCAGAAAAAACATAGTTGGCAGCAGCCTGTCTCCACAGTCTTTCTGTAAAATGAACACTTAGATGTTCTCTGCTAGATCATGGGGTATTATCCTGGCCCTGCAGGTACAGGAGGCTAAAAAAGATCTAGTCACCTAAGAAATCACATGCTCAGTAGTATAGATAGGTCATCTAGAAATTAAGACTTAGCTCCACACAAACCTTACTTTTCTCTTGGGTTCAGCCCCAAAAGCAAGAAATCCTGAGCCTGTAATTAAGTCCAGTGACAATTCAATCCTCATCAATATGCTGAGGATGTCTGCTTCTGCATCACTAAATGAATGCCACAACCGTGACTTCCCAGTGTCTGGACAAGTGAGGATGTAGTTAAGCAGCAGCTAAAATCCAGCTGCTCTGCTAATTAAAACAGCTCACGTTGATCAGCATAGGGAAATCCTTTCAGGAATTGCTCTCTAGCTGTTTCTTCAACCACTTATTACATATTCATGTGCTTGTCACTGTCATGCTTTGGGATCGTATTTTAGCAACCAAACCTTCAATTTTAAGGCAGAACACAGGCAGGAAGTCAAAGCAAATCATGGCAGCAGATGATAACATTTCACACTTCAATTCTCACAGCAGCCTACAAGTCATGAGGTTACAACAGCTTCCACGTTTAATAAGGTCCAGCTTAGACCCTGAAGCTGAAACACCTCCCAAATTTTTTGTGAATCTGAGTCACTTGGCTTGAGTGCACCCTGAACTAACTCTTTCCTGATCCTGAGCTACAGACATTCTAGATAGATTTCCTACAGCATTTTCTTTCAGTCAACAACCCAGGCTGAACTGCCCCTAACCCCAAGATGACTGTATAAACAGCCATCCCAGAAAGGCAAATCCTTAGAGCTTGATTCAAATCATTCTCAGTCTTCATTGCACATTGACTGATTTCAGCTCCCAATAAAATGTATGCAACAAGAAGACTTTGGCCCCCCTGTAACAGCTAAAAAGGCTCCCCGCTATGCCATATAGCAATATATCACACCCACTGTTATGATAAGCCTGCTAGTATGTTTTGATTAAAATCGGTAAATATTATCTATGATTAATGGCAATTTAATCTTGGTAGTAAATAATTCAAGGGTAGAAAATACCTATAATTTTAATAATAACATAATAGCAATGTACCACTGTAAATGTAAATGGAAGTATCACTGAATTGTTATAGTAATAGGGACAGGATATTTGGGCTCAGCCAGTATTATATTCAGACACGAAGATAGTTAAAAAACAGAAGGGAAGAATCAGCGCTTTCAAATAGAACAATTTAGCTGTAAAGTGCAGCTTCTGCTGATGGAAATACTTTACCATTAAAGTCTACAGAGTTTTTGCATTTGCACATGGGGAAAGATGACAGTGCCCTACTTTTACAGTTAAAGAGTACGAAACAAAGCCTATCTCTGAAGAATGGTTCTTTGATTCAACTATTTGCAGTTGCATTTCAGTCAGTAAATCAAAGCCTTCTCTAGCCACTGATGGGACATTCTGCTTGCTTCATACATTTCTGTACATCAAATATAACCTGGTGGCTAAATGAGCTCCAGAACTTTTGTAATTGACATCACAGATGAATAAAACCTGGTTTAATCATGAAGGATGAGCAGGACAAAGGCATAAAGAAAACCAGTAAATTTGGAACCACAGGATTCAAGATGTCTTTACAGGACTTTAACTGTTATAAAGTATGAATATTAGATTTTCTTCAAATGGCTTCTATATTTCATAGAACGTATGAGTATAGTGGTAAGATTATCTTTAAACTATTGTAAAGGGAAAAAGTGGTATGTCAATGTTCTCATCTGACTAGAAACATTAATAATGATTGTAACAAAATAGATAGCACTACTTTTATGGCAGTGAGTATCTTAAATCCTTACTAAATCACTTATCTGCAGATCAGCAAAGAGAAAACAATGGGGAATGGGTGGAGAAATCACCCAAAGAAATTAAAAGATGGGTATATTTCAGCTGGATTTTGACAACAGAGAAGCTTCAGAATAGAAACACAAAAGAGCACTGCTCCAGAGAAGAAGAAGCAAGAACAAAAGGGTGTTGACTGCATGGGCAAGGACTCAGCAGGACCCAGATGATGCCTATGCTGGAGGTGAAGAATCCAGTGGAGGAAGCTCAGGTGCTTGAAAGTATACAGCCCTCGAAGACATCACAGCAGTAATCAGATCAAGGCGACACTGTATAGGTGTTTCTTATTTTGCCTAGACATGTTTGTTTCCTGTGTAAAATCTGTAAAATATATGCCCATTTGCTTCAATTACTGTGCAACCATTGAGAGGAAACTAGAGTAATAAGGAAGGAGTTCCTGGGGAATCTTGAGTCAACTGAGGCCTCCAATAGGTGAATTATTGAGTCTCACTTCCCAGGAACACTACTAAATAGGTTCTACACTCCGCAGTTGAAATAATATCTGGATCTTGCCTAGTCAAAGATTAGCAGCACAACTCCAGCACTGTAATACAAAAGACAGATGCTTGGGATCTAAAATGTAAAGTTCAACCTAACCCACAGAACTCAGATTTCAAGAAGCATTTAGTAATGGTGTTACCTCAGTGCCAAAAAATCAGTTGAGTGCCTTTGAGAATATTGAAGTACAACAATTGCCAATGCTTAAGTTCTTTGACAAGTCCTATGCCATAAGATTTCTATGCTCCTTCAGCTTAATTCAACTTCCTTATAGGCTAGCTGAGTCGAACAAGCAGCATGAAATGGGCTGGAGTTTAACCTTTAGCTGAGTGAAGAAACAAAGGGCACTTCCTCATTGTTTTAACTATAGATGTGTGTTGAGAGCAAAGGCATCTGTTGTGAAGGGACAGCCTACATGACAGAAATATTAATGCCTACACACCAAACACAGTGAAGCTTTAACTGGGTTCTTAAAAATGAGAAACACAAAAACCCAAACCCCTTCTACAACATAAATGTGAATCAATAGTCAAAAGATGTGTTTAAGAATACTGTAAGACCATCCATATAAAGAAACATACTGGTTTCAAACAGGCCATTTGTACTTATAAACAAATAATTTAACAAGCAGCAGAAACACTAATTTTCAACCCTCTGACATTAAAATCTCACAAAAGTAAAACTATCTTCATGCATGATCACATCTTGTTGTAATGTACTGCTGACTCACCCAGTTACACCCTACAGTATGTGACATCCATGAACTTTTAACAGTGGCCCTTACAGAATGCACAGTGCACAGAAATTGTGAAGTAAAATCTCATAACCACACCCTTCATTGGACCCGTCTTTCCAGAAGGCACCCTGCATGCAGCTCAGTCAAGAGAAATGGCATGTTTTCCTGAACGCTTCTCCCTTGCCCTTCTTGAAATGCTTCCTTTTCTTCTATGCCACAGATATTGACAAACCTTTGGTTACAAAATATGGAAAATGATTCGCCAGAAATTTGCACTACACAACAACAAACCATACATTCACTTATCTATCTCTAGGTCTGCAACGTTTACCTCTGAGTTTAAACATGATCTTAAACTTCAGACCTTTTTATACATCCACAGTGACCCAGCAACTCTGAGATTAAGGTCGACCATTCCAAAAAATATGCATCAAAGATTACTTTTCAAGTCTTTTAATTCTGATTCTACAAGAATGTTGGTAAGGTACAGTGTATAGGTAAAGTTAATGCCTTTGCTAGCCCAGGCTGAGGAAAAGCATTTAAGTTTACATATACTCAAATGATTTTCCAAAAGTGAAATAGAAGCACCAACCCACAGAGCCAAAGAAACTTTTAAAATCATTCTGATGCCTACAAAACCTGCATCTATCCCACTGCAAAATCCCAATAGGTAGGAACAGTACTGAATTTGCTGTAAGAATAAAATACCTACCTCAACAACTGAGAGAAGGTCTTTAACCTCCAGGGACATTTCTCCAGAGAGCTCATCCTTGAGCAAGTCACCATGCAAACATACTACAAGACAAAAGGAACTTCCTCCACCCTCAATCATATATCCTGGCTGTCTTACAACACCATGGACCTCAAATTATATGGCAAGTCAGTAAATACTGCATTCTCTAATGGATGATTACAACTTGGAAGAAATAATCACTATCATTTTCTGCCACTCAACTAAATTTAGCTTCAGAAACAAACACCTTGTAGAACAGATTCAACCAGACCTTGTCAGAATAACAGCCATAAGAAATACCGCTCCAAAACCTTTCACAGCCACAGATATCAATGCCCTTCCCTCGCCTGGAAGTATCCCCCAAATACATAGCTCTATCACATGCTCCTCCATGCACTCCAATCAATGTGCCACATGTCATCAGGTAGATTAGGCACAGGAAATTAAATAGAGCCACAAAGTATCAGCTTACTCCAGCAACTGAAAAAACCCCAGAAAAACCAGGGACCAGTGGGGTTACCCTTCCCTTATAACAACCACTTAATCTCTGACCTCTAAACTTTGATCCATAATTTTTACAGTGACAGGTATAGAAAATAAATATTACTTTTTTCCCATCTCCAGTGCAACTTCAAGGCCCTGGATTCAGATAACATAAGCAGGTAATTTCTCTCATCTCCATTCTCACTGATGCCCTTAATTCCAAAGGCAGTAAATCATTCCTGTCCTTTTTCTCATATCTGTAACCTTCTTGCCTCTTGCTAAAATGCCTCTGGGCCTCCAAAAGTAATAGTGACTTTCTCCTTAAGACTACTTAATTGATTGACATGATCTATTTAAAAGCAGAACAACACCATTTTAACTTTCTCAAGAAGCAGCAAAGCTATATTGTGTAAGAGACGGCTTAGTCTCTTACCCTACAGAACGTAGAATGCATTATATAAAACCAGCAGACGCCAAGCTCAAAAGAGCTGAAGAGACTTTCAACATGCAACATGAGGTTAAGCTTTGGCACTGCCTGCCACAACACACTGTAGGTGCTAGAAATGCGCATGCATTCAAAAAAACCCTAAAGAAAACCCATTGCTTGCTAATAAATACAAAGTATTACTTCTGTCAGAGAGCAATGCCAGCAGGGCAAGGGAGGTGATCCTGCCCCTCTGCTCAGCCCTGGTGAGGCACATCTGTAGTGCTGTGTCCAGTCCTGGGCTCCTCAGCACAGGAGGGACACGGAGCTCCTGGAGCAGGACCAGAGGAGGACAGTAAAGATGATAAGACTGGAGCACCTCCCTTAAAATAACAGGCAAGAGAGAGTTGGGCCAGTTCAGCCTCGAGAAAACTAAGAGGGGATCTCATCACTGCCTCAGTACATGCATGGAGGGTGACAAAAGGACGGAGCTAGGCTCTGCTCAGTGGTGCCAAACAACAGGACAAGAGGGAAGGGACAGAAACTGATATACAGGAAGTTCCACCTGAACATGGTGTTTTTACTGTGCAGGTGACTGTGCCAAATTGTCCAGAGAGGTTCTGGAGTCTCCCTCACTGGAGATACTCAAGAACCATCTGGACACAATTCCTACAATGTGCTATAGCATGACCCTGCTTGAGCAGGGCTCTCCACCTGGGTCACAACAACCCCAGGCATTGCTACAGGCTGAGGGAAGAATGGTTGGAAAACTGGCTGGTGGAAAACGGCCTGGGGATGCTGGTTGATAGTATCTGAACATGAGCCAGCATATGTCCAGGTGGCCTTCCAGGCTTGTATCAGGAACACTGCGGCCAGCAGGACCAGCATAGTGATTGTCCCTATGTACTCGGCACCAGTGAGGCCATACTTTGAAATCTGTGTTAAGTTTTGGGCTGCTCACTACAAGATGGACACTGAGGTGGTGGGAGTGTCCAGAGAACAACAAAACTGGTGAAGGGTCTGGAGTACAAATCTTGTGACAAGCTGCTGAGGGAGTTGAGGGTGTTTACCCTGGAGAAAAAGAGGCTCATGAGAGACCTTACTGCTCTCTACAACCACGTGAAAATAGGTTGTATCAAGATGAGGGTCTGCCTCTTCTGCCAAGTAACATGCAAAAGGACAAGAGGAAATGGCTTCAAGTTGCACCAGAGAACTGTGTTGTCATTTCCAATCTGTCTTTGATGGAAAAAAATAAATGCTGTTATTAACAACTGGAACAAATTCATTTAACAGAATTCATTTCCTTGTCAACAAGCCTTAGAAGGAAGAAGAGAGATTGAATAGTAAAGCAAATAATCTTTTGTCCTATACACCAGTAAGGTGTGGTGAGAAAGCCTCTCCTGCAGCTGTCACTAACATACTTGTCCCATCATACTGTTCTCTTTCTTTCTAGTTGTCCAACCTTCACCTGTCAGGAGCACTACATGCTTTTAGCTATTCATGGATCTATTATCTTAAAAGGGGCTGTGGAAACAAGGCAATGAAACAACACAGTGGTTTTAAAAACAATTGTTCAAAGAAACTGTGCTTTTGGGAGAGGAAAGAAACTTCCTGACCTGGTCCAGTCAGAGAATGGTATCAAGATTGTTTGAACTAATACTGTATTCATAGAATCATAAAATCATCAAGGTTGGAAGAGATCTTTAAGATCATCAAGTTCAACTGTCAACCCAGCACTACCATTGTAACCCCTGAACCACTAAACCATTAAACTGTATAATCCAGTACCAGATCCAGATATCTCTTGACTATCTCCAGGGATGGCCACTCCACTATCTCCCTGAGCAACCTACTCTTGCCTGACTAACATAATAGTGCAATTTTTTTTTATAACATCTAATCTGAATCTCCTCTGTCTCAACTTCAGGTCATTTCCTCTAGTCCTCTCACTTCTACAACCTCCTTTAAGGTTCTAATACTAGATACCAGATACTGGTGTGTGAGGGGATGGGGAACCAGAAGTCAAATTACCTGAAATACAAGAATTATAATAGTAAAACCAAAGCTATTTCTTTTTACTAAGCATTTTTTCCAAGCAAAAGTATTGCCTAATAAAAATGTGGTATCACTGAGGTACTTCCTTTGCTTCAACCGGAGATTATGCTATAGATCAAAACAGAGATTTAACAAAGTAATTATTGCTTGTGGTTGGAACACCCTGATTAGATTTGGACCTTCTCTTTAATTAGAAGTCAACCTTTGCCTCAAGCCTCGGCAGATGGCAGTCCACCATAGTCAGATGACAAGCCTCTTGTAACAATGCTCCCCAGATTAAGATGCAGTTATGCATACTTATAGAGACCACAATTCTATAAATACTTTCCACATTTAGGGTTGCATGGTCTAACTTCAGCCCTCTGTAGCAGCAGACCCTCCTGTGGCATGAGACCTGCTGGTGACCTGCCTTGGTTGTAAGCCTCCAAGGGAACAGGCAACATGACTTTTTGTATCACTGGATCTTAGTTCTCTTCTTGAAGCTGAAGCAGCTGGAACAGCTGAAAAAGCAGCTCATCCTTGTCTATACTAGGGGCTAATACTAGCTCAGTTGAGCCTGTAATTTATCACAGATGACCAAAACTAGGACAAACTCAGTACACAAACATGGCTTAAATTCAAATGGTGATGTCTGCACTGAGAAAAATACCACTTTTGAACAGAGAAGTTTTGTAGCAAAATCAGAAATGCAATCTCTCAAGAACGACTGGATCAGAGTCTAAAGTACAGCTGTGCAAACTGCACTTTATACTGTACATTACACTAAAATACATTTAAGAGGAAGAAATTATCAATGTGACAGGCCTCACTAGGAATACTTTACTCCCATGAGTAAGAATGCAACTGTAACGTGCTTCAAAAGAGTACTTGATCAATCATTTCAATGTTCAACCTGCCAAATCAGAAGCTGCTACTTAAGGTAACTGATTCCCTATACTAGAATAAAGAACAAAGACACCAAAGAAATAACTTACAATGAAATCACAAAGTAGGTGAGCTGTACAAAAAAAAGAGACTAAAAAAAAGAATGAAATAACAATCTCTTCTCATTTGTGCAAATCAGAGTGAGAGGCCATGGAAACGAATACAATATAACTGCAAACTGAGCTCTCCCACACAAATTCCAGAGGCAAAGGAAAATGTAGATACTGAGCCTAGACAGAAACCTACATAAATCCTTAGGGAAATAAAGGAAAGCTCCAATACTCTTAAAATATCAACATGAGATTCTTTCAGAGACAACCTAACAATTACTACTTATGCACTGTAAGTTTACAACCTGCTGAGTCTGACTCCTCAGCCCTGACACATATCCTATAGGCTTCCCTTAGCAGCTCCTCCTCCTTTTCTGTTTTCTTTGAGAATATTACAAATACTTCTTGAAAGAATTCTCTCCCAGCCCTCCTTCCCAGCTGCCACATGAATTTCATCTGCTATTCATCATTGAGATGTCTTGGGGAGAAAAAAAAATATAAAGAAGCAGAATTATAACCATGACTGATTAATTTGGCTTAAAAAATGTGTAATTGTGTTCTTCCTGAAAGCACCTTTTTTAGAACTAATGTCTATTATGGTTGTTCATGCCCCAGATAATTCTCCTAATGTACAAGGAGTGTGGCCATGTGTCTGGATGGTCCTCAGTACTTTCTACAGGAAGTCTATTCTGAAAGATGATGGGATGATGAAACTTGCTCATGTACAGAAGATGCCCAAAGCAGTGAAATTCTTTCAGTGAAGACAGAGGGTGAGCCTTTTTCTCTTTATTCTTTCAACAACCATCTCATTTGCAGTGTTATTTTCCATTATGAATTTGAATAAGCGCTGGAGAACAGCCCAGACAACAGAAGAAGTTGTTCAGGGCACCAGAGCAAACCGTCCTTCAGAATTCCCTTTGCAGAAACCAGGAACAGAGCACCCTTTTTATTAAAACAAATCCCTCTTCTCTCTTTAGGAATAAGGGATCTAGGAGGTTGGCTAAGATACACCCTTCACAATAAACTTTACTGCTATCTGTGAGATGAATACCCAAAAATCCCCAACACAACAGTGATGAATTGCAACATTAAAACAAACACCCCCTGGAGCAGGCTCTAGATACTCTTGTGATCCCTAACTGCCAAAAACTACACTGAACCCATCTGCCATTTATTCCTTGGCTCTACCTGTGATTCTTTTTCTCCTCATTTAGACATAAGTAAAAACTGAGCAGAGTAGAAAAGAACATTGCAACAGCTCTGACGTGAAGGTATGTGCTGATGAGAAACCTGTGATTAACGAAAGAAAGACACATAAGGAGATTCCAATCTCAAATTGTGCCAATTTAAATCTATATTTAACCTGTGGGATTGCACTGAGTGAGTCCATTTCTTAGAATGAAAAAAAAAGGAGTCACATGACCCTACTTTTATGATAACAACAAGAAAAGCCACAACTCAGAGCCCCTGTTTCCAGTTCTGCCATTGATTGATCACAGAACTTGCAAGAAATCATTCTGTCCTGCTATGCTGAGCCTGTTTCATCTGGGGAGACACAGCTATTTTTTTTTTTCCCCTGGAGATCAGCCTTCTGATCCACCTAACCACAGGAGCACTGACAGCAGCCCAAAGGAGAGAAGGAGACCTTTCCTCCTCGGAGCAACACAGGCTTAGCTCAGCTCAGGGCAATTGTGAAACTGCACCCCAAGGATTTGGAAAGGAGACTAGATACTTTTTAGAACTACCCCAACTTTTGACCTACTGGAAGGGTAAAAAAGCAGGACATTTCTATTTTTACAGCCTAAAAGCATGCTTAGACCAAGAGTAACCTGATACTCCCCAGCCTTAAAAACTGTAAAAGCTAAATGTAACAAACAAGAATATCACAGTAAAACATCCCCCAACATTCATTCTTTCTTCTACACACAACCCTTCCCATTCTGAGGGAGGGCCAGCAAGGTTCAAAGTCTCAAACTTCAGATCCTTATCACAGTCTGTAACACTGGCTGGATGGGCAAAACCTGAAATTCTCCTGTGTAAAACCGAAGCACTGACAAGGCTGAGACATTGCTAGTAGAGAACATAAAGGTTTTAAACAACAGTGATGAAACACTGTACTTCAGGATGATTGTGTGAATCAATTTAGTCCTCCTGGATATTAAGTAGTCCAATGTTTAGACTGTTTCTTTTGGTAGTGTTTCCCACAGAACTATCATTTGGAAATAAAATTCGTAAATGACAGACAAGCAGACTCTGAGTGGGCTGAAAGTAATTAGGCTCAATCTCTCACCCCTGGGAGATTTCAAATCTTGGCTATAAAAAAACATCATGGACCTGATCTAGGATCAACATCTTCCCACTATGGGCATAATGTTTGATTACATGAACTGCATGACCCTCCCACCATTCTGTGATTTCACAGTCCAGAAGCAGCAGAAGTCTCTCCACACTGCCCCTTTGACTAAGACAGAGCAATCACCAACAATATAAAGTTCAGCAAAGAAAAATGCCAGATTCTACACCTCATATAAGGCAATCTTGGATGTACATACAGACTGGGACCGAGAGGCTGGAGAGCAGCGCTGCAGAAAGGGAGCTGGGGGTGGTGGTTGATGGCAAGCTGAATGTGAGTCACTGAGCCCTGGCAGCCAGGAGGGCCAACCCTGACCTGGGGGCCATCAGGCACAGCCAGGGAAGGGAGGGGATTGTCCCACTCTGCTCTGCATTGGGGCGGCCTCACCTCCAGTGCTGGGGGCAGTTCTGGGTGCCACAACATAAAAAAGACATTGAGCTGTTAGAGTGTCCAGAGGAGGGCAACAAGGATGGTGAAGGGCCTTGAGGGGAAGCTGTGTGAGGAGTGGCTGAGGTCACCTGGTCTGTTCAGCCTGGAGAAGAGGAGACTGAGGGAAGACCTCACTGCAGTCTACACTTTTCTGGTGAGGGGAAGAGGAGGGGCAGACATTGATCTCTTCTCTGTGGTGATCAATGACAGGATCTGACAGAAGTTGAGTCAGGGGAGGTTTACGTTTGGTATTAGGCAAAGGTTCTTCACCTAGAGGGTGGTTGGGCACTGGAACAGGCTCTCGAGCGAAGTGGTCACAGCACCAAAGCTGACAGAGCTCAAGAAGCTTTTGGACAGCGCTCTCAGGTCCGTGGTGTGACTCTTGGGGAGGGTTCTGTGCAGGGCCAGGAGTTGGATTTCAAGGATCTTTGTGGGTGCTTTCCAACTCAGGATATTCTATGATCCTGTGAAACTATTAAATGACTGACTGTAATGGCTACAACATAGAAAAACCTGTTACTGTCTGTTTTCCCAAAACCTCAAAAGCATATTGATTTGTAAAACCATCTCATTTATTTATAAAGTAGGGACAGTTCCACCATATTCTCAAGCCAGCGCCTTAAGATTTCCCTTCATGCTCTGTTATACACTTAAGATCTTCATTAAAGAGTGTCTTTTCAGGCTTTACAAATGATCTGGGAAAACACATTCTTAACATATAGTCTGACTGTTACTGCAGTATTTCTTAAACACAATTTTACAAAATCAACTTTATATAGTAGAGGAAACAGAAATCTAGAGCAGCTTTCACTAATGGAATTCTACTACATTAAAAAAAAAAAACCCAAACAACTAAAATCAAAGTCAGGTACAGAATACCATTCATAAAAATGATCACTTGATTTACCAGAGCTTCACTAAAGGGATCAGTAGCCCCTTTGATCAGCCACTACAAGTGCTTGTTTATAAAGGAACAAAAGACGACTTTTGTCTATTTGTATTGTTGACTTGTTGCATTTTAAATAAAAAAGCTCAATTTACTGCAATCAAATGAAGGCAACCAGCTGTAAAAGAACTTAAGCACATTACAGTCAGCACGCAGACTCTATGCAGTAAAATCCAGGATCTGTTTCCAGAAATGAACTAATTATTTTCATCCCCCTCCTCATTTTTCACAGTAGACATTGATATTCTAAAAATCAAAATTTCTTACCTGACTTCAGGTGATTGATACCCTACTAAATCTCTCAATAAATAGCTGCAGTTGTTAGCTACCTTCATCCTCTCATCGCCAAGGTCAAGGCAACTACGATGAATTTTATCAAATTACAGGCCTCTGTTTCAGGATTTTTTGGATCCATAATCCTTAACCAAAAGAAGAAAAAAAAATCCAGTTCCTTCTACAAGCTTTACTCATGCTTAGGGATTAACTGCAGATATGTAGATGCCTGAAATCTTCTATTCTATTACTATCATATAATTTTCAGTTTGAAAACATTTAGAGGAATAAAGGTCTACTTCTTTTGACCTAATTGACCTGTGTCACAGCAGTGCATGACCTGAAGCTATCAGAGACAACAGTACAAGCATGACCTAATAGTAAAATCAAGAATTATAATTACAGACCACTGTTACCAGTAGAGACGTATTTTAATAGTGTCTGAAATGTAACAATTGAAGGCTGGCTATTAGGTCATGAAACTAAAAGTCTCTTGATAAAAAATTAACATAGCAATAGACATTATTTGGATTCAGTGAACATTTGTTTTGATCTTACTAAGGTGCTATATTTAACAAAAAAATCAGTGCAGAGCAGTACACAAAATAGATACACAGGCCCTGTTCTGTTACTCCTTCTTGTATCTAAACTCTCCTGACTGTCAGATGGTTGTTAATTACCAAAAGAGGCAGAAGATAATATAATAATGCACATTTTTAAAATGTTACCTAATATCTGTTTCCCTCCCTTTAAATCATTAACTACAGTCTTTGGTTCATCCACTTTCCAGATTTCTTCCCCATGCTATGCTAGATGCCTGTATTACCCTCAGAATGCTCCCTCTTTCTGTGGCATTTCCCCCATGCTAAACATTTGACAGGCTAATAACCAAACCGGAATATATGTCAGAGTTCCTGACACTGCTGTAAAAATTCTTCTAAATGGAATCATGCAAAATAAATTAACTATATTAATGACCATTTATCCATTTACATACTCTTCTACCTAGAACAGGTTTTTTTAATAAGTCTTTCATTGCAAATGAACTATGTCCAAGGTATGTTTTGAAACTGATCCTTTCTCACTGTATATAAACTCTTCATCCCTAATACTGCAAAGACTCAACAACAAGCTTGAAATACATCTAGAAATATGCAGGCAGAGAAATATATAAGAACAGCAGGTTGGAAAGGGCAAGCTTTAGACCCTCGAAATCACATGAAATGTTGTTATGTGACCTTTTTATTACAATTATGTTGTTACAGACCAAAACTTAACCTTACAATGCATGAAGAAGTGTTGGTGGTGGATATTGGGCTTTTTCTTGGCCTCTTCTTATCCCAGTGTTCCATGTTTGTACTTAGATTTGACAGACTTCTGCGCAAGATCTCACCAGAGTTTTGTATTAAACAATAAACTACTTCTCTGGCTTTCTCTTGGAAACATCTACATCTGCTATTTAATCTCAGGTTATCTACCTTTCTTAAGGCTCACTGCTTATTCCTTCATCTTGTCAGCTGATTTCCCCATGTCCACCTCCAATATTTCATAGGAATTCTAGTGCAGAAACGCTTGTTTCTAGACCTTGAGTTCAAGACCTTCAGCGTCATTTTTGTTCCACTTGAGATCATGAGAGGGATAGTATATTGTGTTTTTAAGATAGGCATCCCTCAACATGCAGTTTAAGGAATAAGTAGCCAAGATGCCTCTGAACCATTGTATTTTCTTCTTTCCTTGTCATGAACTGCTCTCAGATAGGACAGTGTCCTAAGTGCAGTAGCTCATCATAAAATGGCATAAAACTGTCCCCAGTAGAATTCAAACACCTCAGAAATGCTGCCCATGCTACAAGAGAAGTGCGCTTTGTACTTCAATTTTAGCCTTGCATACTTCACAATTTAGTTTTCCCTCAGGTCTTCTATCAAGGGTCTCTGGCCTTGATGCAACTGCAGCTCTTTCCCTGGGCATGATAGGGCCAAACTCGGGATAAGAATCTCATCCAGCAATCTGTCACCACAGAATAATGCTTCCAATTATAATGAGAGATGAAACACTGAGTGTGGCAATATCAATTATCAGAGTACATCATTTAATTAAGGCAGGCTGTTCCTGTTCCAGTCTAGAAACAGCAGTGAGACATGCACAAAACATTACCCTTTAAATGGTGGCTTTTCTTCCTCACAGCTCATGACACAATGGCCAGAGAGACTGAGAAG
Organism: Donacobius atricapilla; assembly: GCA_013397315.1. NCBI lineage: Eukaryota > Metazoa > Chordata > Aves > Passeriformes > Mimidae > Donacobius > Donacobius atricapilla. The sequence continues at coordinate 107,640 of WBMY01018220.1, read as the reverse complement.
GGGGTAGAAGATACATAGATATGGTCAGAAAGCACATGCACTACTGACAGGAATGAAAGCTGCATTTCTCTCAACATTATGAGCAATCTACATTATACTGTTAATTACTCTGTGCTTTCCACAAGGGAATTTGGAGACCATAGTCCAGGCAACTTGGGGCAGTGTTTTATTGCCAAGGCTGGTCCACATTTGACTTTCCAATACCATGGAAAAAAATCTGAAGTTTTACTTTGCCTTTGGTCCAAATTCAAACTTCCAAAACACACTCCACAGCAAAATGGTACTGGTGAGAACAACTAGAGAGAAGAAAGGGGAAGAGATTCAAGATGTTTCAACCTTAAACTAAACATTTTGATAAAATTAATTTCCTTTTGATAATGATTTGGATTTATTTGACATTATTGTAATATGACATGATCTAATGCAAGTTCTAATGTTTAGACTGTGACCACATCATTTTAAGAAAAGAAAAAAGTTTAGTATTTTTAAGTATTAAAGGAAACCAGCACATGCAGTGATAGAGCTTTATAGCAGATAAAAGTATTCAAAGACAAAGGCAACGCAACTTAAACACACTGCTGGAATCAGCTACAGTGCTGTGGCAGATGGGGGAGGGAAGCAAAAAACATCCTCTCCCATCACATCACACAATAGATACAACACATCAAGTGTGTTCTAAGAAAATGCTACACTGTTCTTCCAGCTATAAACGCTAGCTCATTGTACTGTAAAAATGGACCAAAAAGGAAAAAATGTAGACTGTAAAAATCAAATAAAAAGATCAGGTCATGTCAAAAGCCTGGACACCAGGGGCATTTTTTGGAAAGACTTTTCACAAAGGAACGGGAGAGCCAGTGTTTGCTGGTCTGCTCTACCACTTCAGTTCATTAAAATTCCACTATCTACCACATGACATGAACAAAATCCTATTCCCCAGTGGAGAATCAAAAGACAGAGAGTTTGAAAATGAGGCAATAGAGAGAGATTATTTAAAAATCAGAGGATAAGAAGAACTACAGAATATTCAGAAGCTTAAGGGAAAATACAGCCTTGCAAATCAATAGCCTAGAAAATCATGAAAGTCCTGATGGAAATTCTAAATAAACACAACGTGTTGGGGTGTGTGTGCATGTGCATTTTGTTCAAAACACTTTCATTTGCTTCTTGTGAAACCTTAGGTATGATGGGATCAGAGTTAATGGAATAAATAATAAAGTGTTGCTATTTTTGACTGAACCAAGAATTATTTTCCTTGCTATAGAAGCAAACAGTGCAAAGTAGCAAAAGTCATGAGGGACTTCTTGCTTTAAACCACAGTTTTACCAAACAACCCTGTGCAGGATACATAAACAAGCATTTGGAGTTTAAGTGTACACAATTACAAGGTAGCAAGTCCTATTAATAGCTTGAAAAAAAAATTGCCCATAAGGAATATAAACCAATTATTTTAAACACAAAATTATTTTGGTATTACATTACTGTTACCAAAATAGAGAAGCAGAAGAATGACATTTCATATTTCTGGCCAATTTCCTAGTTCACCCAATAAATGGAAAAAAAAAAGGGGGAAAAAAAGAAAGCCAATGGAAGAAAAAATAAAGAAATACAGTTCTTACCCTGAAGAGCGGCAGTCTGGTTTATTTCTTTCTGAGCGATCTGTGAGAAAGGAGGCATAATATCAGCACAGAAGTTGGATGTTCTTTAGCAATACTAGTACAGAAGTCTGGAGAGATCTGTGACACTATATGACTAGCAAAACCAAAAGCTGATTCTGTTCTAAAACTGCTTTCCTACACTGGACTAGACTGCCTAAGACCAAGTAAAATTACTGCAAGTTTAACATTTGTTACAACTCCTCCACTCAAAACACAGTGTATTTAATGTTTTGTATTAATGCTTTGGAAGCTTCTCCTCCCTTTAGCTGAAATGAACAGTGCTTTAGTTCAGGATAAAAATAAGGGAGAGGGAAGAGGAAAAAAGAAAAACCACAGATTACTCAGCGCAAAAAAATCATTCCATGAATCATGGCTGGCAGAGTTCCCTGACAGGATGGGAGAAAAATCAGCAGTTGGTTGCAGCAACATCTGCAAATACACTGAATCCAGTGCAACCCCACCATTAACTCTTCCGCTTCTGGGGGTACCAGATACTTAATTTTTCTGTGTTTTTAGAAAGGGTTTTGTTTATCCTGTAAGTATTTCATGTAGCTTATTTGGACTAATGAGACTGACCCACAAAAATCTAAACATAAAGCTCCACTATGCAAAGAAAGTATAAAATAACTTCTTTGAAGAGTTGCAATTATCACACAAGCATTACAAAACAACCACAGTGTTATGATATTAGACTTCATGTATTATCATTTATATTTCAAGTCCAGAATATCTTTTCAGAATGACTTCTGAACTACCTTGACTTCTGAACTACCTGAAAAATTGAGACTCTTGTCTACCTAAAATGCATATATTCTAAAATTAGAGGGGGGTTAATGTTTTAGTGCAGAAAGATCCACTCTACAAGCAGAAGGTAATTCTTACAGCTACATATAATCTCCACTGATCATGGTAATTTTGCTTCTCATTTGATCGGTGTGTATTTTAAAACAGAAAGCAATTTTTTGTGTTAATAAACACTTTACTGAAAAGCTTGTCTATACAGAAGAGTCTTCCTAAAAAATATTTTACATTCACAGATTGTATTTTCAATCTTAAAGCTCTGCATTTGAAATAAAACTTGTTCTGTTGACAGCACACATTTGTTTGTGCAGTTTTATCTCCTGTATAAAAGAAATACTTTCCTCTCCAAGTTTTATGTGCTCATTTGATTAAACTTTCATTAAAGTGGCAAAAAATTATCTCATGTCAACAGTGCTTAAAAGTATGTAATGCTTTTTCCACCCATAGGTGCTCCTACTGAGCTATCACAGCCACACAGTCATAATTTATTGTTTTCCTGACTCACAGCAATCTCCATTTCATCACACTGTGTGCAACTCTGCTGGCAGAAGCAGCAGGGTATAGCTCTGGAATAGCTCAAACCAGAGTTGCAGTAGCAGTTCTTCTAACATACACTCCTTCCATCCCTACCATGTAACCTCCTTACCTGTGAGCACTGAAAAAAATGAGACCGGACTTCCTACTGAAATCTTCTTGCCATCTGTTGTTTGTTATCAGCGTCTCCTGCTCTATATGCAGACTCAATCTAACAGTATTCAGACAAAGCCCTCCCACTGCTAGAAGGATCGTGTGAATAAACCAGTGAGAAGGAAGAAACCGAGTCAGAGCACATGTAAACACAACCTCTGGGAGCTCTCCCACATAGCCCATGTCCAGTCACCAGAGTCACCACAGCCTGCCCACACCGCTGCAGCCTGCTCCTTCAGGAAATCAATGTGATTCCCTTTTCCCTTTTATTTTCATTCCTGTTTCAACATTTCAATACTAGATCTGGTTTTGCACATTTTATTTTCTGATAAACTTAGTGAGAGCACACCATCCACATGCATACTAATCCTCTTGAAAAGAATCCTACAAGCAAAGAGCCCACATTTTAAAACAGAACTAAAACCTCCACCTCATTAAGTTTGCTGTGACCTTAAGCTTTTAAATATGTTTTAGTTTCAAGTGTAATGAGACTCAGCTGAATCAGTGCATGCCCACAACTGATTCTCTTTTCTCTATACCTTACTTCAGCAGCGGAGAGATCTCTTTGTAATCTTTTCTAACAGAAATAAGCAAAAAGACAGTTAAAAGGATCTGAAAATTAAATCCTGCACTACAGATTTCCCTCTATATTAAAGATATAAATTGCTATAAAGCATTACAGGATATGATGTCCTTCTAGCAGAAAACTGTATATTCTTCAATTCTAAACTCAGGAAGCCAAAACTGCATGTCAGATGACAGCAAACACTGAATGCTCCTGGACTAGCACTTACAATGAACAAACAGGCTAGTCTGCACTCTGGCATCAGAAATGCACAGGAAAAAATGCCACTTCCAGTGACAGATACTACCTTCCAGACACAAGACACCAGTACTGTCCTCCCTATCCTTCTGTTGCTAAAAGTAATACAATTCCCTACTGTGCATGTAGCTGTAGTAAAATACACTAGGAATTCATAGGCAACTAGTACTCACAAGCTACAGAACCAGATTGTAGGATTCTAAGTTTATTTTAGTTAATGAAGTTCTTTCTGCCTGTCCTCCAATCCACAATTTGTATAGCCAGAGATCTGCAGTCTCTCAGCCCATAAGAACTGACCATGCTCCAACCTCCTGCAGACCATACTTTAAGATTTTCTCTGCTTCATACTCACATCTACTATTTACAAAACCTTTGTTGCCCTCATAAAATTACAGCCATACAAGAGAAGTATATTAGCCTTGTTCAGCAGCAGGATAAGGATATAGTGCAAGAAGCCAAGCAGCTAGCAGGTGGAGCAGATGAGGTAGAAGTCAGAGACTCCTGGCTGCTCAAGTTGGGAAGACTGCCCAGTTCTGAGCACAGCAGAAGAATCATAGAAAACATCAGGGCACAAAAGATCTGCTCTTCCTATCACAACTCTTTGGCAAATCAAGTGTTTATTTACAAAATTGTGCTCTGTGTATTTCAGCAGTGGCATGGGCACCTCCGCCTTTTTTCAGCATTCAAAGGTTCAGTGGCAGACCAAAAAGCCATGTTCCAGTTGCTTTCAAAAAAAAAAAAAAGAAAAGAAGAAAAGGTGATTCTCTTACACTCCAAGCTTGGGAAAATCAGCTTCTTTTTGTTGTTTGCTTTTAATATGATAAAAATTAAGGAAATTTTCCTTCTCAAGGAAAATATAAACATAACTATCAGGAGAAAAATAACTGGATCAACATCATTTCAATTGCTCCACAAAGCCAGAACAGTTTAAGCTTTTGCCAAAAAAAGACCACCAATGCAGAAAATAGTATCTTTTAAGGCAATCACTCTTGTTTCTGGAAGACAAGCAAAGAAAAGGAAAAAGGCAACTCACACTAAGTAGAGCCATTATTTTCCCTTGTTTATTTTGCAAGCTTCTTCAAAGCATCTCCTTGCTAAGAGCGACTTCAACTGAAAAGTTTGCTCTCACTAGAAAAAAATTCAAGTATAAACATAAAATGTTGTTGAAAAATATGTGGAAAGTTAACACACATTCTGCCGCATCAAACTGCAAAGTCCTAGGGAACCTCCAATGACATTACCTCCCCAGGGAGGTCACTTCCCACTTTTAACCCCATTCCACAGCCTGATCTCTTAAAAGCTGAAGGGAGGAAGGGGAGGTACATACCATTCCCATTTCTGGAAAATATTTTATCTTTGAGTTTAACTATGCTTGTTGAATTGACCAGTCAGCAGAAGAGGCGGGACGCCAACATTCTTCAGCAAGATGCGTACTTAGAGCAACCAGCAGTCTCCATCCCAGCAGTTTTTAGCCCCCAATGGCCCCAGCAGCAGTTTCACAGGGAAAGCAAGCATGACGTGCTACTGTAACAATGGCAAACCTCCAGATAAACCAAGCAATGGGAACCAAGCGTGGGCTTTTAAGCAGTGCTTGCAACACCAAAATATAGAGAAGTGATGTTTTCAGGATAAGCAAATTATTGGAAGAGGTTGTACAACTTTCATCTAATGATGCATCTTGAATGCATCAATCCCCGATGAGCTTTGAAGGCTGTCAGGCCTGAACAAATCCAGATGCTAATACCAGTACAGCAGCTTTACAAGGCATCATGAAGAAATGTGATGGCTCTTGCCACTATTTTAGTCACATACATCTAGACCCCGGTGATAATAGCTAAATGGTGCACCAGTCCCTGCCAGCCAACTGCATCAAGAACCCCAAATTTTCATTTCTAATTGCCAGTGTAGATGGGGCCCTCACTCAAACAAATTGCATATTTTCTGGGAAAAAAAGATCTGCATTTGTGCAGGATTTTCAATGCTAATTGCTTTATTTGCACTGAGATAAGCAATAACTGCCACTGATACTGCCACCTCTTTGCCTCTGTTGGTTAAGGCATACTGTGGCTCAAAGTCACTCTTCCTCCTTTTCAGCACTTCCCTCAGGTTAGGAATCAGATGCAAACTGACTCCACTGTGTAGAATCTACTATAAATTTTGGTCAGTTTTGTAAGGAACAGCCATACAACAAAATCCATAAAACTGAACATTTGTTTATGTATTTTAATATTTTAACAGCAGTGTCTGTTATCAGTTGTTTAAAAGGCAGAAGGCTCAAACAGAGATTAATGAAAGGCTTGGAAGAAACTTTTTAAATTTTCTTTATGTATAGCTTTACTGGGAAAGGCTACAAAATCAGGACACACTCAGAGTTTTTAATTGTAAAGGCAGACAGTTTTTATACTTACTTTAAATTCTACAGTATGGTGTTGACTTCCAGAGCAGTACACTGCCATTATAACACCCCCCCCCAATGAAATTACTGTAGTCTGTCAGTTTTAGTGCTAAACAGTAACTGAGTCTGTAAGCACAAAGCATTCCTGCAGTTTTTTTATGCTTAGAGTACTGCCTTTGTGTCGTTGTTCCCCCCCACCCCGTTAAGTACAACTGATAGATGGCTGGCGATGGATCCCAATACACAGCTGAGAACACACTGAACCTCTGCAGTCAGGTATTTAATTTCGAAACCTACTGACCACCATAAAGCATGTAATTATCCAAAGACTTTAAGTTATAGTATCTTTACCTTGCAAAAAAGGTTAAAAATAAAGTATAATCACCTTTAAAGCATTTAGTGCACTTTTAAGTGCACAACATATAAGTGAAAAAAGGATTTTACTGGACAGCAGAGGCCACATTTGCCAATGCTACATTTGCTCTTGATTTGTTTTTGTAACTCTGAAGTTCCACCCCCTCATTCTTGCTCCTACATTTCTCCTGCACTGCAACAGCAAAAGTGTGTGTGCATCAGTGTGAGCATATGTGCTAGCAAATGTGGGGGCTGATGCAGAAAACAAAAGAGAAAGGAAACAGACTGTGTAAGCTCTCACCATTTCTCTAAAAGGCTCGTGCTGTTAGAACCTCGACCAAACTCAGCACTGGGAACTGGGCTTGTTCTTAAACCATAAATAATAAAGTATATAAGCAATCAAATACACCCACTACATACATATGTTACCACACTTGCCTTCTACCACAGTTGTTAAAGAAGGAAATTTAGGATACAGCTGCTTCTAAAGGTCTTTTTCAAAAAATTAGCAACTCCTGAAAGTACAAATCCCCACATCTTCATTAAAGACATCCCAGCTGATCAGCACAATGTAATTCTTAGATTACGTACTTCAGGTATAACTAGACCCAGGTATCAATACACCACCAGGATCACAGTGGGAGCTACTCAGGATGAGCCCTACTAAATTTTTTTATACTTTCATAAGGAAAGTATCAATTGATTCAACATTTCGATGAACAGAAGACTTATAACCACAAAATACGTTCCTCTCTTGGCATTTCAGAAATGTTAGATCTGCATTTCTGAAAAAAAATTCTGTGATTGCTAGCACAGCCATTAAAAGGAAATTATCTTTCAAGAGCACTGTACTACCTTTTTCTTCCCAAATCAGAGACTTAGCATGCTTGCAGAGATTCTGCATATTCTTCAGCTAGACTACAGAGCTCATTCAGTCCTACCTACGTCTGCCTATCACAGGGTGCTGATACACAACATGCAATAAATGCAATAGTTGGACATGTGAATAAATTTGTCCTTCTGACACTATATTAACAGATTACCTTATAAACATTCATACACAATATGCAAGATCCAAATTTATTCCATTATTTTCCTCCTCAGGGACTTGCCCTGCTTGAGAACCAGAATATCCAGCACCAAAAGCACCTTCAGCTTTGCACACCTGTGTGTAGGTACATTCGCCTGTCACAACACACTGTTGAGATGGTAAACCTCAACAACAAAAGTCCCCAGTGTAATCTTATGGATTAAGCATTTGGAAGCTAAGTCATATTCAATGTGGGCAAGACATGGATTCACAATAAAGTGCTGAATAACAATTCAGAAGATATTCCCCCTTCTGTATATTAGGAAACTAATTTGGCTTTAAAACTAACAAGAAAACTTCTTTCTTGACTATTTCATCCTGTGAAGCCACTGACAGAATAAAGGTGACATTGATTCCAATTTAGATATCAGACACGATAGTGAGTGCAAGTAAGTGCATAGGTCTGCACTGTGGGAGGAATTTGGAGACTGGGGAGATGAAATGACACAAAGAGAAAGAAAATAATGTATGAAAAGAAAGGACTGTAATACACTGAACCATTAAAAAAAGCAGTATCTCTAAAAATAGAAGAAATGTACCAGGCAAATGAAAGTATTTATTTTTCTCACAATACTGCTGAAATACTCAGTAGTTTGTTCTTGGAATATTTTGTGGTCCTTTGTCACTATTTATGATTAAAAATCCCCAAGCTGTTTACCCAGTTCACCTAACGAGAACAGTCTTAAAGCTCACTGATTTTGTTACAAGTACTAATTTTCTAGTGAAGTGCATTAGAAATCAGCCTATTAACAAAATATTTTCCCTCCAGTGACATTGCTAATTCTGCCCCACACAGAAATAAAAAAATCTAAGAAACTGAATCTAACAATTGCTTCTCATGTACACTGGACTCTTCTAAAGTACCATAAAATGGATCGTTCCCAAAAAGGATTCTTGCACTTTATCATCAAACAAAGATTACAAGACCTAGACACATCATAAAAGGGATTAATGTGAAGGTGAAAAAAGAAAAAAAAAAATGATTTATTTAATGATAGTGGCATATACAAATAAATTTTTGTACCCTGAGATAACCCTCATCCATCAGCTTTGAGCACATACTTAAAAGTTGCACAACTCTCTGCCACTATTCCACAGAACAGGAAGCCCAGCACTTTGCTGTTATTAAAGCAAGTAATGTTTTAAGGCATAATATTTAATAATGTAGTGATCGGCATCCAATTTTTAAAAACGTGAATCACCTGGCATTCTGAAGACATTTTACTGAGGTGTGCACTGAATTAATCCACATCTACTCCAAGGTAAGTGTTAAGCATCTACCAAATCCCCTTTAAGGTACCTCAGAGTCCTTCATTACTGGCCTAGCATGTTCATGTAAATCTGCATAAATGTGCCCTTTGGTCCTGGAAGACCATCCTGACTAGTAGTCACTACGTACAGCTGGATTCCTTGCACCATGATGTCACCTTGTGCAGAAGGCCCATGTGTGCTGTCCACCTGATCCCTCTGTAGCCACAGCTTTTGTGTCCATGGGAAAATGAAGGGGTGCAGACCTACCTGAGCAACACTAAATTAGGATCTTACTACAACTTGAGATAGGAATCCAAAATGGAAAGTCAATTCCAATAGTGGGAGCACACTGAAAGTCCTGACTAACTGGTAAGAGAGCCAGAGAGGAGAGGATTATTGAGGAAGCCCACAGGTCCTCAAGGTCTTTGACAAGGACAGAAAGATGCAGCCACTGGACACCATTGCCATGACCTAAGACAGGCCCACTCACCTAACCAATGTGAAACATACCCTCCCAAGCTCCAGAAGAGAAGAAGATAATGTTTTATGAAAAGGGAAAACAGGAGAAAAGGAAGGAGATGGCAACTCACAGAATAGCAATACCACCATCTGTGATGACACAGAGGTAGGCAACCCTTCCTGGGGTTTTATAAAAGCACAGGGCTTTTATACCACTTGGTAGCAAGTTCAAGCATGCTCAGCAAATGTGTATGCCTAATAACACAGAGTTTGGTGTATTATTTTTTATTTAAAAATTGAAAATATTGTCAAACTTACAAAACATATTCAAATCACAATAAAAATACTGGAGTTCTCTCCATGTACAAAATGAAAGCTGTAAGTCACAGTTCTAACAAACGTATTCTGAACAACCACTCAGATACATACTCCTTTCATTTTCCACACATGGCATTTGTACTGTACACAAAGCTGACTGCTGTATTTATTTCTGGGAACATTACAGTATTTCACAAAGCCTCCTCACCTGTTTTTTTTCCAGATGTTTGACAACTGTACTTTCCCTTCCTCCCAGCCCCTCAAAAACACACAGTAGAAAAAACAGTTATTATAGAAGTAATTCTCTACTTGCTTCTACACTTGACATGAGGCTACTGCACCTTGTTCTCAGTCTTCTAAATGCAAATTTCATCCATTCAGTTGCTACTCAAGGTAACCCAAAGCAGTTTTGCCTAGAGTTTGATGAGAGGCTTCAAAAATCACTTTAAAATGATCAAGCAAAAGGCTGGCAAAGCTATTAGGCATTCATAAACCCTCAAAACAAAAAATCCTGTGCTTACCACAGATAAACACAGCTTTTCCGGCCACTCTGGTAATGCTGGCAGAAACAGGTCCAATTGTTTGGTACTTTGGAGGAAATAACTACCCTCCCATGTACTCCTAGATCTCTCCCCAATTTTATGCACTCACCAAAAAGGCCTACAGATACTGTCATATGCATTCAGCCTCTGTAAATACACTAATAAGTACCTCTACATTGCTATGGTGCTAAAACACCGTAATGACACACTTCAAATAGTTATTGATAATGGATCCACAAACATCAAGCTAGTGGACAGCAATTACAAGAATTAAATGTGCCTGATGTCAGGGCAGCTGCTACCATGCATTTCCCAGAGATGATATGGGTGAACTGTGGCAAGCTTTGCACACTAAAACAGAAAAAACCTCTTTTTTTTAATGAAGTTAGGCCGGTAAGTGCTGAATACATGAGGTCTGCAGCATTATCCCATCTCATCTTTTGGTGATACTTGTTCCATGCTGGCTGTGACACTCATCCAAGCATGGACTTGACCTGCATAAACAATGGCCGTGGTAGACTGTCCAGGTAGGATGTGGCATGTGTCCAGCCTCAGGAACTCCATTTTCAGGTGAACTTCATCATCCCAGTTTGGAGTTCACTGGGTGTTGTGTCAGACATACTTGTGAGGAATGGAAAGCTTAAGACAAATGACAAAGTGTACAGCATTTGCTAACAGTTGAACTGTGGCCCCTGGCAATGCTGTTCTTCAAGTACTAGGTGGAAGGAGAGAGACTTCTTATAGAACTTCTACTCTGATCCCAAGTCCCACATTTCTATTAGTTTTGTACCCTACATTTACAGTGCAGACAGTTATAAAATAAATACAGCACACCAATAGAGTCATTTATTATGAGAAAGTTACTGAAATGCCGAGCTTGCTTCCAGAAACTTATGTCCCATCTCTCCAACAGGATGAACCAACAGTATTTTAATAACAAATAAAATCACAGCACGCTGTACACTCAAAAACTTGTAAATAATTTAGCACAAATGTGCACAACCTGAACCAATTTTCATGTATACATCTGTGATACCAAGCACTCAAGTTCTAATGCAAGAAGGAATTCATGATTAATCCAAAATTATCGCCTCAAGAAAACAAATTATATTAATTTTACCTTATCTCTTATAAATAGAATCTAAATGTTATAACCAAAGAAAAAAGTTAAATGGTTCTTTTACGCATACAATATTCTGTCTATAAGGAGAATGGATCAGAAACCCTTTTCTAGGAAATACAGTGCTTGAAAATTTACCTAAGTTTTTAAGGGGGTAAACCACCATGATCAAGACCACATTAAAAAGCAGAATATAGATAAGAAATTTATCATCATAATTCAAGAACCAGCAAGTACCCACTAGAAATACCAACTAGGATGTAAAAGGTAGTAACTGATTTCATGTATTGAATGACTGTGCTCCTTATTACCATGTAAGATTTGAAGACTAAAAGTCTAAGTGGATTCAAAAAAGGAATTGAATTCATGAAAGATAAACCCATTGGCAGCAATTTAGCAGGGAGTTTCATAAGGAGCCTCCCAGAAGTTGCTAAGAAATTGACTGCAAAGGGGAAGGAATCTCTCTTGAAAGTAAAAGTTGAATTCTAGGAGGTGTTTCTTGCATACTTTCCTGAAGACATTTGTTTTTTCAGCCTGTCTGCGGGGACACACGAGCTACTAGCACAGCTCTGAAAGGCTGAGTGTGTGCCCACTACTAACCACAGCAGTAACAATGTCAATAATCTGAAATCTTTAGCATGTTTTGATCCAATCATATTTTCTTCAAAAGCCTGAACAAGCTGGCTGAAGTAGCAACACACACACAAAATAAATGCTATAACCTCTTTAAAATCTCAGGGAAAAGAAAAAAAAAATGAACAGTAAAATTTGTTGCCTCTACTCCAGCTCATCAGCTTCTGTCAGCTTCTACTCCAGTGTGAAACTTTTCAGCCTTGCTTTCATCCAGCCCCTCAGGCTGGACCCAAATACAGCCATAGAAAGCAGGAAAGCAGAGATAGATTTGTTTTTTAACACATGCAAGAATTTCTAAACCAATTAGGCTCATCTTTGAAGCATCTTATTTAGCATTCCACTTCTGTCAGAAGATTTTAAATTCTCTAGCAATGTCAAATTGATGTTTTTACAATAATAAAGTCCATATAAATTTCTACAGATTTAAAACAGCACCCGAAGCAATTAGTGTACCGGCAGTACATCAAGTGGTCAATTTAAAAATATTGATATACATAAGATCCTGTCTCTGTCAAAATTTATACAGCATTGAGGGGAAAAACGAGAATTTTTTCTTGGTATATGCCATCAACTGCTAAATCTATGCTTTCCCACAAAACTTATTTTCATCCTTCTCTAAAGGGAAGGATGCTTGCCAAGCATAAACCACAGATCAACAGATGATATACTGTGTTCCCAAATCTGCTGTTGGAATTGCTTCAGTGCCTTTTGTGCATACTGTTTTTCAAGAGCAGAGTAAAAAATCTGGGCCAGCAATGAAAACAACACTTCCACTACATTTTTTTTTGTACAGTCTGAGGATCTGAATAAGCAAGGCAGGACTGTGCAATGAGAAGGCTGACAGAGCCAGAATCCTTTACTCCAGAAAAGAGAAGGCAAAGAAGCTATTTAACTACAGCACACAACTCTTTGCAGGGTAGCAACAAAGACTACAAATGCAAACTCTTCCTGGTGTTAGTGGACAATACTGAAAGGGGCAATGGTCACAAATGCAGCTCAGGAAGTTCGGGCTGTAGATGAGCAAAAGTTCTTCCATTAGGAATAAGTAAAGCATTGAAAAAGACTGCCTGCAGAGGTTGTAAATCCCTCTTTTTTGGGAGACTTCAAGACACTGCTAGAAAAAGCCTTGGCTGGACTGATCTGGCCTTGGCAACAGGCCTGCTTCAAGAAAGAGGCTGGACTAGGTGACCCCAGAGCTCCCTTCCAGACAACACTTCTGTGGCCACAAATACTAAGTCAGCAAAGCAAAGAAACTAAAGAATGTTAAAGCATTGTATTTCACTATAGATAATTAGCATCAAGAAAAGAAGTTCATGGCAAATTACTTCAGTGGTATCAAAATAAAATTTCATATGGTACATAGTATGTGAGATGCTTATTAAAACAGAACACACAGAACTACATCAACTTTTAATGGAGAGCGTCAATACCACTACCCTGTTGTTTCCAGATTTTAAATCAAGGTGATGCATGGCTTCCAAACAGATAAATTTATATTTAACGTCTCAGTAACTGCAGCTTAACATGCCTCAGTGACTGCAGCTATAGAGAAAGAAAAAAAAGGGGAGAACTTCAGAGTACAAAATTTGAGAAACAGAATCACAATAGAATGCTGAACTGATAGACCGCAAGGACACTGGGCAGAATGTCCAAGATAAGGTAGGCAGGAACCAGATTAGGAGGAATAAACAATGCCAACTCATCGAACTAATGCGCTAACTAGGCAAAAGGCAACACTGGCAGGGGAAGACCACAACCACTAACTCACAGCCACCAACTCAAGAAACCCACATACTCAAAAGAAGACTGAGCATGTGGGCTGATTAGCAGAAGAAGCAAGAAAGTCATTTAACTAACAGAAATAAAATACTAATCATTAAGAGAACTGTATAAATTAGAGCAAATAAACATTAACACCTTTGCTTGTCAAAATGTATAAATAATGAAAGTTTTAATAATTGGCGTACTGGCTTTGCGAATTTGCGAGCTAGGACCCCTTTCTGAGCTGAACTAAATAAATCAAATACCTCAGCTCTGTGTGGATAGGCCTCTTGCACACTGGGTGAAGGAACCCATTCTGGGACAACAAAGGCTATACTCTCAAAAGTAAATATTAACAAATTTATTTACAAATATTTCATTGTTTTCCAACTGTAAACAACAACCACTCTGGTTAAAGCTTCTTGCAATGACGTTATGACTCATTTTATGCTTTGCTGTCTATCCCCATTCTTTATGCAACGGCCCAGACTTATCATTTGTTGCCCTGACAGGAAATGATTGCTTACAACACAGGTAACAGCAAGGTTTTTGGGCAATCATAGTTCTAAGTGTCATTCTCCAACTACAAACTTACCTCTCCTTAAGCAATTGTATACTTCTGTGCCTTGCTTTGGCTCTAACCTAAATGAAGACAGTCCATTTAATCATTTTCTAATGATACTTATTATTTGTCCTTCTAAAGTTTCCTTGGCAAGGAAATCACACCACTGACTACCAGAAGTTATTTAATTATATTCCTAAGACCAGCCCTCATTTTTAGAAGCATTGTTTCTTCAGAGGGCACAGCATTCTTTGGGGTTCAGTCTACACTCCTGGCCAAGTAACTGCAAGGGTTTTTTTTTTCTTGCCACTAACTTGAATTTCAAGATATGTTAGAGAATTTCCACATATAGGTTATATTATTTAACTTCTAGAAAAGCTTTAGTTAGAAGCAAGGTACAGTAAGAGACTATGAAATACAGTAGAAATGTGTGCAGTAATTTCGACGGGCTATGAAAAATGCCTAATCATGTAATCTTCTTAATACTTACAAGATACAACATACCAGCATCAGTCAGAGATTATTACAGGAGAATTACATTATTTGTGCTCTTTGGATCCTAGGTGTTTTACTGTGGTGGTGCCTGAAGCAGTTACTATAACTGAAGCTCCTAAATCTTCATCAGGACTATCAAAACAAAACAGACAGAATCCCAGGGAAAAGAGGAAAGTGATGTTCAGCTGGCCATCAACTCCACTACTTCCTGAATTTGTGAGCTAACTGACTAAACAAAGGAATAAATAAAATAGTGGCACCTACTCCCCTACCCTGAACGTTCCTCTCAGTCCTCTTTTCAAGGGCTTCCTGTGTACGCACAGACAGACTAGCAGATCATAGGTAAATTTACAAATTTATTTAAAACAAAGGATCTACTTGATGGGGATTTTTTTATTCTCTTCTTTTAATAAGAGAGGAAAAATGGTTACACTTAGTATAGACAAGAGGAACAATTTCCAGATCAGCACTGAAGGACACAGGCATGCAGACAAAGAAGTTTCCAGCTGAACAACGCTGACTTCTCTTCTGCAAGATGCCAATCTTTCCACTTCTTAAATGAAGAGTTGGTTAAGCAACTTAGTCTTCGAATTACCCTTTTCTGCATCAACCCCCAGCTCCAGGGTTGCTGGCACCTCTTGGGAAAGACTAAGCTTGAGTTGTTCTTGTTATGATCCAGTGAACCTTAAAGGACATCACCACCGAAACAGACTCAGACATAAGAATTTAATGAAGAATTTCAGACCATCTTATTCTTCACTTCTTAAGACCAAATACGTAGTTTTGCATTAACATGGGAACAACTGCTGAACACTGTGGTATTAAATTCTTCATTTATCTGTAAAAAGTCCATGATGCCTGCAAATTAATGTTCACTGAACTTCATCAGACACACTACAGAAATGTACCCCCATAACCTCTCAGCATGTTAAGCAGTGAAATATTCAACCTTAATTTGTTATACTGGATACAGCTCATTGTTCTCAGCTTTGAAAACAAGTCAGTGCCAGTTTGATGTGGGAGTTGTGGGAGTGTAATGAATTGATCCAACTCTGAACTAGGTCTTGTTTTGGCATAAAAACCCCAAAGTACTCAGTCAATCAACCAACCAAAAATAGATGATTTCACCCATAATCTAAAACTGCTCACTAGACTTGAAAAAGTTCCAGGAAACATCTGAACTACTATGGAGAAACAGAAATAAGGGAAGGGAAAAAAACCTCAACAAAACTCAGCCAAGAGATGTTTCAATCAGCACAGAAAAACTTGTGCAAAACTTACAGACATTGTATGAGAACAAACCACAGACATGCATTTGTGATAAGTAAAACAGAGTAATATTAAATTAAAGCAAAGCCTTGATCTTCTGTACTTTTAACCACACATTAAAGTAAAAATCACAATCAACTCAAATAAATTTAATTATTGGCTCCATATTTGATATGGAATTATTAATAATTTTATTTTATTTTTAAGCAAGGAAATTTCTGCCACATCCATAATGGGTTATTCTTTCTCAGGGAACACTGGCCAGAATTCAAAGTGAAATAATGCAGATACTGAATATGTTAAAAATTTCTTGTGTGCTTTAGATAATATCAGAATACTGTGGTACTCAGCCCTAATGTGATAGCAAGGACAGATAATCAAGCAATGCAGTTCATAACTAAAATTTACTATATTCACTAAGAACTTTCCTTTAAGTCCTCTTTAGTCAGTAGTCACAGAATAAAAAGGTAGTGAAAATAGAAAAGTACACCAGATTAAGGCCCAGATTTAGACTGCAGAGAACCTGTAAGTCTATGGAGAAATAGTATTTTAGTGAGATTCTTCTGGTTTATTTGGATTTTTTTT